>JADWQK010000319.1:0-566933 GCA_017933935.1 Sesamia nonagrioides | reverse complement strand
GAACTGAACAAAGTTGCTAATGTAGTTGCAAGTAAATCGACACAGTAGACTCTACTAAGATGCCTTCTTTGTAAATTGACAATAATGTCATACAATACTATTCTGAAGTATGCAATATTAACTATGTAGAGATAAATTTTAATGTTTGGAAAACCGCAGTCACACGTTATCCAAATGCTACGGTAGGTATGTAACGTGTGACTACGCCTTTCCAAACATGAAAATTTATCTCTACATAGTTAATATTGCATACTTCAGAATAGTATTGTATGACATTATTACTGTGTCCATTTACTTGCAACTACATTAGCAACTTTGTTCAGTTCAGTATTCTGAAAATCTTGTTTTATACTTTTTCAGCGTCGTTTTTTGTCGTAGTTGGGTTTTAGGTTTTTTACTTTTTATTATTTGTACTATTTTGGTAACAAAAGTTAAATTGACGAACTAAAAACTAGGTAGTTAACATACATCTCTTTTGACTTATGTATCGGCGTATAGTAATATGTAGAGATATCCTATTTTACTATTTCTTAGCGCGTGGATCGTAGCACGTATAGCAACGGTTTCCCCGTATGAAACTCCCGGTTTTTCGTAGTAGCGACGCACATTTGCGTCGATGGAAGCGAATACGTCATGAATTAGTGGATGAGGTCGTTAGTATAAATAGATTGGATGTTTCATATATTAAGAGGACCTGGGAAGATTTCTTAATCTATTTAATTCTGCTAAAGATCGACTGTTATGTGGATTTTTAAGTAATTTATTATGATCCAAGGCACTTATAAATAATCCCTCTATGGTTTTGACTCTACTGAGAGCGACATAGGCCTGTCCTTTAGCAAACAATGACTTTCCTAGACCGATAACTTTTTTACCTAGAGTACAACCTTGTAATTTATGTACAGTACAACCCCAAGAAAGAATCAGGGGGAGCATTTTACGCTGAATTTGCCCAGACCCCCTCAAGCCGTCAAATTCAGTGAGGCAAGGCTCGATTTTGATAAGTCCGTTAATATCTGCTTTTATGGATGCGTCGTCAAATTGTATGAGAACAGCGTTTGGCTGTTCTCCTGTTTCAACTGATCGAACCGAAGAGCAGGCCATTCGAAGGCCTTCACCACTCCCATCGCTCCGTTTACCAAACCCTGGTTTACATTCAAATTTCTACGAATAATTACTCGGGATTATGTACAAACATAAAGTACTCGTGAAGCTCTTTCAAATGATACCAAATACGGTATATTTATTTTAATTTTATATTAACATAGAACTTTTTGTCCAATAGAGGGCGTAATACTAAATTTGGTGACAAGCTTTATAGCTCATAACCAACAAAATATCCAGGCCCTTCTAATGGTTCTGCAGTGGTCTTATTCTGATAAGTAGTAAAGAAGCTATCTATGAACGAAAAGATGTGAATTATATGCAATCAACCCATGAATACAGGTAAAGTCACAAGCAAATGCTAGTAATATATCTAGGGTCGGCAAACTAAAGCACTCAAGTCAAAAATTCGAACTTTTCAGGAAACAATAAAAACTGTTTAAAAATTAAGAAAGCGCTTATCTTTAAACAATATATTTTAATTACGTAAGTAAATAATAATAATTCTCAGATAACATTTAGTATTTAAATGAAAACATTGTAGTTTAATATTTAGATGACTTATGTTATAAGGAACACTGTAATAATATAAGTTATGTGAAAAAGTTCAATCATTTATAAAATTTATGATACTCGACATATTTTTAAAAAGCAGTGAATTTAACTAAATATTTAATATCTTAATGACTAATTGAATCTTACTTAAAATTCTTGTTCTTCCTCCGATTCTAAGAAGTCAGGAGCAGTATTACGAAGACTTTCTAATGTAGGAAGATTTAAATAAAACTTTTGGATAACATCGGGTATTAAGGGTAATAGCGAAATTAAATCATTTTTCTTCTTCATTGATAATGGTAAAGGTTGAACGGATATAATAAGGTAGTTTTCAGGTACACTGGAACCTCTTCCTTTATAGTTATAAGTAATTAAAACATGACGTATCTATATCCAGCGCATCCTTATACGAAAGGATGAAGAATTCTTTTTTCCAGCGACTTAAACTGGTGGCCTTTATTATCTAAATTTCTCTAAACCAAAGCAGTTTTGAAAATGGATGAAAAGTCAAAGAAGTATTCACTTTTCATTTCTGTTACTGTAAACTTCTTGCTACTAGAACGTATCAAATGTTTCCAATAATGTGGGTGAGATTATAAATTTGTAAAAAATTGTAAAGCAGTTTTCTTTTTTTCTCTCTTCTATAATACCATGATCTGTATGTACTTCTAAATGGCTATGACCAGGAACCGTAAAACCTAACTGAACATGGAACTAACATGAGAGTTCCTGTTCTGCCCTCCGCATGCGTATCTGAATAAAAATTCGAACTTTTCGATATGTTTCGTGTTTCGAGGTACACCAGTTTCAATGTGTTTTTAGGTACATGAGGCTATTTCATTAGCTCCACGAGCTGCAATTGTCTCGTACCAAAGAGAGCACACAGCTTTGCCAGTTTTGTTGTCATGGACAGTCAAATTATACGTCCATAGCTGACGCTTATTGAAGGAAACAGAAGATGTGAGTGATGGTGTAGGCAAACACTGTTCCAAGTCAAATGTGTAAACCTGTAAAATATCATTTTTACAAATTTCTGTATCAGTGCGTTTCATAGAATATGCTTCGTCAGTTTGGGCTTTATGATTTTCATGTTTAGATATGAGATTGATTTTATCCTGTTCATCTTGACACAACTGTATCTGCATCCGAAACTTGTCACATGTGTAACAAGTGGCAACACGAGGCTTCTTGAATGAAAGTCCTAACTTGTGAAACAGCGTTTATCGTCGATTACAGTACCACCTATCGAATATCTCTTTCTTAAAGCAACTGTTTTTTTTTAATTATCGGTTTCGTCAAAAGTTTTTATTAAACAACCTCAGCATACCGGATCACGTTTACCGTGAATGGTGAAAAATATTTGTAGGTTTTCATTCTGTATTTTTACATACGATTTTCCAATATTCGCTCTTCACATTTCATCCTGTACACGGGCAATTCCTTCATCTTCTGATCTGGTATATCCTTTCCCTTTAAAGGCCTGCTCTAAGTTCCGTTTAAACTTTTCTCCTTTATAATTCGTCGGCTTCTGGTTGTCTCGCTAACGCCATTTCTACTCATTTTTCCCCTTTGGACATCCATGTTAATAAATATTGCACTCACAATAAACCAACAATGCAACAGTTAGTATACAACTAATTGTATTGTATGCATAAGATTAGACCCACTTCTCAATTTCTGTTAAGACCATAAATAATTTTTAAGTACCTTCATTCTCATGACAAAGTGCTCCACTTGAAGTTCTTAATCACATAAGTCAAAGTTTTTGAGCCAAGCCAGTGGTCACTTGAAGTGTTCCTTTTAACATATGTCAAGTTATGTGCTTTTGTTCATCAGAGTGTAATTGAATTGTTACTGGTTGATAAAGTACACAACTCTGATACGCTATGAAACAATTGAGTGCGACTTATGTGCTTTAGTCAGCTTGTGTATTGAATAAAATGTATGTCAACGGCGTTATAAAAAAAATATCGAAAATTTTGACTTATGTGCTTTAGTCTGCCGACCCTAGATATATATATTCAAAATGTACAAGTAAAGCGCTTTCAAATGATACCAAACATGGCATATTTATCTTAAAAAAATTTTTTTACTCTGTATGTTTTGTCCGCTAGAGGGCGCTACATTAGATTTTGTGAAACTCCAGGCTATAACCAGCAGACAATTAGACGCTTCTAATGATATGTCATTTGTCGAATTCGAATAAGTAGTTTAGTTGGCTGAGGGAACAGATGTATACATACATACATACATACATACATGGCTACATACATACATACATATACATACATACATACATACATACATACATACATACATACATACATACATACATACATACATACATACATACATACATACATAGCCTATCAAATCATAACCTCCTCTTTTGCCGTAGTCGGGTAAATATAGAAGAAACGTAGAGAAAGAATATTAACTACCGCTAACTAAATGCAAACATTTTGCTATCGTGACTCCACAGGGGATCCGACCGAAATAACTCGTTTCCACTTTTAATTCATTTGGGATATCTGCATATAATATTCGGAGTTTCGACGGGAAAGCTAAGCTGAGTGTCACGCACATTTTTCATTGGACTTTTAAAATTATTTATAGTGTCGTTTACTAAATAAAAGCGCGTGATTTATGTAGTGCATTCAGTAAATAATTCATAAAGAACATTGAAATATCGCAGCATAGTGGCCACATCTTGACTTTGCCTCAAACCTCCCTCATAGACGGTTCAAGCGGCCGTATTTTTCAGCTGTCATTGGCGATATTCGCTCATTATTGGGAAATACTAATTTCAGTAATTTGTTACACGTGTTATTGACAAAATTGTGGTATCTATTCCACAGAGGCCATTGATCAAGAGTTGAGCTTGAATCTCACCTTGAAAAAAGTAGAAGAAGCATATAATATTCAAAGTGCTCTAAAACAATGTGTAATGTAATGTGTCTCTAATCAAAAACTTGCTATGTTCTGGGGGGAAATGTTATGTTTACATTACTAATCTATACTTGAAGACCACAATTTAAACACTTGAAACATAAAAGACAACAAAGAAAAGGGTTTTAAGCGTTATCTTCAACTTATAAACAAAGTTAAAATACCTCATGAATACTTAATTTAACACCTTCCGTAAAGCTAATTGTTTCGTCATTATCTACTTAAAACATCTGTAAAAGTTGGAAGCTTATAAATTATGTCATCTGTGCATCTCGGGAAAACGAATGATTAATTAAAGAATGAACAGAATTAATTAAAACCTGGGAATTACTTCCGAAACATTAATGAAAGACGTCGGAGTTGGAAATAATGGCTTACTCAAACTGGGGTTAACTATTCGAAGTTGTACCTATTCAATGTGTATTTGATTTAATGCGCATTATGAAAGTAGTTTGTTCAGGACCGTTTACTGGATCGATAACCTATTTTATGATGAGGAAATTACATTTACAAACGCCAGCTTTGTATACATCTATAAAAATAAAATCACGTTTCACCGATCGCCATCTTCTTCTTCTCAGCCTACAGAGATCCACTGCTGGACAAATGCCTCCCCCAAGGCTTTCCACAATTACCGGTCTTGTTCTGCCGCATTCATCGGCTTCCCGCGACCTTCACTAGGTTAGCGGTCCACCTTGTTGCGGGTGTCTCTACGCTGCGTCTTCTGCCTCATCGGCCTTAATTTTAGCGACTCGAGGAGTTTTCTGCGGATCTCCTCATTTCTGATTCGATCGCGCAGGGAAACTCCGAGCATAGCTCTTTCCATCGCCCTTTGTGTGACTTTGAGCCTTCGTATGAGGCCCATTGTGTGCGACCTTGTTTCATTGTTTCGGTTTGTTAAAGGTTAAAATCAAAATTCGCTTTTCGAACATCAAAATTACATAAGATAGTCCCACAAAACGCTTTCCCGCAAAGTCACAGCATAACTGCCTATTTAGTTTTAAAATTTGCTTCTATATATACAATCCTTGTTCTTACACACTATCGTCTACATTTCTCATCTCACTATAGTCCAATTTTCCTTTCGCAGATTTGTTGGAAGAAATTTCTTAAGAAATCACTGTACTCAGATCTTATTTTTATCATGTTTTTATGTATTTTAATATATATGTACAATTGTACATAGTGGTGCTGACAATACGACAATAAATTAAAACACGAACAATGCTGGTTCATAGGAATAATCCTAAACCATAGAAATAAACCTAGCATCAAAAATAAAAAAATGAAAATTTCAAACAAACTAAATCGCATAAAATTTCAAACGGAATAGAACATCCTGTAAAAATATTGGTTCACTGACCTCCGATCGGCGATAGCGCGATCCTGTATCGACTTGCTTTTTTCGCACCATTATTATTAAAGTTTGGTACCGCAGGATGCGGCGTTCATTAACCTGTAAGTGCTTCCTTATCAACATGTAAAACATGTGTAAAATGAACTGTGACTAAACTAATGGACATATTTATATGATTTTTTATGGGTAGACTGAAAATGTGTTGAGGTACACGATGTTTAATTTATTGTCGTATTGTCACCATTTTGTACATTTAATAAAATAAATAGTAGTAGTAGTAAATACCAACCAATTACATGACATTATATGAGTTCATATAAAATTTTATTTTTTTCACAATGCATAAATATGTGATCTGTCGCGCCCTTTATACCTGGGGTTTTTTTTAGGTAATATTTTTTTACTTATTTACATTTCCATTTTAATGATATTATAATTTTTTTATGCCTTACAGATATTTTGGCGTGGCTAGCATATGGTAAATAATTTCATTTTATGTTGTTTTCTTGTGTTCATTACTTTTTTTATATAACAGACACCTGTGTTGCCGGGGAGTTTGATCTGTCACTTCTTCTTCCTAGCGAAAGCATTAGGATGTGTCGATGGGTGGCCGTTTTAGGAGACTATCGTATGTAATATTGACGTTCAAAAAGTGCTGATTCTCAGCCTAATTTGAATAAATAACTTTTGATTTGATTTGATACATATGTGAAGTCTCATGGAAGTCTCATATAGGCAATAGGAAGCGATGTGCTACAATATCCGGCACCCTAATTGCGTATCACACTAATAGCGATGTGCTACAATATCCGGCACCCTAATTGCGTATCACACTAATAGCGATGTGCTACAATATCCGGCACCCTAATTGCGTATCACACTAATAGCGATGTGCTACAATATCCGGCACCCTAATTGCGTATCACACTAATAGCGATGTGCTACAATATCCGGCACCCTAATTGCGTATCACACTAATAGCGATGTGCTACAATATCCGGCACCCTAATTGCGTATCACACTAATATTGTCTGTTGGAATCATTTCGAAGCATATTGTTTATCCATTGCTCTATGTGATCGAAAATGTGTCTACTCAAGAACGTAAATAACGCAATGAATGTTGTTGAACTGTCAAAATGAAAGACAAAAAGAAAGTACATTTATTCAGCACAGACTTAAAGACACAATACATCTAGCGTAAACATAGATCAGGAAACAACAAAATAAAAAAGAAAGTAAAAACCTCGATGTACAAAATAGCAGGAAAGAGTGCCCCGCCGCTGCATCAAAAAAATTCCAGTTCAGCAAAAATGAGAGACAACTAGTGCCTGATGCTGGTTGAAAATGAAACTCATTGCATTACACTGTGCACGCAATTACCCAGCGGGTCAATAACCTCAGTTTTATTTTTACTCATTAAACTATTACTACTAACTGTTTTGTTTCTGGATGGTAAGCCATAATATCGGCTGCCGGCAGAAGTTACCACACACCAGACAAAGTCTTGCCGCCAAGCGATTCGTCGTGTTCCGGCATAATGTCTGGTGAAGCCGTTCGGAGGACGGATCTGAGGAGTTGTATTGAGATGTGTGCCGGGTACTATGCGCCAAATGTTATTTTGTCGGGAGTTTGATCGTGGTGGGTCTGCAGATTAATCTAACTCTGGCGCAGCATCGTTGGTCGTGTTGTTGTGTTTAACATGGCATCACTTCGCTCAACTGCCGTCTTCCTTCCTACTCACTAAGATTTTTAAGTGAATAGGTTTAATAAACTTGCGCGCTTTTCCATCAACGACTGCATCGCTGCTTAACATCAGGCGAGATTGCAGTGACACAAGTTTATAATTATTAAAAAAAAAGTGTGTTGCCAAACTTTTTCATTCACCATTCTGTAGAAAACACCACGAAACTGTTTAACATTTTATGTACGTATAATGAAGGCCAGTTATATCAAAGCTACGCGTACAGGACCACCAGGGTTTCATAAACCTCACACTGACAACAGTAACTTTTCTCATATCGTATAGTCCGCTTGTTAGCGTTGCCACCTCAAATAAATACTCGGTGTAACAGTTCAGTGAACACACAAAGTCACATATAACATGACACTTGAAACGTGATGTGTGAGCAAAACATGACAGATAATTGACTTTGAATTGAAGACTACTGATAGCAGCTCCGTGCCTGTTTGAGACTCGGCTTCTGAATTGAGAATTTGAAGTTGAAATTTTGTTAAACACGACTCTTATATTTCTGCGGTTTCATTAATAGCAAGCTGAGACAGACTACAGAGGTCTAATTATGTGCCTAGTTTAAGTTAAGGAACTTGTATTTATACTAATCTATAAAGCTGAAGAGTTTGTTTATTTGTTTGGACGCGATAATCTCTGGAACTACTGGTCCGATTTGAAAAATTCTTTCTGCGTTGGATAGCCCATTAATCCAAAAAGGCTTTAGACTATATAGCAATCACGCTGCGACCTATAGGAGCGGAGCATAACTAACTCCACGCGAACGAAGTCGCTGGCGGCCGCTAGTTTAAAATAAAATCTGTACTAATATTATAAAGCTGAAGAGTTTGTTTGTTTGTTTGAACACGCTAATCTCAGAAAGTCTAGTCCGATTTCAAAAAATCTTTTTGCGTTGGATAGCCCATTCATCCAGGAAGGCTATAGGCTATATAACATCACGCTGCGACCAATAGGAGTGGAGCATAACTAATTCCACGCGAACGAAGTCGCTGTTGGCCGCTAGTATGTAATAATAATGCAGCTCGCGAAATTATTTATGAGCTATTTGTAATCCTTTACGTAAGAAATTTAGAATTTCAAAAGAATTACCTAAGTAATTCTAAAGAGAAAGAAGCTGTTTGGTGACACAGATTTGGTTCACAATGGTATACAAAGGCTGGAGCACAGGCGAATAGTAGCCAGCCTGTCGGTATTCTATAGGATGCATTTTGGAGAGTCTGCGCGGGAACTGCATGACTTAATCCGCCCATCTCCGTTCCATGATCGGACGACCCGTCGTACGGCGAGTATCTACCCTTAAGTTGTTGACACCACTAGGACCCGGACGAAGCGTTTCGTCTCGTCTCTTATACATCGAGGGCTTGGAAAAATTTGCCGGCGGCGGTGGCTCCGTCTGACTACAATTTAAGTGTCTTCAATGCTAGAGTGAATGGGCTCTTAATAAACTAGCGCGTTTTACCATCAATGACTGCATCACTGCTTACCATCAGGCGGGATTGCGGTCAAGCACTAGTTTATAATAGATCTAGTCTACTAGTTTATAGGAAAACGTCTTGAGGAAACCTGGACTTTAAGTCTGAAATTGCCAACCCGCATTGAGCAAGCGTGACGATTACGCTCAATCCTTCTTTGTATGAGAGGAGACCTGTACCCAGCAGTGGGACGATAAAAAGGTTGATGATGATGATGACTACCTACTGACGGAAGACGCAGCGTAGGGAAGCCCCCAACAAGATGGACTGATGACCTGGTGAAGGTCGCGGGAGGCCGATGGAGAAGATGATGACTAGTTTATCCATACTAATATTATAAATGCGAAAGTATCTCTCTCTGTCTGTCTGTCCGGTTTTCACGCCAAAACTACTGAACTGATTGTAATGAAACACACATAGTCTAGATACACAGATAGTCTAGAGCCTGAGATAGGACAAAGGCTATAAAATATCCCGCTATGACCAATAGGAGCAGAGCAGGAACAAAAAATGTTACGGAAACGGGAGTAAACGCGGATGTACTACATATTGCTCCCATTATTTTAGCAGGCGCTTATTTTATATCAACTGAGCTCTTTTTAATTTACGGGAACCACTGCGCGCTGTAAACTGAAGTCGACGCGGACGGAGTCGCGGGCAACAGCTAGTATTTATATAAAAAGAGACTACCGGGATAATTCTCGTTATTTTAAAACCATTCGTATTCTGATCTCAGTTTCAATCTCTCAAGTATACCTCTGATTTCCATACATTTTTGAGAAGTGTTTGACTTAGATTGTCTCTGAGACAAGATTGCGACTAGATTCTGAGCGTTTTCAATTACGGGAATTGGTTCTCAACGTCAAATTCCCAGTGCCGTGCTCTGAACTGAGCATAAATAGAATATAATATGGACACTTAGGATGATATGCGCAATTACTCACGAGAAAAGTTTCTCGTACCTGAACCGGATGCTTCTGATTAGATCTATTGGGAATTGAAGTTTCTATTTAATTGAAATTACTACTTAATATATAAATATTGATTTGCCAACAATTATGATGCTGGTGTTAAATACCAAATGAATTCCATTCCAACATACATATTATCATCATCACCTCAGCGTTAATCCCAGTCGCATCCGAAGCTTTTTCAGCTTTGGGGTCTGGGCTCCGCTGTATCAGTCAAACTGCTGATTTTGGCTAAAGTTCAATATTTTCCATGAAGCGACTGCCGTCTGACCTCCACAACCCAGAGGTGATAACGAAGCATTGCAGTTAGATCAATTATTGGACTTTTGAAGGCTCCAACAAACCGTAACGACTGCCATTAGATGTTTGTATGGCAACCGGGACCAACGGCTTAACGTGCTTTGCGAGGCACGACCAGACCAGTGCAAATATTCATATATTCATTATTCCGACATAAATATATCACGTGAGGTAAATGTTGTTGAATATCATAAAATAATTATGCATCACTACTAACCATCAGGCGGGATTTCGGTGAAGGACTAGTTTAAAACATAAAAAAAATATATATAATAAGTAGTCTATAGCTTAAATTTATACCCATTGTGTCACCCTTTGTAAAATCTTCATATTAATGTGCAGTAATTTATCTGGTGTACATAATGCCTAAAGAGTATTCTATTCTATTCATGACTACATATTTGTTCTTTTGCCATTGCTTTGGTTACTTTATTAGAGCTCTTATCCTTTATTGAACTGCAACGTTAAACATATACGTATACAAAGTTATTCATATAGATTGTTATACATATACATAAATACATCACACACACAGCCACAGAATAAATACACAACGACATCGTTCCAAGTATTTATAAATAGGTAATTGAATGAAAGTCAAATGCGTAGCGTCTCCAGTCATATGCTATATCGTTCTTACACGGTTGATTTCAACATGAATGATGTAATCAAATATTTGTAACAATAACTTGAAAATTTAAAAGGGTGTCCATGGAGTTTCTTGCCCGTTCTTCTCCATAGGTACCTATTCTTTCAAAAGTGCCTGTAACTGGTTCATTCGAAATAAATGATTTGATTTGATTACAACATAGTACGATATCGTAGCACGATGCTACGAAGTCGTAGCACGATACTACATGTCGAGTAGACGTTGCTACGGCAATTACTGTTTATTTTTTATTGGTAAACAATCACGGTACGAAAATCGCGAGTTGTTATATCTATAATACATTTAAGTTCTGATTATTGAATCAAGAATTCAGTGAGCTATGTATATCCAATAAAGATTACTTACTGTCTTTATTACATTCTTGATTCAGATCTGCTTTGTACCAAGGAAAATAATTAAATTATTTATGTTTTCCAAAAATCTCATTGCTATGTCAACGTTGGATTATTATAATGGATTATTTACGACAACATTATTTTATAAAAGGCAGTTGATAGCTCCATTTTGTTCTGGAAGCTGCGAACAATGTCTTTTCAATTTTAACTCCGAACACAAAATCAAAGATCAGGGAGACAGTGATTTTATTTTACTTTCAAGTACCTAGTATAACTTCTTTACGAGATGCGAGAATTTTAGCATTTTTATAGACATTTTAAAGATGGTTTTCAAACTACGTTTGTGATAAAAAGATACATAAACAAGTCAACGATGCTATTGTAAGCTTAATGAAAAAGAAAGAATAAAGTTTCGAAATTTTAAGTCTTATCTGTAAGACTGATTGTCCCTTCTACGTACATATTTATGATGGCATTTCGTTTGTGTCCGAGTTGCAATAAATAAAGAAATTAATAATAGTGGCGTCATCCAAGACCACTATTATTAATTTCCGATCCCGATTTTAGATTCTATGCCGATTACTTCAGCAGATTTGCATAAACGATAGTCAATCGTTTTTGCAAATCGAAGAGCTGTTCGAGCCGATAAAATTAAGTGGCAGTGGGCGGGGCATATTGCTCGTAGGATCGATGGCCGATGGGGCAGTAAGGTTCTGGAGTGGCGGCCACGTACCGGAAAAAGCAGCGTAGGGAGGCAACCAACAAGGTGGACCGATGACCTGGTGAAGGTCGCGGGAAGCCGATGAATGCGGGTTGCACAAGACTGGTAATCCTGGAAAGCCTAAGGGAAGGCCTTTGTCCTGCAGTAGACCTCTATAGGCTGAAGAAGAAGGAGAAGAATCGGCATGTCCTGGAACCAAAAATTAACATAATATGTCCCACACTGGGGCGATGTGGCGTATCTTAGCTAAGGTTTTCATCAAAGTTTAAAAATACATAATCAGCTAATAATGTTCCCACTACTGGAACCACAATCTCCCGGTGAGAGGGAGTGGGCCATAATCTACCACGCGGGCCTAGTGCGGGTTGGTAAATGTCACATGTCTTAGAAGTTTTAGTTTGCCGGTTTCCTCACGATATTTTCCATCGCCGTTTTGAGAGCAGTGGTGATAATTTACACGGAGTAAAACGCCCGTTGGGGTTCGAACCTACGACCTACAACTGAAAATCGTGCACTAGGCTACCTCTGTTCTCAAGTTTAATTATAATCAGTACAATTAAAACCAATTTATAATAAGGCTCTCAAATTTAATTAGAATCAGTAATTAAAACCAATTTACAATTTAGAATAATTTTGTTTTGAACTATTTTCTTGAACTGTATTTTCTAGTTTTAAGTTGAATGTTTTAAAAAAAACCGGCCAAATGCGAGTCGGACTCGCACACCGAGGGTTCCGCCGTACAAACGTAGCGGTTTACAATTTATGACGTACTAGCTTTCCGCCAGCGGCTTCGCCCGCGTGGAGTTCGGTTATATCGCGCTGTTTAAATTCCCCTCGGGAACATCAAATTTTTCCGGGATAAAAGGTAGCCTATGTTCTTTCTCAGGGTCTAAAGACTGTCTGTGCCAAACTTCATCAAAATCGGTTGAGAGGTTTAGGCGGGAAAGCGTAACAGACAGACAGAGTTATTTTCGCATTTATAATACTAGCATTGATTTAGAATTTTTCACAGTTTAGAGGCAATTAGATTTAAGAAGTGTTTGATATGAATTTCAACTTTAATATCTCTACGCGTGAAAAAGGGTAGGTAGTAAGTTTATAATTATTAAAAAAATATTTTATGTCATATAAGCAAAAATAATATTTTAATATTTTATGTTACTTCAAATTTATTATTTTCACAATTTTTCCTTTATCTGTCTGTACTATAATCTAACGTTGCTTCGTGCCGAATTTCAAGATTCTGAATTCACGGGAAGTACCTTGTAGGTTTTGATTCCATAGCGTGTGACGGAAATTCGTCTAAGGTGTCGGTATAAACTGCTGTATCTTTTGATCGCTTTAACTTAGAAGTTTGATTTTTTCACTGCTTAAAGGGACAATAGACCTAGGTATTTGGTATACATTTCAATTTGATACTTTTATTTGTTCGTGAGAAATAAGGTAGTAAGTTTCATTTTATTAAAATATGTTTATTATATTATATAACTAAAAACATGTGATTTTCGCAATTTTTCCTACATTTGCAATATATGACAATCCTTCATGCCAAATTTCAAGATTCTGAGTTTACAGGAAGTATCCTGTAGGTTTTGATTCCTTTGCGAGTGTCGAAAATTTGTTGAAAATATCGACATATCGGCTGTATCTTTTGATTGGCTTGGCTTAGAAGTTTGATATTTTCACAGCTTAAAGGGACAATAGACCTAGGTATTTGGTATAAATTTCAATTTGATAACTATTAGTTCGTGAGAAATAAGGTAGTAAGTTTTATTTTATTAAAATATGTTTATTATATTATATAACTAAAAAAAATGTGATTTTCGCAATTTTTCCTATATTTGCATTATATGACAATCCTTCTTGCCAAATTTCAAGATTCTGAGTTTACGGGAAGTATCCTGTAGGTTTTGATTCCTTTGCGAGTATCGAAAATTTGTTGAAAATATCGACATAATCGGCTGTATCTTTTGATTGGCTTGGCTTAGAAGTTTGATATTTTCACAGCTTAAAGGGACCATAGACCCGAGTATTTCATGTGAATTTCAGCTTGATACGTCCACGCGTTCTTGAGATAAAGGATCTTGACAGACAGACAGACAGACAGACAGACGGACAACAAAGTGATTCTATAAGGGTTCCGTTTTTTCCTTTTGAGGTACGGAACCCTAAAAATTAGCATGTCTAAATGGTAAAACATGGCTGAACCTGTCATTATATACATTGTTTTTTGTCATCGTTACTTGTTTGCAAAATAAAATTATGTTTATCTTTTCATTCCAAAGAGCAAACTAATAGCAGATCTCTTCAAAAATTTACAAAATATTGATAGCTATTCTATTAGTGAGTTTGTCATTTGAATATTTTATTTTAACCCCAAAAGAGTTATTTTCAAATTGTAGTATCTTATAATAAATTAATTATGTGATGTCAAGGACAATTTTGTTCAAAATTAAATGCTATTAATTTATTTGTATAAGGATTAAAACTTGTTTTTTTTATATGCACGCTGCGGACAATAGGAGTGGTCGCAGCGTGATGTTATATATAGCGTAAAGCCTTCCGGAATTCCTTCCATTCAACGCAAAAACCATTTTTCAAATCGGACCAGTAGTTCCTGTGATTACGGCGTTCAAACAAACAAACTCTTCAGCTTTATATATTAAAGTACAAATTTCAAAAGTCATACTAATACTAGGCCTGCGTACATAAGCAGTTTTCTGGGTTCATTTATCGGAACAGCCTCATCAGTCCCTTACAGTCTGGTTTCAGACCTGGGCACAGCACAGCCTCCGCTCTCCTTAAAGTGACTGGTGCCATTAGAGAGGCTATGGAGGTTACCAAAGTTACCGTTTTGGTATCTCTTCTTATCTTCGGGGACGTCGGCAATCGGTTCGCGTCGATAAGAGCTCATCGAGTTGGCGTGACCCGGATGCTGGTGTTCCACAAGGCAGTATTCTTTCTCCATTATTATTGTCCATTTTCATTAATTTCATAACTCACTGTCTTCGGTGTTCGTATCATCTATACGCTGATGATCTCCGAGTATATGCAGCTGAGTGGGTGGAAGGTGAGTCGAGCGCTATAGCGGAGGTAAACCAAGACTTTGAGGCTATCAAAGACTGGTCTGATAGGTTTGGGGTATCATTAAACCCCTTAAAGTGACAGGCCATTATTTTTGGAAGCTCACGTATTATGAGTAGGTTATCTCTTAGCTCTCTCCCTCCTCTTATCTTCAATGGTACCGGCATACCCATTACCCCCAATGTCAAAGATCTTGGTTTGCATATTGACTCGACGCTTAGCTGGCAACGTCAGGTTCCTACGTTAGTCAAAGGACCCACGATACCCTGCGTTCTCTGTATCGTCTGAGGAACTTTTTACCCGTTAAAACGAAAACCATGCTTGTGCAGACTTTGATTTTCCCTATAATCGACTATAGTGACGTGTGCTACTTTGATCTGAATGCGGCTTTGCTGGATAAGCTTGATAGATTGCTCTACAATGGGATCTGGTTCATATTTAATCTAAAGAAATATAACCATGTGTCGAGCTACAGGTCTGTACTGAAATGGATGCCCATTCGTCAGAGAAGCAATTTGCGCGCCTTGACCACGCTTTTCTCCCTTCTTAAATCACCCACTCCTCCTTCTTATCTTGTGACTCACTTCCAATATTTATGTTCTTCAAACTCTAAGAATCTGCGTTCTTTTAACAATCTCCTCTTACTCTGTCCTTCACATACGTCTGACTTTGTTCATTCTTTATTTCACATTCAATCCATTCTTCTGTGGAATGCGCTTCCTCTTGATATCAGGATGGCCGCCAGTCGGTTTGCATTTAAGCGGAAATTCTCCCAAATTTTAGTTTTTATGTATATATTATAAGTATACAGAGTGGTGCTGACAATACGACAATAAATGAAAACACAGACCATGCTGGTTCATAGGAATAATCCTAAACCAAAAAAAAACTTAGCATCAAAAATAAAAAAAAAACGAAAATTTCAAACAAACTACTAATCACATAAAATTGCAAACGGAATAGAAAATCCTTTAAAATATTGGTTCAATGACCTCCGATCAGCGGGCGACAGCGCGTTCCTGTATCAACTTGCTTTTTCATGCCATTATTATTAAAGTTTAGTACCGCTGGATGCGGCGGTCATCAACCTCTAAGCGCTTCCTTATCAACATGTACATCATGTAGAAAATGTGAAAAATGTAAAATAGTTTCCTGTGACTAAACTATTGGATATGTATAAGTATATAAATATATATATATATTTTATGGGTAGACTGAGAATGTGTTGAGGTACACGATGTTTAATTTATTGTCGTATTGTCAGCACCACTCTGTATATTTTGGTAATAGTATGTATATTTAGCTTATTTAAGTATTTTTTAATAGTGTTAAGAGCTTTTTTTTTCTTTACAATTTTCTTTCAAACTAAAGTACATGTACCTACCATCTTATCTCTTCACCACCTGTGGTTTACTGGTAGAGAATGGCTAAGGCTTTAAGTCCGCCTCTGTACATGTCATGTGCGAAAGATTAAATAAATAAATAAATAGCAGAACTCTTCAAAAATTTTCTAAATATTGGTACCAATTTTATTAGTGAAGAGCGGATTACTATAACTAAGTGAACAGACTCGCTACCCAATACTGAATAATGAAGTCAGATACTCCATTATTCAGCATTGGATAACGAGTATCCTGATAATGAATGGACCAAGCCCGACCTGTCTCAGAATATATTTCGGATAGAACTAATGATGAAAGGTAATCCATTCATGAGGTTATAATCAAAATGGAGATAAGACGGCCTATTCTCGATTTCGTACTTTTAAACTTAACGTTTGACTAGTTTTGAGTATTGTGACAATATGAACAAGAAATAAAAGTAACCTTCATCAAATAATCATACAAACATATAAACATATGTATATGACACACAACACACATTCATCATCATAATCAATCTTTTTATAGTCCCACTGCTGGGCACACGTCTCCTCTCTTACAGAGAAGGATTGAGCGATAATCACCACGCTTGCGCAATGAGGGTTGGCGATTTCAGACTTAAAGTCCAGGTTTCCTCAAAACGTTTCCCTTCACCTTGTATAATCCGTCTTTGGTGTCCAAGATAGACCTATAAAGTATATGTAACGTAGAAAAGTTACACTGATACCTGCCTGACCTGGAATCGAACCCGCACACTTACACTTGAGAGGATGGTGTTTTATCCACTAGGCCACCACGACCACATTATTCTATAGACACATTATTATATACATATGCCACTCACACACTCACGCAATCACACGCACCATGAATTCTCACACAGATGACATGAACACACATTCACTCAATCCCTTTAATTTCTCGGTACTTACCTATTTGCAATTTACTTATGGAGATTACACATCAACTGTTATTCTGTATTTCTGTAGTACTGATTGAATTGTATAACGGCGCGTGACTTGTTTAATTTTGAACATTGTGATTTGTTTTGCATCAGTTCGTAAATTACTCTATTTTTTTTGAAGTCGATTAATCGATCGGTATTCGTTTAATTTTTTTTTTTTTAACAGCGGGTAACACCGACTGGAGCTGCGCTCGCCATAGCGAGCGAGCGTTAGTGCGGGCATTCTGTGCTCAATCTTCGATCGAGTGTATTTGTCATACTCAAACCCAGTGACTCTTATCTGTTTTAATCTGAGATTATCATTGTAATCCCTTAATACTGAATTGATCTAAGTGTCTGTACAATTAAAATACAGCGTGGCGCCATAATGGTGACATTAAATTAACACACGAGTAGTGCTAGTGCCCATTAATCATATGACATTTGATATTTTAAAATAACTCGAAAAAAGAAAAAAAAATATTTTCAAACAAAATAAATAATATAAAAGTAACCAAAATTGGGATCACCCTTGCAAAAAATTCATTCATGCAATTACTTACCTCGGAGGTGCTCGGAGCTAGAACGCGTCGCTTCGCGTACAGACCTAGTTAGCGGGCTAGCACACAAGCGTAAATCGTACGGACGACAGCACATCAAGCTAAGGTTACAATCAGTCAGATGTCTTTATCCGATTTTCAACTTTATCACTAAAGCATTAAGGCTCAAGGTTGATTGATAATATCTGACGGTTTCGGGCGGCTTGACCTGCTGTCGTCCGTACCTACGTATTCGTAATCGGTAATAAGATTCTTTGTCGGCTTTTATCAATAAATCCGGCGGCGCGCGCGCTGTTTGCTCTAATGGTACCTACAGCGGAACTAGTTATAGTCAAACACTAATCACATCCCACTTAACTGTTATTATTACTTATAAGTAACTATCATCAGTTCATCACTAGTCACTGCTTTTATTTTAAATTTTCTTATGTTCAATGAGTTCACCTTGTTGGCGGACACAGACAAGTTTACACAAGTACTAATAAATAAGATAACACAAATAACGTTCGTAACACGAGAAATAAAACGACCGAACTAAAATAAAACAAAGCGTCTTTATCGCGGTACCATAATCTAATTACTATTCTAATTACACAAAAATAATTAATAAAACAATAGACTAAGCGTCTTTTCCACAAAAACATTCACAGAACTTGTATTTAACTAAATTATGCACAGCCGGTATTATGCGTGTCAAGGACACGCAGACACGCGTTCGTCTAGCATACTAAGGAAGTAAGGAACAAAAAATAAATATTTAATAATTTGCGGAGGCGCGGTAGGGTGGGTCGAGGGGAGGTGGGCCGCATGTCGCTTGCGCGAGCGTCGTCGACAAAGATAATGTTTTGCATCTCTCTTCCGCACGAATGTACCTGTAACCTATGATCCATGACCTCGGCAAATGACCGCTGCGCGACAGCTGACGCTCTCTAAATACAGGTTGCTCTAAATGGTAGTTTCTAAAAATTTAAGTAACTTCGTTAATAATAACATTTTATGAAAATAAAATCTCTTCATGACGCCAAAATGTAACAAATTATATGTGTTTTTAGTTAATGTCGCCATTATCGCGCCACGTTGTATATTGAGTCCAAGGCTAAGGTGGCTGCCAAGAAACTTGGCGTTATCGCAAAGGTCCGGCAGTACTTCACACCTGGGCAGCTTCTAATGTTATACAAAGCACAGGTCCGTTCGTGTGTGGAGTACTGCAGCCACATTTGGGCTGGTGCTGCCAAGTGTCACCTGGCCACGTTGGATTCAGTGGAGAGACGTGCAAAGAGGCTGATTGGTGACCCTGATCTAACTCGAGTCGGTCTCCAAAGCCTAGAGCACAGGCGTAGAGTAGCCAGTCTTTCGGTGTTCTATAGGATGCATTTCGGGGAGTGTGCGATGGAATTGCATGATTTAATTCCCCCATCTCCGTTCCACCAGCGGACGACCCGTCGTACGGCTGGTTTCCACCCTTATGTTGTTAACACCACTACGATCCGGACGAAGCGTTTCGCCTCCTCCTTTATACCGCGTACATTGAGGGACTGAAATAGTTTGCCAGCGGCGGTGTTTCCGTCGGACTGTGCGCTGCGCTTGTGTGTAGTGCGCTTTACCATCAACGACTGCGTCACTGCTTACCATCAGGCAGGATTGCGGTCAAGCGCTAGTTTATAATATAATTAAAAAAAAAAAAAAAAATTAGAATTGAATATCACACTATAGTTATTTTTCAACGTTTTCCCAAAATACCGCCACGATGGATGCTCATGCGGATGTGAACACACCTCAACTATCCGTAACTTCGGCCTCGCCTCCTGACGTCCCCGCATATATATGGATTTTGTTTGGCACCTTCTTAGCATAACACTCGAGTAGAACACAGCCTATGCTAGCAATGCCAAAATACAGGCTATGCTTAGTTCGGCTAAACACTAAATTCTTTGTTTATAATTGAAATAGTTTGCCACATATCATGTACCCGCCCCGGCTTCCGCACGTAGACAAATGATATAGGTACAGACGACAGCACACCATGCTACTACAATCTATCGGATTTCTTTAACCGATTTTCAACTTTATCTTAAAAGCGTTAAGGTTGAGCCTTAATTTTGACTGGGAATATCTGACAGTTTCGGGTAGCTTGACCTGCTGTCGTCCGTACCTAAGCCTTCCTCAAGAAACGGTGGCCCATCAATAAAAATAATGTCTACTTTGCCGCCCATCCGCCAATATCTGAGTCTGCAAGATACATCTACCTTATTGTCCATGGATAGCCAGTTCCACCACCTTCAAACAGAATGAAGCCCTACTAGCAAGTTCGTTCGAAATAATGGTTCCCCGCTCCGGCCCACTCCCTCCGCGGTAGCAAGCGGCCGGCAGGGGCGCGAGCGGCACGCGGATTTTTTCTGGTGTTTAGTTTTGAATAAATCGTGATATCTCCTGAATGAATCAACCAATTCCAATATTCCAAAAAAGTGTTTTTCAAAAATACAACCGACTTCCAAAAACCACTACAAAGTGAAAAATAACTAATTTCGGAAGTCGGTGTCTTTGGTTTTGTATATTCGTTTTTTGACACCGACTTCCGAAATTAGTTATTTTTCACTTTGTAGTGGTTTTTGGAAGGCGGTTGTTTTTTTGTAAAAAAGTTTTTATTTTACACTTTTTAGTTGTTAAAAGTACTATGTATTCAGTTGCATCCGGTCAGACTGGAAGCTGACGGATATATAGTTGGGAAACGACGTAATTTTGTTTACTTTATTTTTTACCCGTAAGTATTCCCTTAACTGCCAATCAAATCTACTGCAGACCATTATTTTAACCCAATGGGTGCAAAGGTCTCATCAATATAAATGAATGAAGTCCAACCACAAAGTAGCTACTGTAAACCGTTGAGGAGTTCCCGGAACCGGCCTTTGTCTTCATCATCAGAGCTCTTATGACAGTCACAACCCATCTAGGTGTAAAGTTCTTATCAATACAAATTAATCGAGGCCAAACACACGGTAGCTGCTGTGAATTGTTGAGGAGTTCCTTCGACTGTCTCCTGGCTCCATCATCAGATCTACTCCAGACCTTTATTAAATTATAGTGCTTTAAAATACTTAATGCAATGCTATGTAATGAAAATGCTAAGAAATACAATAGTCGCCCCTGCAATTTTTGAAAGTTCCTCTTGTTTTCTCTGGTCTTCCACCATCAAATCCTGATATCCTTATCATGGATCCACCTTGGGAACGTTTTCTTTCCAACAGAAGAAGAATTATCAAAATCGGTTCATAAACGACGAAGTTATGCGCGAACAAACATAATAAAAAAAAAAGCATATATACGGTCGAATTGAGCAACCTCCTCCTTTTTGAAGTCGGTTAAAAAAGAGATCTTCTGCTACTGAAATTACCTTTGTTAAGACGATAATTTATTCGGATAAGGATTAATCATTAGGAACAAATACTGGGCTCTGATTTCGACTGGCATTTCGATTAACTTTTCAAACATAAAAAACAGTCATAATGAAGAAACTATAGTAGGTAGACATGTGGTGTTGCAGACTTTTTTGTGGGCATTTTTAAGGTCTACAATACTGTAGTACATTTTTTTGATCTATCTCATAGGGTTCAGCCAGCGTTTGCAATGTAAGCTCAAAAAAATGGGTTTATTTTGCGACATGTGTAGAAACTCAAAAAAATAGTATTTCTCCACTATTAAATGAATGTTAGTATACATATAAACCCTTTTTTTGGGATGGGAAATCACTGACTGAAACCCACCCGTGTTTCTTAACTTGCCTGTGCGAATATAAATCTTCCACTTGAATCATTCTATCTATTAAAAAAAAACCCTATCAAAATCCGTTGCGCAGTTTTAAAGATTGAATCATACAAAGCGACATAGGGAAAGAAAAAGTAACTTTGTTTTATAATAAATTATGTAGTCATAAGTTTTCGAAATAAACTATCATTATTCTAAATAACGCTTTTTCGTTTAAATATCTTCTTGAGTCCACTAAGAGCAACAATATTTTAGTGGAAAATTTCATTTTATCTTCTTAAAAATCTGTCTGAAAAAGAATCGGTTATAGTAGGTAGGTATTTATTTTGGTGATTCTTTTCACAGAAACTTTAACTGCCTCATGTGTCCGTCTAATAATAGCCTCGTAGTAGTTATCTTCTTAGCTGACCGTACATACGTATTACTAGTAATTCTGCTCAAATTAATAAAATAAACAATGTAAACAGAATCAGATATCTCTTGATATCTGAAATCTCAGAATAAAGGTTACATCAAAATAATCTAAATTACAAATATTGAAGCATCTCTTTTAACTTATTGACTGAAGAACGAGGGTCTTGTACCGCCCAGATTCAGAAAATCAATGTACAATTTAGAGTGGAGCGAAATATACTTTTCCGTGTTGCTCTTTCTAATAGTGACAAAAAGTTGCCCTCATAGATGAAACTATCCCACGCAAAATTATTTTGAGATATATTAAAATTCAAAACCTCCGCAAGACCATCAAAGTTTTAGAAAAAAAGTAATTTTTATGACATACTTCCATAACATGTGAGAGAAATATATAGCTTTAAAATAACTTTTTATTTACAATTTAACATTACAATAATAAAGTAAAATAGTGAATAAAAATACATTAATAGTATAAAATCCTGCCACTCCCGAATTATTAAGGGGGCTGGTGCGACGTGCGGGGAGGGGACGCAGCAAGCAAATTACGTGGGCGAGCGACACGCCCGCTAGTGTATTTTTGTTTGTGAAGGTGAACGGTCGCGCTAGATTTCTTACGAAATTACCACGGAATAACGAATAAAACTGTTAAAAATATGGATAAGAGGCGTAGCTCCTGGAAATGTCCGCTTTTTGGTGACACGAGTGAACTAAATACAAATATTTTGCCTACATTTGAAGACGTTATGAAATTTTATGTTTGGACGAGATATCATTTGAAATCTCAGCAAGAAAAGCCCAAAGAGCCCTCCTTCTCTACAATAGCAGAAATAGTGGCTTCCAAGATAGAAGAAATTTGGAAAATTGCGTCCATTCCAACAGTAAGTCATACAAGAGTAATACAAATGTTAAAAGCTTATCACCTTAAATGTAAAAACTTGGAAAAATCTTTAAAAAGGCTTACTGACGAGAAACTTGCGTCTTTTCGGGAGAAAAGCCGAGTTCTTTTCGATATATCATCGTGCAAGTGTAAAAATTTTGATCTATGTAACTGCTCTAATGAGAGGAACGTTCCCAGAAACAAACAAGCTTTCTTGAAAGATCAAAGATCTTCGCGGCAAATGATGATCGGAGGAATTGATATTGCAGTCACTAGAACCCCTAAAAAGAGGCTGCAAAGAAAACGAAAGGTAAAAGAACCGTCAACCAGTTATACCACCATAGCCACAGATTTAAACGATTCTCCATATTCATCTGATACCAGCATAAGTTATGATAATTTTATTCAAAAATCGAAATCAAATCAGTCTAACACGTCGTCAAAGCAATTAAAGTTACTGTCAAGAGAATGGCCAACAGTTTCAAAGGTATGTGATAGGTATGGCGTATCTGATAGAGTTGCAGCAGCTATTGTGTCATCCGTATTACATGACGTTCAAGAAATCAGATTCATCAGTTGTCGATCGTCACAAGATGAAGAGTAAGAATCAAGGCACGTGAAAAGGTGACGAAACGAAACTGTATTTCCGATAAAAGTGCTGTTATTTTGGCGTAAAAAAATAAAATGCTGACAATATTAAAAAAGATGGACGATTCTATAAAAAGACACAACCTAAAGGAACATATTTCCCTAGTAAAAGAGCCCGGATCTATTTATTAAAGTTATGTCGCTTCTGTCAATGGACCTGCAAAAAGTATTGAAGCTTCTATCAATATTTTTTTTCAACAGAAAAGATGCCCATGCAATGTCTAACAGCTATAAGTTGCCATGGTACGAATATAGACACGAATATGTTATAAAATATGAATAGATTGCTGGAAAAAAGGTGAAAAAAAACTTTACAATGGATGATTTATATGTTGCATATGAAGGAGTTACACTTACGGCACTTTTTGTTAATTTAGATGGTTCTACTTCAGGACCGAAGTCCTATACAGGGACTGTAGGAAATGCCCTTGAAATCTGTGAAGAGTTGCAGCTTATATCGTTCAAAAATATTGCAGGATCACTCCCGCCTTGTGATTTGAGTACAGATCAACTTTACTTACACAGAATTGTTTCAGGTGTAATAAGCGGGTTTGTTCCGGATAACTTGGCTCAGAATTCACCTGGAAAACTTTCACATGCAAGATGGCTGACTCGCGCAATTCACATATTATTGCTGTAACGAAAAATCGGGATGAAAATTTAATTGTGTTAGCAACATTTGTGGTAAAAATATTTCAAGCTGCAAGGACGGGGCTCGTCACCTTTTCAAACTGATTTTACGTTCAAGACATCTGACAAAAAATCTAAAAAACGTTGCAGATGATGAAGTACAAAAGAACAGTCATCACGCTCATCACGAGAATCTGCTACCTATGTTGAGAAACGACGAAAGAAAACATGTTCGGAAATTAGCTCGGCGAGTTTTGAAGGCACGTTCCCATAACTTGTCGACAATGCCAAGATTATTTGAGGTCCAGAAAATTATCAATTTTGACGCATCGGATTCCATAAATTTGATCGATTGGCAGGGTGAGATTACCGAATCACTACTCCTGAAACATCTGGCAGAGCAAGAAATCCGTTCTTTTATAGATACTGGTGGAGAAGGTAATTTGGATTTTCTTCGACTTCCGTGTTATACACAAGCTGTAGAACGACCAGTAAAGTTCACAATATTTTTTTTTTAATTGGATGCTTAAGTAAAATTTAAGCCTCCAGCCAGGGGCACTTAAATACTAGACTAAAATTAAGGCCACTACGCACTAAGGGCACCCTCTGTGGGGTACGAACCTCGGCCACTAGACACACTCACTAGATAGGACAGCAAGGGACGGCTGGATCGAAAATGTTCTTAGTGGTTTGATGACCACGGATTTTCCTAGTACATACTAGCTTTGAGAAGAAACGCCGAAACAAACTCAGAGGTCATTGTTGGGACTCTATAATAGTTACTGGCTCAGTTGCGGCGCGGGCTGGCCTTCATCGGGCAAGGGAAGTTCACTATAGAGGCAGCTACTGCTTTTTATACAAGAAAAGCTAGAATTGGATTGATAAAATCAAAGCTAGAGTCACTAGAAATTATGCCACAATTTGAAACAAAGAGATTTTAAGGTATTCGACCTTAAAATCTGTCTTTGTTTCAATGCTCATTTCCTTTAATTTTCCAATTCAAAATATATAGTTTTGTTAATGTTAATTAAAATCTGCTTTTTAAACACGTGTTTCATTATATTAAGATTAAGAATATAGTTATTATTGAGGCACTTGAACCTGAAGATAATTTAACCTGAAGTTAATGAACTTGAAGTTTAGAAGTCAAGCTAGACACGGTCAAGCGCCACGAGATGGCAAACCAATGAATGAATGGATGGAAAGCTTCGATATACATACATAGAATTAAACAAGAAGTACATTGATAAAACCGATCTTGAATATGTGTCGACAGATTCGCATCTTTTCAAATAAGACGACCAACAATCCTGATTTACACACTCCTATAAGTCGGTAAAATATTTCATGCTTTACTGAAAACACGAATTTCGCAAACAAGCATCAACATTGTCTTCATATTTTGTGATCATAATATCCTACTAATATAATAAACGCGAAATTTGTAGGGATGTTTTTTTTTGTTTATTTGCTGCGCGTACCTAATAATATAAACGCGAAAGTTATTCTTTCGCGCAAAATCAAAAATTATTGAGCGGCTTTGGCAGTTTAACACGTAGTTAACCACCATTAAGCGCATAGCATACTTTTTATTCTGATATTCCCACGGAATTGACAATTAAACGGATAAAGCCACGGGTTTTGTTTGGGATGGTAAATCATTTTCATGATGGGATTTGACAGTATGAATTTTTTTGTGATTATTTGCTTTATATGCATAAAATGAGAGTTCTTTATGTTATTTACATGAGTTTTAATAAAAATAATAACAATTAATATATCCAAAAACACAAAAATATGTTTGACTTTTTGTATCCCGCGCCACATATTGTGAAACGATCCGGATTGGCTAATGTCACGATGACGTCATACGCTCATCAGCACTTGTTGTTCTGTGTTCTCAGGTGTTTTATCGATGTATTTGTACAACCCGGTGCAGTACACCACTTGTAAACCATTTTATTAAATAGACAACAACAAATAACAGATAAATACAAACACCACTGCGAAGCCGAAAATCGTTTACATCGTCTAGTGACGTCAATACAGCGATATGCAATATGGCGTTGCGCCTTGTGGCGCAACGCCATATTGCTGAATAAAGCGTTTCGGCGGCTTATTTGAATTTTGAATTTTTATTTGCATGTTTTTTACGACAACCGTATTTAAAATTTTAAAAAATACTTTCGGTGAACTTCTTAACCGCAACCAAGTCATTCAAGATAGAAATTATAAATCTGCCTAATAGCAGATTTGAAATTGGTACATTGCATTTCAATGTAGAAAATTGCTTATTTTCTACATTGAAATGCAATGTACCAATTTAGGAAAGGCTTGTTGAAATGGAAACTTTTTAGTGGCGTTGTGCACATTTTTTACGATGGATAAATGTCAAACGTGAAAATTCGTAAGACAGCCGCCAGCGCGGTGTAATACCCCCTCTCTTTCTACCGTTCGGCAAAAATGTATGGGCGCTACTGCTGTTTCGATTAAGAGGGAAATCTAGTGGTGCTTTCTCTATACAAACGTATTCCGCTGTTTTCTTTGTGGATAATGCTTTTAGAGCAATTATTTTTTTTCTACTATATTACACCGTGATTATACGTGCTCCTGTCATTTGATTTCTTTCCGAAACGTAATTAATAAAAGAATTACGATATTTCAAAATCGCGTACATTAACCCATTTTTACCGTGCAACATTTGTTCAGATGACCATTAGACAAACGTGATAAGTTTTTGACAAAAAAGAAAACAATAGAAGCATAGGTATACTTTTCCTCTAAATTTTGATATAAATATAATTGCGATCTGTCGTGTTTTGAAAAAGAAAACTGCGGAATACGTCATCCTGAGCTGCAACAGTCCTTTTCGCACTTAGCGGGAGAGGTTGGAAGCAGCGCTACGGTAATAGTTTCTTCAAGTACCTATTTTCCAAATTCCTTGGCACTAGAGTCCGCTGTTAAGCGCTACAGGGCGGATGCGCAAATTTGTGTTTTTTCTACAGTCTGCTACGGCCAACCAGGGATGGTGAGTGCTGATGACTTGATCGCCTGTATACTTCTAAAATTCGTGTATATAAAGTCATCATCATCATTTCAGCCCAAAGACGTCCACTGCTGTACATAGGCTTCCCCCAAGGTTCTCCACGACGACCGGTCCTGCGCCTCCCGCGTCCAGCGGTTTCCCGCGACCTTCACCAGGTCGTCGGTCCACCTTGTCGGGGGCCTGCTCACGCTACGTCTTCCGGTGCGTGGTCGCCACTCGAGAACCCGTCGGCCCCATCGGGCATCGGTCCTACGGGCAATGTGCCCAGCCCACTGCCACTTTAGTGTTGCAATTCTTCGGGCTATGTCGGTTAATACCGCAGTGTCTCAAGACAAAAGTCTTTGACCAGTGTGTGTTGCCAGTGATGACTTATAGAATTGAGACGTGGTTGCTAACAATGGGCCTTATAAGAAGGCTCAAAGTCACTCAAAGGGCAATGGAGAGGACTATGCTTGGGGCTTCACTGCGCGATCGAATCAGGAATGAGGAGATCCGCAGAAGAACGAGAGTATATAAACTAATTAGTGCGAAATGGTTCACGTTTTCATTTCTGCCGGCAGTTCCGGCGCGGCGTGCGCAATCCATTGTATTTTTTCTTTATTTTCTCGATCTGGTCCCATTAAGCGATCCTTTTTCTACAAAGGGATGAAAATCAACATCGGTACCATAATAATAATGTAGGAACTCTGAGCTTATTTTCGGCACACGTTCCCGACATTATTCTCGAATAAATAAACTTAATGAACTGACATGATTTCTCTACGGATTCACGAAAACATATTTTATTCTGGAATCACGTAGTTTTGATAACGGTATATAATTTAGATATAGAATGCAATGTAAATATCACAGACAGATGGACGAAGTCGATGTTTTACAAAACCGCTTGTGGTTTTACAAAAAAGCTACGCAATGTAAGCCAACTAAACAACGTTCAGCGTTTTCCATAACTACTAAGCTTGAACACGCAGAATTGCATTAAACGTTTTTCATTTATTAGGACAGCGGGACAACGATTAGCGGTTTTGTAAAAAACAGTGACAGTGATAGTTGGACATTGTACAGATGTTTTACTTAACGGAGCTGTTTTGTAAAACAGCAGATTCTGCAATCCATTTACGACATGTAGGAGTGTATTGACATAAACTAAAATAAATAAAAAGAAACATTAAATATCTTGGTTCCTGTTGGACTGTAGCTTAAACAACGTATGCTTTGATAAGTTTAGATTAGATTAAACACTTATACCATATCCTCCCGTGGGTGTCGTAAGAGGCGAGGCTAGGGGAACTCTCACCAGGGAAGCGGGTAGCAGCTCTTCCTTTAGTTAGTTTAGTCTGACTTTTCCTGTTCCTGTAGAATACTAAATTACTGCAATCCCCAACCCGCCTGCCAAGCGCGGGGAAGCTGAGATGAACAAGAAGAAGAAACACTTATAATATAATTATACCGTAAAACTAAGTGCAGTCATGGATATTCATTTTCAGTACTAGCTGCATTCCCTGGGTTTGTTTCGGTGTTTCATCTCAGAGGTAGTCAGTTAGGAAACGCCGGCTCCATCTAGTTTAAAAAATATGACGTGTAAAAGTGATCAGTGATCCTACTTGCAAAATAAACGATTTCATTTCATTTCTGCGGTTCCACCCGCGTAAGTTTCAATCCAGCGGGTATGCGGTATGTACTTATCTTATGTGTAATTCCAGCGGAGTATAGGAATAACACATAAGATACATATGTACAACACACTTTATATCCCGATATAAAGAATGTCGTATGTATCTTATGTGTTAATCCTGGTCATAAACTATCTGTGTTCGTTGGGTTTAGCAGAATAACTATGACGAATCGGCCCTCAAATGGAAACCTGCCCCCTAATCGGCGAATACATTTTTGTCAAATGATTGCGATTAGTTGGGATCGTTTGGACCGAGCGGACCAATGGGTGGTCCGAACGATCCTAACTGATCGGTGAATCTTATGTTTTAATACCGAATTGATGTAAGTTTTGCGTTCAGTTTTTGCTTTGACCTTGAGATATGAGAAAAAAAAACCGTACGTGACTGTTATTCAAAGTAATATATCTCAAAATCTCATTGAGCTAGAGGAATAAAACCAAAGCGAGGCTTTAGTTTACATTACAGAGTAAATCACGTATTTTTAAAAACACTTTAGAATAATATTTGGTATAAAAAAATAAATAAGTAAGTCGTAAGTAATTTTATTGTTTTCTAAACCTTACAATCACGAGAATGATACATTTTATGGTTATTTATATGCACTAACATAACTAAGAGAAATTTCGTAAGGAAAAAGTTCGTGCAACATATCGAAGAAAACAATGCTGTTTTTTTTTTCATACTTCTCTTAGAGTACTCTCGTTCTGTAAGGCCCTGGAAGGCCCAAATGGAAACCTGTTTTTTTTTTCCATTTGGGGGCTGAATCGTCATAGTTATCCTACTAAACCCTTTCATTTAAATTCCTGCAGAAGAGTAAGACACATCCATCCATACTCACAAACTTTCGCATTTATAATATTACTAGCTTTCCGCCCGCCGCGGGCGGAAAGCTTTCGCCCGCGTGGAGTTCGGTTATATCGCGCTTTTTAGATTTGAACCGGGAACATAAAATTTTTCCGGGATAAAAAGTAGTCCTTTCTCAGGGTCTAAAGATTGTCTGTGCCAAATTTCATCAAAATCGCTTCAGTAGTTTTGGCGTGAAAGCCGGACAGACAGACAGAGATACTTTCGCATTTATAATATTAGTATGGATTAGGAATAACCTAAGAAAGACTGCCTTAACATAGTCTTTGCTTAAAATGAAATTTAAAGACGTCTTGACATAACAAGGTAAAATTTTCTACATAGTTTATTTTTGATTAGGATAGCTCATCCACGTCTAATAATAAATAATAAATACTACTACTACTACTAAATATTATAACTAGTGTCCGACCGAAACCGGAACCGAAAACGGCATTCGGCAACTCTCTCTGTTTCAGCCGAAACCGAAACTTCGTTTTTTTTTTTATTTACCTAATTATAAACTAGTGCTTGACTGCAATCCCGCCTGGTGGTAAGCAGTGATGCAATCGGTGATGGTGAAGCGCACTAGTTTATTAAGCCTATTCACTTAAAAAACTTTGGAATAGGAAGGATGGCGGCAATTGAACGAGGTGATGTAATGTTAAACCCAAGACCAACACGACCAAACGATACTGCGCTAGAGGGAGATTGATCTGGAGACTCTCCACGACCAAACTCCTGACACAACAACATTTGGCGCATCGTACCTGCCACACATCGCAACACAACTGCTCAGACCCGTCCTCGGTACAGCTTCACCAGACATCATGCTGGAACACAACGAATCGCTTGGCGGCAAGACTTTGTCTGATGGGTGGTAACTTCTGCCGGCAGCCGATGTTATGGCCTGCCACCGAGGAATCGTTATTATATTTGAAAGGAAAAATAAAGAAAACATTATTATTATCAGCCACTCCTTGTTGTTTTCTCTGGGTAAATTACATAGCTCTGGGTAATTATAGTGATCGATATTTTCATTTATTAAAATCAACATATGAACCCTTATTTTAGAAAAAAAAATATTTGCGCCTCAAAAATACAATAGGTACCTAAAAAAACAAAATGAACAGCAAACAAACTAGTGAATCACGCCATTGGCTCCGATGGGAATCATTCATTTATTCAACTCGCCGAACATGACCGATCACAGCGCGAAACCTCCCGAATGCACATTCAGTATCAGTCATAGTTTCGGCAAGTTTGCCGCTGAAAATGAATCTAAACATCAACTCATGTTTTTGCCGAAACATTCGGTCGTACACTAATAATTGTAACTGACAATCCTTATATCTATGTATGTCAACCCTAGAATGCCTTCTTCTTCTTCTTCAGCCTATAGAAGTCCACTGCTGGACAAAGGCCTCCCCCAAGGCTTTCCACAATGACCGGTCTTGTGCTGCCCGCATACATCGGCTTCCCGCGACTTTCACCAGGTCATCGGTTCACCTTTTTGGGGGTGTCCCTACGCTGCGTTTTCCGGAACATGTCCGCCACTTTAGAAACTTACTGCCCCATCGGCCATCGGTTCTACGGGCAATGTGCCCTGCTCACTGCCACTTAAGTTTAGCGACACGAAGAACTATGTTGGTGACTTTGACTACTGATCTCCTCATTTCGGATTCACACACACAGAGAAACTCCGAGCATAGCTCTTTCCTTCGCCCTTTGTGTGACTCTGAGCCTTCGTATGAGGCCCATTATGAGCGACCACGTTTCAGTTCCGTAAGTCATTACTGGCAACACACGTCAAAGTCTTTTGTCTTGAGACACTGTGAATGGTGTGCTAGAATGCCTTACAATTTATGTTTATGTTAATTATGTATATTTCTGTGTGTTCAATTTATGTATACATATGTCAACTTTTTTTTTTAAATAAAGTATGTACTTCACAGTTCTGCGTAGTCTTTCTGCGAATAATATTTAACCTTTCAGGAGGAGTTCAATAATTCTGTTACAATTACAAGATTAACGAAATTTTCTTTTTGGAGATAAGTAATGTCCAAATCTAAATTGAAAAATTGAGTTCCTTTTTATTAAATTATTTTTTTTCCTTATTATTTTCTGTAATCCTGGTTTCAGGTTATCCTACGAATTTCTTTTTGCGAGCGTTCCAGTATAAAGAAAACAGTGTAATAAAAATATCAAATTATTTTTTAAATTAAATTATTTTTCTAATTAATTTTAGTGAATAGAATTGATTAATGCTTCTGGGAGCTAATTTTCGTGTTAATAATAATATTCCCTGGTTTCTGGACGTGATCAGTAGGGTAATTGCGTGTTACTATCAGTAACAATGAATTTCATTTTACATTTCAACAACATTCATTGCGTTATTTACGTTGTTGACATACTTTCCGAACATATGGAACTTTAGGTTAGCAATTTTAGCAATTGGCAATTTAGCAGGTTTCGCAATTGGCTTCAGAATGGTTCCAATTGATAGTAATGTAGTGTTAAAAAATTAGGGTGCTGAAAAATTAGGGTGGGTGGGTGGGGAGTGTATTCTGTGATTAGCATATGTATTTCATTATCAACCTATGATGATCCCACTTCTGATATACAGGGCTTTTATCTGGGAGAAGTGGGAGACCCAGGCCCAGTACGAGTTTATAGATTTGTTTGGTCTTATGACATGCCGATTTTCACCTTTTCTTCACGATGTTTTACTTTACTTTTGAAAGCAATGGTGATGAAATAAATCACACTAAATTAAGCGCCTCTCTTGGTTCGAAGCCAAGACCTTACAACACGTAAGTCGTTGTTGTAACCACTACGATACCTATTATGCTTTTACTGTGATTGTGGTAGCTAAAAGCCTATTGCCCAGTTATGGTATAATCCATAAATAAGTTAAAAGTATAATGAACGCCGCCGTTGCGCAAGGAGGTGTGGGTTCGATCCCCGCGCAGTGCAAATATTTGTATGCATGAATATGAATATTTGCACTGGTCTGGTCGTGCCCCGGAAAGCACGTTCGCCGTTGGTCCCGGTTGCCATACAAACATCTAATAGCAGTCGTTTCGGGTTGTTGGGGCCCTCAAAAGTCCAACAATTGGTCTAACCGCAATGCTTCGATTTCGCCTTCGGGTTATGGAGGTCAGACGGCAGTCGCTACACGGAAAATATGGAAGTTTAGCCAAAATCGGCAGTTAGACTGGTAAAGCGGACCCCAGACTCCAGAGCTGAAAAAGCTTCGGATGCGACTGATAATGATGATGATGATGAAAGTGAAAGTATAAAGTCTAAAATAGATTCCATATGAAATGAGACAGAATTAATTTGGATGAAATTTTGCATACAGATGATTATACCTGGAGTAACATAAAAGATAGGTTTTTTCCATATATTCCCATGGGATATTATGCGGGTGAAACCGCGGGGCTATTGTGGGGGAAGTTTTAAAGGCTAAAAATTGTAAGGCAATTTTGAATTTTAATTTTTAAATCGTTCGAATTCAAATAATTTTCGAGATCGTGTAAGACCCACAAAACATTAATTAATCCTGATACAAAATTTATCATCATCATCAAACAAACTCAGGCAAACTAATCTATATCATCATCATCTCAGCGTTAATCCCAGTCGCATCCGAAGCTTTTTTCAGCTTTGGAGTCTGGGGTCCGCTTTACCAGTCTGACTGCTGATTTTGGCTAAACTTCGATATTTTCTGTGAAGCGACTGCCATCTGACCTCCACAAACCGAAGGCGATATTGAAGCATTGCAGTTAGACCAATTGTTGAACTTTTGAGGGCTCCAACAACTCATACCGACTGTCGTTAGATGTTCGTATGGCAACCGGGACAAATGGCTTAACGTGCTTTCCGAGGGACGACCAGACCAGTGCAAATATTCATATTTGCACTGCACGGGGATCGGACCCACGCCTCCTTGCAGCACAGCGGCCGCGTTTGCTACCGCTACGCCACGGAGGCAGTTTATTCCTGAAACAAAATTATGTATCACTAGCGGCCGCCAGCGACTTCGTTCGCGTGGAGTTAGTTATGCTCCGCTCCTTTTGGTTCCAGCGTGATGTTAAACAGCCTTAAACCTTCCTAGATTAATGAGCTATGCAACGCATAGAGAATTTTTCAAATCGGACTAGTAGTTCCTGAGATTAGCGCGTTCAAACTCTTCAGCTTTATATATTAGTATTAAACTGCCCAATTTTAAAACTGATGTAGCTTCAACATTCGATAGTTCTATGATAATTCATGTTGTCGAAACCCTTCCATTAGAGAAAGACAGTGATTAAGAACTTTTGCCAATAATTAACGATCCAGTCAGTTAAAACTGACTGCACAATAATTAACAAGGGTTACTTTCAGTGGTTTATTGGTACGTCAACTATTTATCTTGCATACCGTACTTCATCAGCACTCTGAGCTTCCTTTTGACCCAGTACCTTCAACCAGGAGGAGAAAAGATATGGTTTGCACAAAACCACAGACGAGACACGCTTATGCCTATAGATTTTATGTATTTTTAGGCCCTTTCTTATATAACAAGCTTAACAAACTATTAGATATATACAGTATAAATTATAAAAAATGTAGTCAAGTAATATCGGAATACCTATTGATTCTCAATTACACAGACACAGAAAAGCTTCTGGAAGTTATAGTGTGATAGTAAATAGTTTGCAGATAAAAGGTAGATAAGATATAAAATTAAATAGTACATAAGATAACATAATAAATAACTAACGTTTTTGTTTATTGAATTTCTAGTGGAATAAATAGTTTGCAGATAAAAGGTAGATAAGATATAAAATTAAATAGTACATAAGATAACATAATAAATAATTAACGTTTTTGTTTATTGAATTCCTAGTCCATAACGTTGCATAATTGAATCTTACGGACTTATTGATATAGTGTGATGTAAAGTGAGCGCCTGAAACACAGGTTTAATAAACCTAGCTCGGGCATGTCGCTAATTTTACATGATTCTCTGTATAATAATACGTTCTGTATGACCTTATGTATATTTTTAGTCACACATAATACCTAGCTGTTATTTAGGCAATAAGATATGTATGTAATTGTATAAGAATATTTTTGTAGCTTTGGTTTTACAATGTTGTGTAAGTTTTATGAATAAAGATTATTATTATTATATTATTATTATTATTGATTTAAACTACCCACTCCTGCACCACTCCTGCTTTGCATTGTTATACTAACTTGGCAAAACATTGAGACTTCTTTATTAAATGTAATGAAAAAGTGTATTATGAATACATTATACTTACATTTCAAAAGCATTTCAGAATAAATTTTAAAATAAACTAAATCATTGTCCAAAACCTTTCTTAGTTTGAATAAACAATGCTGTTACAAAATAAGACACGAAAATTTACCGAATTGCGCAACGAATATCACCATATCTTAGTAACTTAAGAAGCAAATTTAATAATATTATTATACTAGCTATCCGCCCGCGGCTTCGCCCGCATGGATTTCGGTTATATCGCGCTTTTTAGATTTCCCTCGGGAACATCAAATTTTTCTGGGATAAAAGGTAGCCTATGTTCTTTCTCAGGGTCTAAAGATTGTCTGTACCAAATTTCATCAAAATCGGTTGAGAGGTTTAAGCGGGAAAGCGTAACAGACAGACAGACAGAGTTACTTTCTCATTTATAATATTAGTATGGATTATTATATTGTGAGCAGTGCTGGCCTAGTGGTAACCCCCTTACAAGCCGCAACTTAGAAGTTGTTGGTTCGAAACCCATCAGGCCTTTATTTTCATCACAACCGCTCTCAAAACGGTGAAATAACACCTTATGAGGAAATCGGTATGTCCTAGCTAGAGGCAAAGCTTCGAAGAAATGTGACATCTACCATCGACCATGTGTGGTACCAACCTGTACTGGGCCCGCTTGGTAGATTACGGCCCACTCACCATCACTCAGAGAAGGCGTGTGTGCGTCTCAGGTGTCCCAGAAATGGGTAATGGGGGCAGGTTTTTTTTTAATACGTTGCCCCATACTAGGAATTTCTCCTGTATCGTGGGTGCGCTTACAAACATATAAACTCACATACACAAAGAGCCAGACCCAGAAAAACTATTTGTAGGTCATACAAATATTTTTTCCGGGCGGGAAACCCGCGACATGCAGTGCAGCAGTCAATAGCTCAATGTAGTGACACATCTGCGGAACGTACGGCGCCGAAGGCTTATTTTATGACAAACCAAACGGTCAAAACTCGGCGTCTTGTGCAGCGCGCTAAAGACGGAAAGTTGCGTGGCGTCATCGTCAGTCTGTAGGTGTCGACACTTTATGATGTGCGGCTTTTGTGACGTACCCGAATTGCCCAGAAAAATGGATTTAATTAGAATATTAACTATTGTAGAGGGCTTAGAAAACGTTGCCGCTCTTCGTTACCGCCACGCGCGCGATGCTCAACACACGCCGAACGATCAGCTACGCTCGCCGAACTTTCGGTCGCGCAACGCATCGCGTGATGTGTCGCTTGCTATGCAAAATACATTAAATGCGTTTAAGCTGACAAAACCGCCCAAAGGAAGGTTAGGTCCTACGCCGAATGCGGCATAATTGCGACTGATGTGTCATAGTGTACTTGAAATACACTGCGAGCGTATTTAGCCGAACTTTCGGCGCCGTACATTCCGCAGATGTGTCGCAACACTGAACCACTGGGCTAACCGTGCAGTCAAGTGTCAAATTGTGTAATATTATTAAACTTACATAAATGTAATAGATAAATCTCAATTTTTCTTCAAGTCGAAAAAACCACGCAGGGCACAGGAGGATCGATAATACATACATAAATTTACATCTTCATTCCATAGAAGCAGGCGAAAAAGCCACCTGCTACGATCCCGTTATACTCCTTTTCGCTCGTTACGTAATTTATGTACCCACTTAAATCAGAAGCTTACGTGATTTTTCGTGTAAGTATGGAAAATTCTGAGAACTAGGTACGTTTACGTACTAAATTATCATTAAAATTCAGAGAACTTTATAACAAACGAAGTTAAAGACGATTTTTTTTTTTTCAAAACCTAAGACATTCAAAAGTTCTTCTTTTTTCAAGGTGAGATTCATCCTCTACTCTTGATGAAATTACCTGAGTGGAATAGATATCACAATTTTGCCAATAACACATGTAACAAATTATAGAAATTCTTTGAAAATTTCATTTCACAATAATGGCGGATACCGCCAATGACAGTTGAAAAAGACGGCCGCGTGAACCGTCTATGAAGGAAGTTTGAGGCAAAGTCATGATGTGGCCACTATGCTGCGATATTTCAATGTTATTTATGAATTATTTACTGAATGCATTTTTTGCTATATAAATCACGCGCTTTTATTTAGTAAACGATACTATAAATAATTGTAAAAGTCCAATGAAAAATGCGCATGACACTTATCTTAGCTTTCCCGTCAAAATTGCCATTTAAAAGTTTTACGCCCTTCTTAAATGACGTGTTGTCTCGCGCGGCGCGTCGTAGCATGCGAACGTTAACAATGAGTGGTCAGGAGGGGGTAACTACCTCCAACAGTTTAAAGTGCGCGAATTGTAACTTAGTAATTATTTGATTAAGGCGCTGTGCTCAGTAAAAATAGGCTTCAAAAAACAGTTTTTTAGCCAAATGTATATATTTCAGAGCAGCCAAAAATTTATATGTTAATCTTGATTATATGTAGCAGGAAACCATTGTTTTCAAAACACGTTTTGAATTAATTTTCTCGATAGAAAAAAATCCTAAAGTAACCACTAAAATTGAATTTATAACCGTTGTAACTGCATTATTAATCATCAAATCTTGATAAAATTGAGAAGAGCGATGTAAAATATAATAGTAAATGAAACCTTTGTTTTTGTTTATCGATTTAACTAAGATATTCTAAAATAAATAATGTATTTAATGATAAATAACGTGAACGAAACGTCGCTCCATCGCGGCGTCCATTGCCTTCTCTTTCACTTCTATGCTTAGCGACAGTGACCGCTGAGGCGCGCTGCTTGACGGACCTATGTCAGTTTTTGCTTTACCCCGCACAGAAAATAATTATATTTACGTGTCTGTTTGTTGATGAATAATCATATTTCGTTTTTGTCCGGGTTCAAACCCCAGGTTTACACTATATGCTTTTTGTAGGTTTTAATTGAAATAAATGTTTTTTAATTTACTGTTGTATTTTTGCCGATATTTTATTTGATTTTTTTCTGTGATTATTCTTTCTTTATATTTTTTCGCGGCAAATTTTTCTACACCTGTATGTGTTCGGGATCAAACCCCAGCTTTACGTTGTATGCTTTTTGTTGGATTTCTTGTTTGCAATAGTTTTTTTTTAATTATCATTAATTTAGCCGATTTTCTGTATTTTTTGTAGTAATTGTTCCATCTTTTTAAATATATTCTTTTTGTAACAATTATAATGCAAACTAATATTTAAAATCAATTCGTTATAATTTTCTTTCTACAAATTTCTAGAAATTAATAATAAATAATAATAATAAGCCTTTATTTAACCATGAATTTCTTAGTTCATAATAATTATATTATGAACTAAGAAATTATCATTACTCTAAACAGCTGTTTATAAATAGTAATTTCTAGAAATAATAGTATCATTTCTAGAAATTACTATTTATAAACAGCTGTTTAGAGTAACTGTTAAAAAAAATACATTTTTCGGATATTTAAAAAAATAAAAGATATTTCTTCAAAACTGCAATTTATGCAGAACGGACAAAGCTCATTATAAAAATAAAAAAGAAAACAAAAGTAATAATAAAAAATGAAAATATGTAAAAAATATACATTTTCGAAAATCGCAAGGTAAAGTAAACGTATGTGGGATTCGAACCTGGTGCTCGCCGCGGCTCTCTAATGCGAACCGGGACTGTGACGAACAGAGCCAATCATGCTTCGCATTTAGATTGTGAAATTACGCTTCTAAATGTAGATGGAATAGAGAATAGTTTGTATAGATTTAATAGAACGTGCGTATTTCTCGATGCACGACGCATCACGCATTGATGTACTCGCGCGGAGCGCCCCGCAGTGGGCGGGGCTAGTCGTATCCCACTTCGTCTGCTTCACCCCTCAAATACCTAAAAGTTGTCTATTCATGTCGTCTTAATGAAGCCTTATCATTTATTCAAAACAAATGTGATGTTATGGACGAAAATAGTCTGATACGTTTGTGTTCCACGGCGTTTAAACCCGAGGAAATAACTTTGGCAAAAAGTCTCTTGTATGAGGCGGTAAAAACTAAAACGACCAGAAGAAATGTAAGCCGTAAAAAGGAAGGTAAAACGCAGCGAGAACTGGAGGATATTATACTGCTGATAAAAGAAGTAGACCCAGAGGAATTGCCTATTTTTGTAGCTCGTGACCTACACAAATTTCCCCCTGTAACATTTGACCACCTGGATGCAACACGACTACTACGGGATTTAATTGCTATGAAAAATGAAATTGAGATTATTAAAGAATCATATGTCCCATTGGATCAGTTCACCCAGTTGAGAAATGAAGTCGTTAATTTACAGCATACGTCGGTTGTTAACAATTATCACTGTGATAACTTTGTAAATAAAAAACGGGGTGCAAGCAAGATTCCAGAGAGTTGCGAGTTTAATTATGACAGCGGTCCTGTTGGAATTATACATATTCCACCATCAGTGCAGTGCAGTAGGAAGAAACTTAATTCCAACCCGACGGACTTAGCTACCGTCAAAAACACAAAATCACAATCGGCGTGCACGCAGGAGCGGCATTCGCCGTCCCTTTTGCACGATGGCACACATCCGCCCGCCGAGTATCGTCCCGTCGCACTCACATTGCTTACCGCGGACAATAGATGCGCTGTACAACATCGAGATGACTCACCGGAGCAAGCGGCTAGTTATGTAGCGGTAGCGAGTCGTGTCAATACTAAGACTACAGAATCATGTTGTGTGACAGATAATAGACAAAAGGACGATGAATGGCATATTGTACAAAGAAGAAGGCTGAAAAATCGCTTTTTAGGTGAACATGGAACGTGTCAAGACACGGATGGGAAATTCAAGGCTGCCGACACTAGTATACCTCTATTTATCAATTATGTACACAAGGAGACGTGTGAAAGTGACATAGTATCCTACATAAAGAATAAAATTAATGTGGACGTCACCTTACACAAAATGAAACCCAAACACCCGAAGGAATACAACTCATATAAGATTTTTGTACCAAAACATAAGCTGAGCTTATTTATGAATTCGAGTTTGTGACCGGACGGTATAACTTTCCGACGTTTCATAGAATTCCGTAAGCGAGAAATAGACAGAGTAACATCTGATACGTACCGCTCTTTAAAAATTAATTAATGGATAAATTAACTAATACCGTCACCATGATTAGTTTTAATTGTAAGTCCTTCGAGAGTTCTAAGGAATGTGTCAAAACGCTTAATCCTGCCGCAAGAAACCTGGATGCTGCCTCACGAGATCCCAAAGCTACACGAAATTAACGGTGAATTTAGTTACTGTGGAAAATCAGCTGTGGATGTCTCAAGTGGAATATTGAGGGGCGGCCCTATGGTGGAGTGGCGCTTTTGTGGAGAACCAGTAGGTTTAATTGTGTATCAGTAATAAAGTGTGATAGTGACCGATTAATTGCGATTAAGGCGTGTGCCTCAGACAGGTCAATTTTATATTTTTCTGTTTACATGCCTACAGACTCACCAGATAATCTAGTAGAATATATACAGTGCCTTAGTGAAATAGTAGCTATAATTGAGAATAATGACGTAGAGACCGCTTACATATTAGGCGACTTTAATGCTCATCCTGGGGAGAGGTTTGGAAACGAGTTGTTAGGTTTTTGTGAGGAACAGAATTTGGTATGTGCTGATTTCAGATACTTGGTGTGAACTCAGATACGTACACTTTTGTTAGTGAAGCGCACGGCAGTCGTAGGTGGCTTGATCATTGCTTGATCACTAAGTCAGGCATGAAGTCGGTAATATCAGTAAAGGTGCATAATGATGTTTATTGGTCGGACCACTGCCCCTTAGAAATTCTTTGTGACTTTAAATCGGTATGCCAAACCACTGTACTGCCGCGCGCTAAAACAAATAAAGTCCTGTGGGGTGAAAGGAGCTCGGACCAAACTGATAGGTATACTGAATTTTGTAACAATAAATTAGGCAAAATTGAGTTTCCTTATGAATTTAGGAATTGTTGTGACAGTATGTGTAATATTAAGGGCTTAGATCACACTATGGTAATTGATACTCTGTACACAAGAATTATAACTGCAATGCAAGAGGCCGCTGTGCTCAGTTTTGAGGGTAGGGACCAAGCTGGAAAGCCCAAACGTGGCCGTTCAATCGTTGGATGGAATAAATATGTCCGCGATGCTCACTGGGACGCTAGACAAAAGTTTAAAAACTGGATATTTTACGGCCGTCCGACTTCCGGGGGTATCTATAATGACATGTATGAGTCTAGGAAAGTGTTTAAAAAGAAACTGAAATATTGCCAAAATAACCAGGATTTAATTAAAATGAATAATTTAGCTACAAAGCACAAAGATAAAGATTTTAAAGGCTTTTGGCAAGAAACCAGAAAGTTAAACCCTAAGTCTAGCGTACCGGTGAGCGTGGAGGGTATAAGTGATCCTGAATGTTCCGGCTACACTTTCAGGTGGAATCCAAAAATCTCAAAGGAGTGCATAACGATGTCGAGGCCGTGGTGTCGAGGATACCGGAGCGAATTACCGCAAAGTATATTGCTTTGATAATTAAAGGTATGACAAGGGGTAAGTCACCCGGACACGACGGCCTCAGCATCGAACACTTTCAGTATGCTGGGCAGCACCTGCCTAGAGTTTTGGGAATGCTATTCACATTTTGTATGAGACATTCATACTTACCGAAGGCATTGATGAAAACGGTCGTGGTACCTATAATTAAAAATAAAACTGGGGTTCTCGCGGACAAATGCAATTACCGACCAATCTCGTTGGCGACTACTGCGGCGAAGGTTCTTGACTGTATCTTGGGGAGACAGCTTAAAAATCACCTCAAGTTGCACGACGCTCAGTTCGGTCTCCGAACCGGACTGTCGACTGAATGTGCTATAATGTCTCTCAAGCATACGGTTAGGTACTACACTGATAGGGGTACGCCAGTCTATGCCACTTTTCTAGATCTTTCTAGGGCATTTGATTTGGTTAGGTATGATATTATGTGGTCTAAATTAACTGAAGCGGGTGTGCCTGGGGAACTAGTTAACCTATTTAAGTACTGGTACGGCCACCAAACTAACCAAGTCTAATGGCTTGGAGAGCTTTCGGGCGAGTATGGGTTGAAATGTGGGGTGAGACAGGGTGGACTTACACCACCTACACTATTCAACCTGTACATTAACCAGCTGATTGTTGATCTGAGTGGTACCGGGGTTAGTTGCTCGATTGACGGTTACATGGTCAACAGTATAAGCTACGCGGACGACATGGTGCTGCTCAGTCCATCAATCTCTGCGCTTAGGAGGTTATTAGATGTATGTAAGGATGGACATGGACTTCTATATAACGATAAAAAGAGTGAGTTGCTAATATTTAGGTCCCGGGGTCGAAATGTTTTATGTGCACCCCCTGTACTGCTTAATGGTGTCGCACTTAATAGAGTGAAGGAATTCAAATACCTCGGCCATGTGATTACCGAGGATTTGAAGGATGACAAAAACATGGAAAGGGAAAGGAGGGCGCTGACGGTCCGCTGCAACATGCTGGCTCGCAGGTTCGCGCGATGCAACGTGGAAGTAAAAATAACGCTTTTCAAAGCATACTGTCGAAACTTATACACGTGCAGTCGGTGATGCTGGGGCTCCCACGGTACTGCAGCGCATCGGCCATGTTTGCACACGCCCGTACGGAAGGGTTTGGGGCGACAGTGAGGCGCCGCGTGGCCTCGCTCATGCGCAGGGTGAGGGGGAGCACCAACACCATCCTGTCGGTCATTGCTGACAAGCCAGACTGCCCCATTCGGCGGCATTGGGTACGATCGCATGTGCTCGTTCCGGGTGCCCCTGAAGGTGGCAGATTCATGAATTAGGTTTTTAATATTCTTTGTTTTTTTTTTTGTATTTTATATTTTGTATTATTTGTTTTATTATGTGTAGATACTAACATAGTTGTTTTTAAGTCACAATGTTACTAACAAAATATGGGGAAACCTGAAATAAACAAATTTTATTTTATTTTATATACCGCTACATCTACAACGCGTCATACTGACGTCACAACCGTTACACCTGCATCTCGCAAACAGAGTTTACGGCGCAACTGGTCACTTTGGATTCAGTGGAGAGACGTGCGAAGAGGCTGATTGGCGACCCAGATTTAACCCAAAACAGTCTCCAAAGCCTGGAGCACACACGTAGAGTAGCCAGCCTTTCGATGTTCTAAAGGATGCATTTTGTTGAGTGTGTGAGGGAATTGAATGACTTAATCCCCCCATCTCCGTTCCATCATTGCACGACCTGGCGTACAGCGAGTTTCCACTCTCACTTTGTTAATACTACTACGATCCGGACAAAGCGTTTCGCCTTCTCTTTTATACCGCGTACATCGAGGGGACGGAACAATTTTCCAGCGGCGGTGTTCCCGTGCGACTACAATTTGAGTGCCTTCAATTTACCATCAACGATTGCATCACTGCTTACCACCAGGCGGGATTGCGTTCAAGCACTAGTTTATAATTTATATTAAAAAAGAACTAGATACATACAACTATATACATAAAACTTACCGAGATTAACCGTCGAGCTAGTGCCCACTAGACACAACATTCATCTGCTCTGAGGATCCTCCTATTTCTAAGGACGATGACTGAACTTTATGAACCCTATTCCTCATACAATCTGCATCCTCATCAAAGCTGAAGAAGCTAAAGATTTTGTTTGTTTAATCTCTAGAACCAGTAGGACTTGTAAAAATGCTGGATTCTAACATCGCACTAGCAGTTTTAGGGGCTTATTAAAAAGAAATAAAGGAGAAAAGAACATTAAGCGACCACAAAGTAATAGCACGCCCAGACGATGCGATGCGATGAGGAGGATCGAGGTAAGAGATGATAAGCGGGCAACTTCACGGTCAAAAGTAGCTATTTTTGGTGAACAGATGTTATTAATCTGTGGGTAATAATCATTTAAGTTTGAAGATGTAGTTACTTGGAGTATTAACTATAAAATTATACTAAAAACCAAAACTCGTTTATTTAAAATGATCTGAAATTATAATGACCAAATGATTTTTGAAAGTAGTCGTGGTGCCTAGTGTAAAGACACCAGCCTCTCAAGTATGAGTGTGCGGGGACGATTCCAGGTCAGGCAAGTACAAACCGTAGCCGTCTCACAGGCAAGAGAAGAAACACGGGTGGGTTTTAGTCAGTAAAAGTCTGACACACCCTTCATTTGATGATTTCCCATCCCGACAAAAATAAAAGGTCAGGCAAGTACCATTGTAACATTTTTAAATTATAATATGTACTTTCTAAGTATACTTACAAAAAGGTAAGTAGGTGGTAGGTCCAAGGTACACCTTGGACACCAATGACTGATTAAAAGGTGAAGGAAAGCATCTTGAGGAAACCTGGACTTTAAGTCTCAAATCGCCAACCCGCATTAAGCAAGCGTAGTGATTACGTTCAATCCTTCTCTGTATGAGGAGACCTGTGCCCAGCAGTCGGATGATAAAAAAGGTTGATGATGATGATGTTTGAAAGTAAAGGGCCCCACGCATGGGCCGCAAGTTCTTCGAAAGAGATACGGCGGCCACTGGCGCACAGGCAAGTGAAGGAAAACGGGTTATTTTTAATCAGTAAAAGTCTGACACGGAAGAGGTCATTTGATGATTTCCCACCCCCAAAAAGTCACACAGAATTATTCAATGAATCACATTCAAGTATTCGTTAAACAACGCCATCTTCAAATTTACTACCTACACATAAATGTATTCGGCTTTAATTCAACTCACAATCCAATCATCTATCACAATTCTAGCTTAGCAGAGCGGCTTTTTCTCAAACATTTTTTATTCATTCATTTGTATTTGTGTGTGTTACCTATATACACCGCATTTGTAGACTTTGTGAGTAAGGAAAGCGCGGGTGGCTTCATGAGATAAAAAAAATACCTACTGTATTAGATTTATGTATTTGACTTTGTCTTATGAAAACAGTCAATTCTTTGAAATAACGTTATGTTTCTTTCATGTTTCAAAATTACCCAAACATGAAAATATAATAACGCCATTCTCGACATTCTCAAAGCAGATATGATTTATTTATTCATTCAGTGTAGTGGGTCGTAGATAATAAGTAAAATGTTTATCAAACGTAGTTATGGACACGTGTAAGTGTTCTTAAGCGCAGTACATACCAAAGCCCGGCCACAACCCGCCGACACAACCCGTCGGCTTGTTCAAAGAAGCATGTCGGCGACCGTCGCCCGCGCGTGTTGCCCTCCGACATGTCGGCGGCGGCTTGCCGGTGGCTAGCGTACGCAAGCGCTCAGTTGCCCGGAGACATTTCAGCTGTAGTGACGTGCTAGTATTTTAAATGCCAAATAAGTTTCTAGTGTCGAGCCGCTGATATGCCGCCGGCAAAGTTTGCTTTGAGGAAGACTTGCAATGACTGAAGCCACTAACCTAGCCCGCCGGCAAAAAAGTTGCCGGCTTATGCCTTGCTGGGTGTGTAGAGCGATTTAGAATCTGAATGACGGAGAAGGAATGTCTGTCTCGCAGTAACATCAGTCATATTTAACAGCTGTGGTCATATTTAACTAATGGGTTGCGTTATAGAAAAACAGTTCGGAATTCAAATCTTAGCAAAATTATAAAACGTAATTTTTTGTTTATGCGAAACCCGAAACACGTGTCCAGTGATTTAAATAAAGAATCTATGTTTGAAATTTCAAAATGATATCATGTAAAACAAAAAGTTATGAGCTTGTTATCATACTTCGTTGTTCTAACAAAAATATGGTCAACGCGCCGCTCGCCCGCCCGAGCGGTACATTGACCACATGCATGTAATGAATTTGAATTTTTTGGCACTAAATTCAAAATTGTCTATTATTTTACATTTTCAGTTTTTATACAATAATAAAAAATGTTTCATGTACCTATTATTTTATTTGGAATTAAATATACATTGATTAAGTCTTTATTTCATAAAGCTAGATCAAGTACTTTGTAGATATTATTAAAGATTTTCTAAAATAATCTTTTTTTTTTTGCTTTGCTTTTTTTACTTAGAGTTTTTTAATTAAGAACAGGTCTACCCGAACGCGACTTTTATAAGGTTATAATTTCGAATTGTAAATGAAATGTACGAGTAAAAAAGGGTTTGCGAATAACCCACAGATACGTATATACCAATGTATATACGCCCGACACGACCCTGGTCCTTACCAGGGCCGGGAGTTCAATAACTCCCGGCCCTGTTAAAGACCAGGCTCGGGTTGATGGCGCGTTGTCTCTCACTCGCGCCTCAAAAAAATGTCAGCACATCGTGACGAGGTCCACGAAGACCAATGCCTGGGTCAGGGTTGCGGATATAATCCCCAGATTTGATGAGATCTGGGAATTTCCAGATCACGCTTATACGCTTAGGTTAGCTGAATAGGTCCGCGAAGCTTGATGCCCGGGTCAGGGTTGCGGATATAATACCCAGATCTGATGAGATCTGGGAAGCCCCAGATCACGCTTAGATGCTTTGGTTAGCTGAATAAGCATTCAGCTAACCTAAGCGTGATGTTTAGTGACTCAGAAATTCATATCATGTGCTGATACACGTAATCTCAATATCCTGTTACAGCGTTACGTGGTCGTACACGTGACGTACAAGGTCAAAGGTATAATCGTATTCATGAAGTATAAAATTACCCGTATTATGAGATTGTACATTGTCTCAGGGGAATACAGTAAAGAATATACTTTATTGATACCACGAAGAACGGATTTTAAAGGTAGCAAAGCGGATTACGATGGTAGATATCGCAAATCGTTTACAACTACGTACCCTTTTTTATCGGGTGAGTAATCACCAAATGACCTCTCTCCCCGGGCGAAGCGGTAAGGCGGGTATCAGACTTTTTCTGACTAAAACCCGCCCGTGTCCCTTCACTTGCCTGTGCGCTAGGAGACATGTTATCTTTCGAACAGCCCGCGGACCTGGCAGGCATCTTTCCTACCGGACCTTGTCACAATGTGCTAACATCTCTTTGAGACGGGGGCGGTGAGCAGAGGGTAGCTAGCAAGCCACGTGTGCTAAATGCTGCCTGTGAACAATTAATTGAAAATCGTAATTTTTTCGAGTTCATTGTCGTCGTGGAGATCCTTGCGGGAGGCCTGGTAAAGCAGTGGGCTTCTTTCGGCTGAAATGATGATCCTGCAATCATTTTAATTCATTAGTAATTTTATGCGGGTTCGATCTCCACACAGTGCAAGTATTTGTATGCATGAATATGAATATTTGCACTGGTCTGGTCGTGCCTCGGAAAGCACGTTAAGCCGTTGGTCCCGGTTGCCATACGAACATCTAGTGGCAGTCGTTATGGGTTGTTGGAGCCCTCAAAAGTCCAACAATTGGTCTAACTGCAATGCTTCGATGTCGCCTTCGGGTTGTGGAAGTCAGACGGCAGTCGCTTCACGGAAAATGTCGAAGTTTAGCCATATCAGCAGTTGGACTGGTAAAGCGGACCCCAGACTCCGAAGCTGAAAAAGGCTTCAGATGCGACTGGGATTAACGCTGGGATGATGATGATGATTAGTAATTTTATTATTAATCAATAAACGCATATTATAGACATTTTTCTTGTAAACATCTTTACGAGCAGATAGTTGATATACACTCATTTGCAAAAAAAAAACGGGCGCTTTAGATTTTCATTCATCTTTAAAAAGATACAATAAAAAAGAGGTATAAATCGGTTGTACACTTTATTGGCCGGTTTTAAAAATGCCGTGATATTTAAAAAAGTACGTTCTAAATTCAAATTTTCATTTGATGCTCATTCAGAACTGAATCCATTTTTATCCTACATTTTTGGCGCGAAGTTCCAGAAATTAACATCGACTTTCATAACTTTTATTCAATATTTATCGATTAAATTCATATCCTTCACTGTCAAAGCTTTATTTGTTGCTGTTTGGCTGTATCAAAAATGGAAGACAAAGTGGTAAAAGCTATCAAAATGATCTAGCTGCTTGAAGAGGGTTGCAGCCATTGCTTCGTGGCTAGGAGGCTAAATGTTAGTCGAACGACGGTCGAAGGACCTGGCTGCGATATCAGGAGACTGGTTCCGTCAAGAGAAGGCCTAGTTCTGGGAGAAAACCATGTACTCAACCACGGTATGATCGTTTTCATGTGAGTCGCGCATTGAGAAAATATCGCAAATCTTCGTATGTGGTTCTTAAGAACAACCTCCAAGAAGTGAGAAATGTGCATATTAGTCTATGGACGGTCAGGAGGCTTCTCGCTGCCAATATACGTAGTTACCGCCCGGCCCGCGGCCCCAAAGTACTCCGTGAGCACCGAGTTCACAGGCTTAGGTTCGCTAGAAATTGTGAATCATGAACTCAAGAAGATTGGAATAGTGTTTTGTTCTCTGATGAAGCCAGGATGTCTCTGTTCGATGAAGATCGAAGTCGGCGAGTATTAAGAAGACAAGGAGAACGCTTTACACAGGCATGTTTTGAAGAAATCACACCTTATGGTGGGGGCGCTTATGTTTTAGGCAGTGTTAAGGACCTATCTAAGGTTACCTATTAATAAAAGTCAGGTGGACTGAAAAACTTAGTATAATGATTCAGACAGTAAATTGTTGGAAACTATGATATTGACAAGTGCGCGCGCGCATCCACGACCGAGTCCGTAGCTGAGTGAAGAGCCGGCCGCCATCCGCCGGTTGCCGCTGTCGTCCCGCGCCGCACCGCCCTCTCCGCGCGTCCCCTGGCGCGAACTCTGTTCACGCCTTGGTAGTCGAAACACTTGAACTTGAACAGGCAGAAACAAATTCAATGGATCGTACAGAGTTAGTCTTCATTGAAAACAGCTCCCTGACTAGGCATCGATACATAACGGAAGTTCTTATTCCTCATGCACAAACCGCAACGGCCGCTCTAGGTGAAGACTCGATTTTTATAGACGACATACTAGCGCCCACCGACCTCGCGATGTTGAAGCTTATGTGCAAGAGGTCGGCATTCGTCGTTTGGATTGGCCAGCTCGAAGCTCCGACCTCAATCCCGTTGTGCATGTCTGGGGACATGCACAACGGGATTGATGTCAGATATACTCGTTAGCATGCCCAGACGAATTCAAGCTGTGATTTTAGCTAGAGGGGGTCACAATCGATAATAAACATTTATAAGCTTTTACTTTATTAAAGAAAAATAAACAAAAAAAACTCTTTTAATTTTAACTTCATGAACATAAATGCACTAATAGCGAACATATATCACTAGCGAGGTTTAGTTAGCATTATTTCCCATGAATTGTATCAAAATGTAATGAAATACTGATGAAAACGATTATTTTCTTATTAACTTACCAAATCGTGACGATAAAACTACCTATAATTATCAAACACAGCAATATTAACTTTGAAATGGTCCATTGCTTAAGTACCCGTTTTTCTTTTTTGCAAATGAATTTAATAAGTTGCGAAGCATAGCTCTTTATTATCTTTGGCACAACTTCAATATGTTTCCTAAAGTAACGCATGTGTTTCTTTGTGAAGACGCAGATGTCCCGTATATATGTACATATACACTTCTGGACACATCTATTGGCCCACCTTGCATTTTCAGTTTCGTTTGGTCCTAGCTAAAATTTTATATTCGGTCGAGCAAAACGTTTTTATGCAGTTTTGAACCTGGCACATTCACAATAGTCTTTTTTTAATTTCGAACACAGAATTTACAGAAACAAAAGACAATTTGGAGCCTGTTTGTTGATATCAAACAATCGAATACTAAGAAAAATTGATTTTATTGGTTTACTTGGATTTAATTCTTGAAAAAGTGATTGATATCTTTGGTTTTGCAACAAACATTACTTATTCTTAACATTAAGGTGAGGTTCTATCAATTATCTATGGATACTTCACCTGAAGTCGCCGCCAAAGCTGTGGCACTTATTTACGCCGGACACAGCCAAAGAAATGTGAGTGCACAACTAAATTTAAGTCGATCTGCCGTCCGAAATGTTTATCGGAGGTACCTAGAGACTGGCGGCTTTGTTCATCGCCTAGGAAGGCCACGATCTCGGTTTACAACTGAAAGGCAGGATCGATTCATCGTAACGACCACCTTGAGAAATCGTCACCTTAACTCCATTGAGGTACAAAACCAACTTCGTGACTTCCACGGAGTATCTGTGAGCGCTCGAACTGTTCAGAAAAGGTTAAAAAAACACGATATGGTACCACACAAGCCAGCTAATGAGCCCGAACTAACGCGAGCCCACCGAACAGCGCGCCTTCATTTCGCACGCACTTGTTTAAATTGGACACAGAAAGATTGGAGCCGTGTACTCTTTTCTGATGAGTCTAAAATTGTGTTACATGGCATTGATAGAAGGAAGAAGGTCTACCGACGTAAGGGAGAGCGTTTCGCACAATAGAGAGGGTTGCTTATGGCAGTGGCTCATGGACTGTCTGGGGCGGTATATCCGCGTGCGGCAAAACTCAACTTGAGGTTGTTACAGGACCACGGCTGCCAACATTAAATACTGAAAGGTATATTCGTAAGTGCTTAGAACCTCACGTGTTACCATACACGGACTTTAAGGCCTAAATTTCCTTTTTATGCATGATAATGTAAGACCCCATACGGCCGGCATCGTCAGGGAATATCTTCGGGATGTGAACATCACAGTTATGGACTGGCCAGCCAGAAGCCCAGACATGAACCCCATTGAGCACATGTGGAACGAGCTAAAAAGACGTGTTAGGGCTCGTCAGCCAGTTGCCCAGACGATGCAGGAGTTGAAAACTGCCATAGAAGAGGAACGGGAGATGATCCCTCAAAATTTCATAGAGCGGTTGATAAACTCTATGCCTAATCGTATGAGAGCTGTGGTAGATGCCCATGGAGGCAACACGCGTTATTAAATTAAACCTTTATTTGATAAAACATGTATTTATTAAAAAATCAATTGCCTTTAACAAGGTGCATATACGACTTGTTAGGCGTAGCTCCATGTCGTATGGTATTTTGAATTCAAATTTAAAACAATACGATCGAAAAAGATGGTAAAATGCATTAGGTTTAAAACTGCATCAATAGTTTTTGTTCAATCTAGAAATCATATTTTGATAGAGGCCATCAAAACCTAAACTCCATGGTGGGCCAATAGATGTGTCCAGAAGTGTAGTAAGTGGAAGAATATTATTAAGATAGGTCTACCAACCCGCACGGGGCTTGCGTGGTAGCTTATAGCCCACTCCCTTTCATCCAAGGAGGCCTGTATCTCAGGAGTGGGAACAGTATAGGCTGATTTTATGTATGTATGTTCTGAATAGTGAATGATCTATAAGCACGCTCCCGCGGTACCCTTCGGGGATTGTTATTCTGTTATATTTTACTTTTTCCTTTAAATTTCAGATATATTTTTTATCTACATCTACACTAATATTATAAAGAGAAAAACGAATAAACTCAAAAACTACCAGACTGATTTCAATAATTCTTTTTTCGTTATAAAGCTACATTATTGCTAATTAACGTCGGCTAAATTTTATTCTGGAAAAAAATAGGGTTCCGTAAGATATTCAGGTTTTTTGAACACAAGGTGTAAAAAATCAACCAGAAAAGTTACTTATTTTGCGTACGCTGCCTAAACTATAAAAGATAAAACCATAAAATGTTCTAATTAATTGTAGATCTTAACAATATCCACAAAAAAATCAGTGACACATTATACCCATCTATATCGAGTGAGGCACAACAACCACTTTTTAATTTAAAAAACTTGAATTTTTTTTTGGACTATGTTTAAACACATTTATTTTACTCATGCTATTAATGCTTATCAAAATAAATTATTTCATCACTAAGTACAGTTTATGTATGTTATGTATTATATTTGGTATGTGAATGATTAAAATTACACTTTCGGTTTTGAAGTTATGGCGGATTTAAAATATTACGATTTCTGCTGCACGACCCGTTGCGAAGTGAGCGTTACCAAGGGACGCAGAGCACTACCCCCAGGAATTTTTAAATTCTCTGAACACCGCTGGGCTACCACCTCATGAACTGTCGTTAAAAGTTGAAATTTAAGCCCTCCCAACATGTGTAATGGCACGAGACTTGTTAAAAAGGAGCTAAAAGATAAATTATTAGTAGCGAAGATTATCACCGGCCCTGCAGCTGCCGAATTAGCTCATATACCACGAATACCCATGATTCCTACTGATTTGCCTATACTCTTCAAAAGGCTAAAATTTCCAGTAAAAATTTCTTTCGTAATAACGATAAACAAATCCAAGGGCCTAACATTCAAATTAGTAGGAATTGATTTACGAAAAGATTTTTTTACGCTTAGGCAACTTTGCGTTGCCCTATCACTTGTCGGGGCTCCCGATGATCAGTATATTTTGTTACCTGAAAATAATTTTGCGTCAAATGTTGTTTAGAGAAAAGCTCTACAATAATCGCTTTAGTTATCTATCCTAAAACAACGGGTTGCACTCCGGGACTGGCAGAAGTGAAACCTTAGTATTCATTACATTTAAATATTTTCATCATTAACAACTTTAACATCCTCATAAAGACAATCTATGCAGCCTGCGGATAATGACTGCATCGTCGATGTTAGTGTCGGTGTCTGTGAATTGACTTGGGACTCATTTTTCTGACCGTGTCTTCCCTGGGTAGGCGTTTTGCAGGGTTAACCGACATCCACGCGGGCTGAGCTGCGAGCGACCACTATGTAGGTAATATAAAACAAAGTCGCTTTCTCTGTCCCTATATCCCTATGTATGCTTAAATCTTCAAAACTACGCAACGGATCTTGATGCGATTTTTAAATAGACAAAGTGATTCAAGAGGAAGGTTTATATGTATTATATATGCACCCGTGCGAAGCCAGGGCGGGTCGCTAGTTGATTATAAACTAGTGCTTGACAGCAATCACTCAATCAATCAATCGTTGATGGTAAAGTGCGCTAGTTTATTAAAGGCCTATTCACTCAATAAAAACTGGGTGGATATGAAGGAAGATGGCTATTGAACGAGGTGATGCAATATTAAACCCAAGAACACGACCAACAATGCTGCGCCAGAGGGAGGTTGATCTGTAGACCCTCCACGACTAACAAAACTAATAAAACACATAATACCTGTTTACACAGTAAGCTTTCAAGTTACAACAAAGAATTTTTTATATATTCCTTTGGCATTTAGAGCTGGATTTATACCAACCTCTGTCACAGATGGCAATTACATTCGGATATAATAAATTGTAAACATTTACATAAAATGTTCGGACAAATCCTCACCTGTAACCAATGCCAACTATCGCTGTTGGTTTAATTGTTATACAAAGCCGGCATAAGTTACCACCCACCAGAAAAAGTCTTGCCGCCAAGCGATTCGTCGTGTTCCGGCATGATGTCTGGTGAAGCCGTACGGAGGACGGGTCTGAGCAGTTGTGTTACGATGTGTGCCGGGTACGATGCGCCAAATGTTGTTGTGTCGGGAGTTTGGTCGTGGAAAGTCTCCAGATCAATCTCCCTCTAGCGCAGCATCGTTTGGTAGTGTTGGTCTTCGGTTTAACATTGCATCACCTTGCTCAACTGCTGTCATCCTTCCTATTCCTAAGTTTTTTAAGTGAATAGGCTTAATAAACTAGTGCGCTTTACCATCAACGATTGCATCACTGCTTGCTATCAGGCGGGATTGCAGTCAAGCACTAGTTTACAATTATTAAAAAAAAAAGAGGAAACAAAACATCAGTACCTTAACTATTTACTTAATAATAATAAATTCAGTTCGAAAATATTAGAAATAAAAATGTTTTGTGGGATTACTTAACAATTTCTTATTTCATTAATACTAGCTGCGCCGTGCTGTTTCACCCACGTCATTTTCGATCCCGAGGGAATATCGAGATAAAAAGTAAGCTATGTGTTATTCCTGGTTATAATCCATCAGTGTGCCAAATTTCATCAAAATCCATTCAATATATTTTGCGTGAAAGAGTTACAAATATTCATCCGTACATTCTTAGAAACTTTCGCATATATATCACTAGCGGCCAACAGCGACTTCGTTCGCGTGGAGTTAGTTACGCTCCGCTCCTAATGGTCGCAGCGTAATGCTATATAACCTAAAGCCTTCCTGGATTAATGGGCTATCCAACGCAAAAAGAATTTTTTAAATCGGACTAGTAATTCCTGAGATTAGCGAGTTCAAACAAACAAATAAACAAACAAACTCTTCAGCTTTATGTATTAGTATAGATATACTATATCGTATTAGTAGGATAAAGTAAATATTGTAATAATATCTGTAGTTATTTGTACGCTCGCCGTGGTCTACTTGTGTTTTTTTTTTTAAATAATTATAAACTAGTGCTGGACTGCAAACTTTGATGGTAAAGCACGCTAGTTTATTAAGCATAATTACTTAAAAAACTTAATGAATAGGAAGGAAGACGGCAGTTGAGCGAGGTGATGCATTGTTAAACCCAACAACACGACCAACGATGCTGCGCCACAGCGAGATTGATCTGGACGACCTCCACGACCAAACTCCCGACACAACAACATATAGTACATACGGCACACATCCCAACACAACTGCTCAGACCTGTCCTCCATAGAGCTTCTCCAGACATCATGCTGGAACACGACGAATCGCTTGGCGGCAAGACTTTGTCTGGTGGGTGGTAGCTCCCGCCGGTAGCCGATATTATGGCCTACCACTGAGAAAATGAGTGATATTTATATCAACATCCCAACGTATCTCGAAAAAGACGTTAAGTCGTCGTTCCCGCCTGCCATTCGTAGATTTTTGAGTAATCAGAAACCTAAAAATTTGAAAACCGATCTTACCGTGAGGTATCGTATCACGCCAGGGTATTACAATTGTGTGGATCGCCCTGAGGATATGCCGGAGCATACGGTGGAGTTCTGCCCGGCTTGGGTAGAGCACCGCCGTGTTCTCGTAGCGGCGATTGGCGGCGATCTCTCGCGTCCGACCCTGGTCCAGATCATGGTCCGGAGCGAGACAGCATGGCAGGCCGTCACCTCCTTCTGTGAAGCCGTGATGCTGGCAAAGGAAGAGGCGGAGCGCGTGAGGTAGCGGGAATCCCAGCGCCCTCACGCCTAGCCGCCGCAGGAGACGCCCTCGTCGGGAGACGACATCGAACTCCCAGCCACCGTTGGCGCGGGCCTGCGGGCGGTGAGCAGTAGGCAGCTTGCCGCCCGGTAAGGACCACGCCCGAGTCGACGGCACGTTGTGTTTCACGCGCGCCTCAAAGAGTTGTCAGCACATCGTGACGGAGACCGATGCCTCCTGGGTCAGGGTTGCGGGTTGGTTAAAAAAGAAACCGTGGCCCTGGCCGTCGTACAGGCAAGTGAAGAACCACGGATGGGTCTTAGTCAGAAAAAGCCCGACACGCCTTTCCGCTCCGCCCAGAGCTGGAGAGTCATTTGATGATTTCCCATCCCAACAAAAAAAAAAAAAGAAAAAAGAAAAGTAAAGCCAAGTAAAGGAAAGTAAAAGTATGATGGGGTTCGAAGCTACGACCTACAACTTGTCAGTAGGCCACCGTGCTCTACTAGGCCACTCCTGCTCCTGGCCTAGGCTAAGTTGCTACATTCTGCATTCTCTCAGTGGTTTACGATAAAAATGAAACCGACGTTACCGAATATTGATTGATAATGATGTAGCATGTTGCTTATAACGTTTAACTTGTAGCCTTTGGTAATTGTTGACCTACTTACATGATTGATGTGTGCACATGTTTTGCTACTTAATGTAGGTACATAGAACTAGAGTGAAGTAAACAATATTTTTATCCGATATTATGGCCTACCACTGAGAAAATGAGTGATATTTATATCAACATCCCAACGTATCTCGAAAAAGACGTTAAGTCGTCGTTCCCGCCTGCCATTCGTAGATTTTTGAGTAATCAGAAACCTAAAAATTTGAAAACCGATCTTACCGTGAGGTATCGTATCACGCCAGGGTATTACAATTGTGTGGATCGCCCTGAGGATATGCCGGAGCATACGGTGGAGTTCTGCCCGGCTTGGGTAGAGCACCGCCGTGTTCTCGTAGCGGCGATTGGCGGCGATCTCTCGCGTCCGACCCTGGTCCAGATCATGGTCCGGAGCGAGACAGCATGGCAGGCCGTCACCTCCTTCTGTGAAGCCGTGATGCTGGCAAAGGAAGAGGCGGAGCGCGTGAGGTAGCGGGAATCCCAGCGCCCTCACGCCTAGCCGCCGCAGGAGACGCCCTCGTCGGGAGACGACATCGAACTCCCAGCCACCGTTGGCGCGGGCCTGCGGGCGGTGAGCAGTAGGCAGCTTGCCGCCCGGTAAGGACCACGCCCGAGTCGACGGCACGTTGTGTTTCACGCGCGCCTCAAAGAGTTGTCAGCACATCGTGACGGAGACCGATGCCTCCTGGGTCAGGGTTGCGGGTTGGTTAAAAAAGAAACCGTGGCCCTGGCCGTCGTACAGGCAAGTGAAGAACCACGGATGGGTCTTAGTCAGAAAAAGCCCGACACGCCTTTCCGCTCCGCCCAGAGCTGGAGAGTCATTTGATGATTTCCCATCCCAACAAAAAAAAAAAAAGAAAAAAGAAAAGTAAAGCCAAGTAAAGGAAAGTAAAAGTATGATGGGGTTCGAAGCTACGACCTACAACTTGTCAGTAGGCCACCGTGCTCTACTAGGCCACTCCTGCTCCTGGCCTAGGCTAAGTTGCTACATTCTGCATTCTCTCAGTGGTTTACGATAAAAATGAAACCGACGTTACCGAATATTGATTGATAATGATGTAGCATGTTGCTTATAACGTTTAACTTGTAGCCTTTGGTAATTGTTGACCTACTTACATGATTGATGTGTGCACATGTTTTGCTACTTAATGTAGGTACATAGAACTAGAGTGAAGTAAACAATATTTTTATCCTCCGGCCAGACTGGTATTGTCTGGCGGGGACTTGCCATGAACATGATTTCATGAACTAGTGCTCGTTGGTTAGTGTGTGCTAATTAAAAAAATCCATACTAATATTATAAATGCGAAAGTATCCCTGTCTGTCTGTCTGTCCGGCTTTCACGCCAAAACTACTGAACCGATTGTAATGAAATTTGGTACACAGATAGTCTAGAGCCTGAGATAGGACATAGGCTATAAAACATCCCGCTATGATCAATAGGAGCAGAGCAGGAACAAAAAATGTTGCGGAAACGGGAGCAAACGCGGATGTACTACATATTGCTCCCATTATTTTAACAGGCGCTTATTTTATATCAACTGAGCTCATTCGACTGGAAGGTTATGAGGGAGAAACCGCGGGGCACAGCTAGTATTTAAATAAATAAATAGATAAATAAATAAATTTTATGTATCCGTATACAAATTTTTTTTTAAAGGGATTTGTCCGTACAAATCCTTCTTTGTATATGAGGAGACCTGTGCCCAGCAGTGGGACGATAAAAAGGTTGATGATGATGATACGTACAAATCACACAAATTGAGCTAGCCCTAAAGTAAGTTCTTGATTTTTATATTTATATATTTCCTGATAATTAAGAGATTTGACTTATGGGGTACTAACTCAACGATACTATATTTATAATAGTTACATATATATAGATAAATATCTAAGACCCAGGCCAATCAGGAAAAGATCGTTTTCCATCATGGCCTGGCCGGGGAGCGAACACGGGGCCTCCACGTCGCAGGCAGGCGTGTTGACCGCTGTGCCACGGAGGACGACAAATGCACAGCAAACTCTGCTTGCGAGATGCAGAAATTTGCGTAACGTTAGTTTTGCATGACGCGTTGTTCGCATGTAGCGTTGTAGGTGCCGCAACAAAAAAATGTCTGTTATGGCTGAAATCTCAAATCAAGTATAATATGTGTAATAAGGAAGAACTCTCTGAAGGACCGCATCAGAAATGAGGTGATCCGACAGACCACCAGAGTCACCGACATGGCTGAGAGGATTAGCAAGCTGAAGTGGCAATGGGCAGGTCACATATGCCGCAGGACCGACAACCGTTGGGGTAAACTAGTCCTCGAGTGGAGACCGCGTCTCGGCAAACGTAGCGTAGGACGCCCTTGGGCGAGATGGAGCGACGACACCAAAAAGGTGGCTGGTAGTAGCTGGCGGAGAACTGCTCAGGATCGAGCTTGTTGGCGTGCCATGAAGGAGGCCTATGTCCAGCAGTGGACGAGTAAGGGCTGATGATGATGATGATGATGTGTAATAATAGCATTCACTACCGAGGATATCATCATCATCATCACCATCAACCGTTTTTTTATCGTCCCACTATTGGGCACAGGTCTCCTCTCATACAGAGAAGGATTGAGCATAATCACCACGCTTTCTAAATGCGGGTTGGCGATTTCAGACTTAATAAAGTCCAGGTTTCCTCAAGATGTTTTCCTTCACTTTCACAGTCATTGGTGTGCAAGATATACTTAAAAAGTACATATACCTTTAGAAAAGTTACATTGGTACTTGCCTGACCGGGAATCGAACCCGCGCACTCATACTTGAGAGGCTGGTGTTTTATCCACTAGGCCACCACGACATTGCTGAGAATATATTGGTACCAAAATAGTTAGGTAGGTATTATTTGAGCCTGTTCCAATGAAAAAAATGATAGAGTAAAATATCGTATCCTTTGCCAATAGAAAAACACTTAAATACCAGTAGACACTTACGTTTAAATATGAATATTAAATAATAGAATCTGATTGAACGTTTTACCAAATGGATGTACAACAAACAATGTTTAAAACCCTAACGTAAATAACCGTATTTCTTAAATTGTTTTGAAACCTCTCGGTCTGAGAATGAAAGCTTTGTTAGGGCGTTCTGGGCGTAATTAAATTGGACTTAAATGTCGCTTTCAAAAGTACCTACATAAAACGATCGTGAGCCGGTAAAGGCAGGTAGGATAATGTCTTAGATTTTAACGAAAAGGAGACTTTTTATACAGTTTACTAGCGACCCACCCCGGCTTCGCACGGGTGCATGCACTAGCTTTCCGCCCGCGGCTTCGCCCGCGTGGAATTCAGTTATATCGCGCTATTTAGATTTCCCTCAGGAATATATATCTTTTTTCAATAAATGGTAGTCTATGTCCTTTCTCAGGGCCTAAAAATAGCTATGCCAAATTTCATCAAAATCGGTCTAGAGGTTTAAGCAGGAAAACGTAACAGACAGACAGACAGACAGCGTTACTTTCGCATTTATAATATTAGTATGGATATAAACCTTCCTCTTGAATCTATTTTTAAAAAATCGCATTAGAATCGGTTGCGTAGTTTAAAGATTTAAGCATACATAGGGATATAGTACTATACTAGCTGACCCGGCGAACTTCGTTCCGCCTTAAAGGCAATATCACATGACTACTTACTAAATTAGGATAATTTTAAATAAATAAATATTATTATTCAATGATTCTTTATTTGGGAGCACAATCCTGGCGGTTCTCCGGAAATCTGTGTGCTACAATACTCGGAAACAACATCCATTGGCCCAATGCGAACGTCATTCCGCTATATTATATGCGTATAAGAAACACTGCCCGATTCAACTCAGTATTTGATGAATTTCTTCTTGTGCTTCGTAAATTATTATCTACCGCTTGATCTCTCAGGTTTGCTCGACGATTTCATATTGCCAACTGAGCCGTTTCATGGGCTGCCTCCCTTTGCTCTGGTGCGTGAGAAGCACGAAGTCGAGCCTTACTAAGGCTGCGCTCTTCAAGTGCAATTTCTTGCTCTTCTTCAGTTCTTTTTTTTTTTGTTTTGGATGGGAAATCATCAAATGACCTCCCCTGTCTCCCGCTCTGGGCGGAGCGGAAGGGCGTGTCAGACTTTTACCTAGACTAAAACCCACCCGTGTTCCTTCACTTGCCTGTGCAACGGCCAGTACCATGGTTTCTTTTTTAACCAACCCGCAACCCTGTGGACCAGTCCTCGTGTACCCCGTCAAGGTGTGCTGACATCTCTTTGTGGCGCGTGTGAAACACAACGCGCCGTCAACTCGGGCCTGGTTCTTACCAGGAGGCGAGCTGCCTATCGCTCGCCGCCCGCAAGCCCGCGCCTACGGTGGTCGGGAGTCCGATGTTGCCACCCGACCAGGGCGCTTCCTGCGGCGGTTTGAGGCGTGAGAGTAGTGAGATTTCCGCTTCCTCACGCGCTACGCCTCCTCCTTTGCCAGCATCACTGCTTCACAGAAGGAGGTGAAAGTTTGCCATCATGCACTCTTGCTCCGGACTATGGCCCGGACCAGGGTCGGACGCGAGAAATCGCCGCTGATCGCCGCCACGAGGACACTGCTGTGCTCTACCCAAGCCAGGCAGACCTCCACCATATGCTCCACCGTGTCCTCAGGGTGATGCACACAGACGTCACCCTGGCGTTTCCTCCCGCCTTATACGGAACAGGAACCTCCCGAAACAGCCATGTCCGGTGAGGACCTACGTCAGTCGGAAGGTGAGGACGCCGTGGCGCCTCTCTAGCTACTCCTCAAAGAGAGGACTTACCGCCGCTATTGTGGCGTGCTCTGTGCTGGATTGCGACAATCACACTTTCCATGTCGCCATGAGATCCCGCCAGAGCTCTGTCCGCTGTACTGCGATTTTATGGATTGGATATGGACACAATTTAATGGATGTTATTATACATATAAACGTTTCTTTTTAATTACTCTATCTATTAAAAGAAACCTCATCAAAATCTGTTTCGTAGTTTTAAAGATTTAATCATACAAAGTGACATAGGGAAAGAGAAAGTAACTTTGTTTTATAGTATGTAGTGAATACAATATTAGAAATTTTGAAGTTGAAGTTTGCTTTGGGGCTTTTATTAAAAAAATTAAACCGGCAGAGAGTATTTATATTCCTTGCTTTAAATGAATGTATCAACATTCAACCGGTAAGATTTTTTTTAATATGCTGAGTAGTGCAGCAGTGTGTTGTACCAGTTGGAATATACCCATGGAAAGCATTGTCATCTACATTTGTAACAAAGATATCATACCTCTCTCTACCCCTACAGCTCTTGTTTCAGTCTCTTAAAGTTAAATAAAAAATCTTAAATATTTATTTATTTCTATTTATTTTTTTCTCTTTTAGTTCATAAGTACAATTTTAGTTAAATAAAAAAAATGAAAATATTTTTTTATTTTTTCCCCTTTTAGTTCTTATGTAAAATTTTCTTTTTAAGTAACTACAAAAATTAAAAAAAAAAAAACTATTAACTTGTCTAAAACAAAAAAAAACTTGTGATTGCCCGGGTTTGAACCGAGGACACCAGCCATCGCGAGTAAACCATACCCCTATCGCCTACGCCAGAGCCGCTATGTCAAGCCGCGCGAAATTAGCGCCCATATTATGCGTGAAATATTGCGAAAGAGAAAACTCGAAAATATACGCTTCCCCAGACATAAAACTGAGCTAGATCAATTTCTCGTCCCCGAAAATCCCCACATATCAAATTTCAGCGAAATCGTTAGGGCCGTTTCCGAGATCATATGCTTCTTCAAGCGATCAGCGCCATCTTCCGGGCTGATTTGTGAATCTAAACCATCCAGGTCGCCACTCAAACGCATACAGAAAAATTCATTAAAATCGGTCAAGCCGTTTAGGAGGAGTTCAATGACATACACACGTACAGCAGAATTATATATATAAAGATTATGCGTAGAGTAAAAGCTTAAATTTTAAACCATAGGTACGTTTTTATTTTTTTGTTTCTGCGTTTATTATATTCTTCACACCTTTTTTTTTTTTTGTTTCCGGGGTGGAAAATCCTCATGGCTTTCCGCCGCCCTGGGGCGGGCGCAGGGAAGAAATCACCCGAGGTTACGAGAACGAACACTGCTTCCGCAACCCCCGATTGGTATTAACAAAGTGTGTTTTAGCATAATAATTAATTATAGAATGTTAAGTGCGTAATATTAAGTTAAAATGTATTGTAGAGACAAGATATTCAAGTTGTAAATATGATAGTTGTTAGAATAAGACTTAGTTGTAATAGTAAGCCTGTTTAATTACTTTGCGTAAGAAATAGTATATCCATACTAATATTATAAATGCGAAAGTAACTCTGTCTGTCTGTCTGTCTGTCGGTCTGTCTGTCTGTCTGTCTGTCTGTCTGTCTGTTACGCTTTCCCGCTTAAACCTATCAACCGATTTTGTTGAAATTTGGCACAGACAATCTTTAGACCCTGAGAAAGAACATAGGCTACCTTTTATCCCGGAAAAACTTGATATTCCCGAGGGAAATCTAAAAAGCGCGATATAACCGAATTCCACGCGGGCGAAGCCGCGGTCGGAAAGCTAGTTAGAAATAAATGTATAATGTAATAAGTAAAAAGATATAAATGTAATATATTAAAAAAGTCAATAGCAGTAAGTAGTTATATAGTGTTTAAAGTTGTTAAAATAAACGTAAGTATGCATATAGATGTAAGAGCATAAACAATAAATACATATAGATATCAGTAAGAAAAGATGTAATAGACGATAAGATATTAGAATATAAATTATAAGATATTAAATAAATATAAATAATAAGACGGGCTAGCCGTCACAGTAAACAAAATAAATAAGGTTAGGAAACCCACACCCCTCCTGCACTAAAATCCTAGAAATTATATCTGGGGACAGCATGTAGGATAGCTCTTAATGCCCTATGAATTATTAAAAAAAACCCGATTGGTGCTGGCCCGCCAATGTGGGCCTTCTCGGGTCAGGGGGGGAGTGAGGTGTATGACTCCCCCCGGACGTCTAATAGTGACGCGCGTGGAACAACACTTTGCGCCGTCCCCTCAGGTCTTGAGGCTTAGGGGGCGACAGATGTCCCCGAGTTGGTCGCCCTTGGACCCATTTAAGGTGGCTGGGTGAGAGGACGAGTTCTCCCTCTTCCTTTCCGCAGCCTCCTTCTGCGAGATGACTGATTCACAAAAGGAAACCACCGCATCCCAGGACTCTTCGTTGCCGACCATCGACTCGATTACGGCCGGCAGCGACAGGTCATTGCCTACTTAAGAGATGAGGGGACGGCGCAGCTCCTCCCAAGCGGCACACTCTACCAGCGTATGCTGCGTCTTCAGGCTCTTCACCCCTAGAGTAAACCTTTAATAAAAATTAAAGATTTACCCATTAATATTATTAATTTAAATAAAATTAAAGATTACTCTAGGGGTTTACAAGGAGCTTCTAAAAAGTTCCACTATCTACCTCCGGACTGCATTACCACACCTTGGATTCCAAGAATATTGGACTCGTCAAAACAAATCTTAGGAGCCTAAAATGGAGGTGTTTACTACTAACTACAGAGCACTTTCACTTCACTAATATACACATACAACAATCATTTTGTTTTGTAAAATACATATCCATACTAATATTATAAATGCGAAAGTAACTCTATCTGTCAGACAGAGAGACAGAGTTACTTTGACAAAAATGTGTTCGCCGATTAGAGGGCGGAAATGCTAATGTAACTTTCTACATTGAAGAATAGCTAACTAACAACAATAAATAAATTTGAACTAATTTATAACTATCCAGTCATATTAACTGTTAAGTGTTAACTTGAGGTCAATATTTTAAAAGTTTATGTTAGCCTTGTATCGACATAATCCATCCATACTAATATTATAAATGCGAAAGTAACTCTGTCTGTCTGTCTGTCTGTTACGCTTTCCCGCTTAAACCTCTCAACCGATTTTGATGAAATTTGGCACAGACAATCTTTAGACCCTGAGAAAGAACATAGCCTACCTTTTATCCCAGAAAAAAATGATGTTCCCGAAGGACATCTAAACAGCGCGATATAACCAAACTCAACGCGGGCGAAGCCACGGGCGGAAAACTAGTACATTTATAAAATTAATTTCAATACGACAATTTGAAGTAGGTTTAAACAGACTTCGAAGATTTTATTTTAAGATTTACAAGTGAAGCTAATATAAAATCATGTTCAAAGTTCACTCCAAAAATTGTATAAAATACTAGCTTTCCGCACGCGGCTTCGCCCTCGTGGAGTTCGGTTATATCGCGCAGTTTAGATTTCCCTCGGGAATATCAATTTTTTCCGGGATAAAAGGTAGCCTATGTTCTTTCTCAGGGTCTAAAGATTGTCTGTGCCAAATTTCATCAAAATCGGTTGAGAGGTTTAAGCGGGAAAGCGTAACAGACAGACAGACAGACAGACAGACCGACAGACAGAGTTACTTTCGCATTTATAATATTAGTATGGATTATGTCTCGAGCCCGTTACGTTTTAATTTTATACTAAAATAATATCACTTTCCTAAGGGAAAGTGATATTATTTTAGTATAAAATTGTATTTTTTTTTTTTACTACTATTAATTTAAGTATGATACATTATTATAGATGAATGAAATGTAATGCCCTAGTGTCCAATTTGTCAAGCAGGCGTCAACAGGAGACTCAATAGAAATTGTAATATTGAATGTTTCGCCATTATTATTTATGTATTCGACGCCCGAAAAGATATTCATCAAAAACCAGAAACACCTACTCTGCTCCAGTATTTGAGTTTTTTTTTACAATCCCACCTGATGGAAAGTAGCGATGCAATTGTTTTTTGGTAAAGCGCGCTAGTTTATTAAGAGCCTATTCATTCTAGCCTTGAAAACACTAGGATTGTAGTCAGACGAAAACACCGCCGCCGCTGGCTAAAACGATGCGAAACGCTTCTTCTGGATCGAAGTAGGTAGTGTCAATAACATAAGGATAGATACTCGTCGACGGTCGTCCGGTGATGGAACGGAGATGGGGTAATTAAGTAATGCAATTCAATCTACTCTCGAAAATTCGTCCTATTCAACACCAACAGGCCGGGTACTCTACGTCTGTGCTTCAGGCTTTGGAGTTTTACGATAACCGAGTTATTGCTAGGGAGCATCGATATGTACCTATTACGAAACATACAGAACATACTGGCTTGATGAGTTAACTCCTAGTTAGTTTATCCTTCGACACGTGCAGCCTGTGGGTTAATTCACTCAGCGGGCCTACACCCACGTGTTCAATATAATAACGCACTGAGGGTGCTGTTGGGGCTGCAATGGCGTTGTAGTGCGTAAGGGATATTTGCGGATAATAATATTAATGGTTTTACTGCCATCATCAGGAGTAGATGCGCATCCCTGATGACGCGTGTTCGCCGCAGTAACAACAGTATTCTCAGTGTGTTCGCGGATCGGTGGGATTCTCTCATGTGGCAGAGGTGGATGCAGATCCACGCTAAGTTTTAAGTTAATTTTATGTATGTATATCTGTTCTGTTCCTTTCAGTTTTGTTCTGTTCTGTTCCGTTCCGTTCCGTTCTGTTCTGTTCTATTCTATTGATTAAAAATTTACCACCCATCAAACACAGTCCCGTCGTGTTCCGGTTCGATATCTGGTGAAACCGTGCGGAACACTGGTCTGAGCAGTTGTTTTGCGATGTGTACCGGGTATAATGCGCCAGTGTTGTTATGTCGGGTCGTAGAAGGTAACGGGATCCGAAGCACGTTGTTTTGTCTCTCCGTCTGACTACAATTTATGTGTGTTCAAGGATAGAGTAAATATGCTCTTAATAAACTGGTGCGCTTAGCCATCAATGATTGCATCACTGCTTACCATCAGGCGGGCTCGTGGTGAAGCACTAGTTTATAATGTTTAAAAAAAAATCTTTGTTTGTTCTTAGTGATTCATATATTCTTTAAAAAATTGCCTTGTCTAACAGCATACATAACGGGATTAATACAATATTAATTCAACTATACAATATGTAAAGAAACCCCCGTCCTACCCAAAAGGATAATAAAGGTTAGGTAAACACGACCAAATAAAATATGAAATTTTACATAATCATCATAGTAACAATACTAATGAATTTTGAAATATTCTTTTTTTTTGCCGCGAATGAATTTCAAATTCTTCAAAATATGGTAATTTTTTTGAAAAAATTACCTTTTAAATTTCTGTCTGATATGGTGTTGTTAACACCATATTAGACAGTATTAAATATGAGTGATGCGACCACGTGCCGCGTGTCCTGCCCCACTTCGCCCGCGCATACTTATGCCTACCGCACATGCATTAAGTTACCTCGCTTTTTCGAAATAATATTTATTTTTTTAGGGGGATTTTTTTTTAAGTTCAGCCCGGCTTTGTAGGCATTATTAGAATCAGTTATCGATACCTAACAATACCTTCACGGATCGGACAGGGTTTTCTTTACATTTTGTGTAACGCAATTGCCCTGCAGGTAATTGGAAAGACAGCAATAATATCGAGTAATCTTAGAAGCACATTAAGAACCATTTCCCTCTTAGTTCTTCAAGATAAAAACAAAGTAACTTTGTTTTGTCTTTGTTTTAAAGGTACTCTTAAGAGTACTTTAGAACATGTAATTCTTGCTCCTACTTCGTGTTTATTACAAAGTAATACGTCCTTTTCTTTAGTTTATCGAGGTCTTGATGATTAAGGTTTATTGACCCTAGGCCGTTGCCGTAACAGCCGCACGGGTCAAACGATCAGTCTACTAATACAATAGTGTCAGAATGGTTGATCACTGACCTCATAATGATAGATTTTGACGAGTTTTGTAGTCTACTAACAAAAAAAAGTCATTATGACTTTCCAGTGGTCGATCATTGACACTCCACTCCATAATATTAAATGTTTAAATTAAGTTGTAATGTTTAAAAAATCATTTCTACTAACGGGTTTTATAATAATGTCAATACGGCAATTTCATTCTATCACCATTCTATTACAAGTTAATTGACCGGTAATGGATCGATCATTGTGAATTTAACAGATTACGAACTTTTAACATAATGACAATGGAATCGTGTTAAAATGACAAATTTATGAAAGTAGCAGACCAGGGCTCCCTTTTTTTAATTTTTTGTTTTGGTTGGGAAATCATCAAACCATGTGTTATAACCGGGCGGCGAGCTGCCTATCGCTCGCCTCCCGCAATCCCGCGCCTACGGTGTCCGGGAGTTCGATGTTGTCTCCCGACCAGGGCGTCTACTGCGGCGGCTCGAGGCGTAAAGGCGCTGGGATTGCCGCTCCCTTACGCGCTTCGCCTTCTCCTTTGCCAGCATCACTACTTCGCAGAAGAAGGTGACGGCCTGCCATGCACTCTCGCTCCGGACGATGGCCTGGACGCGAAAGATCCTCGCCGATCACCGCCACGAGGACGCGGCGGTATTCTACCCAAGCCGGGTAGACCTCCACCGAGCCCTCAGGGCGATCCACACAGTGGTGACACTCTGGCGTTTCCTCCCGCAGACTAGGGCCCGACGTATGCTAATTGCGGTTAGTCCGTGGATGGCCACGGACTGTCGGATCGACATATGCCATACTCCTGTATGACTTACGCACTTACCGTAGTACGTAGTAACTGGGTTATGAAGATCAGATAGTCAGTTCCTCTATATAAAATACAAGTATTCAGGAGTATCCAAATCCTCCTTCTGCGAAGCAGTAATGCTGGCAAAGGAGGAGGCGGAGCGCGTGAGAAAGCGGGAATTCCACCGCCCTCACGCCACTAGCCGCCGCAGTAGATGCCCTGGTCGGGAGTGTTGGAAATAATTAATAAAGAATTATAAGTTTAACAACGTTTAATGCACGGTAAAGATTTTACAGAACAGAACACACTAGCGCCACACATTAATATATATGAACTAACAAGTTACGTTTAGAAACAAGTGAATTGATTGACGTTTACTATTTCAACATCCTCCCTTAAACTCAAATCAACCCCATCTTGGAGGCACAGTATGCCAGTTTGGCATATGGTGTCGCTTTAGTGAGTGCATCTGCTACCATCAGGTCCGTTTGTATATATTGCACATCAATGGCCCCTTCAACCACTTTATCACGTACATAATGATGCCTCACATCTATATGCTTAGTTCTGGAATGGTAGCCATCGGATTCTGATAATTTAATAGAGCTTTGATTATCGCTGTAGATAATCATTGCCTGATTCTTCAGTAGAGGCCAAAACGTTTCTTGTAGTCGCTTTAGCCACATAGCCTCTTGAACACAGGACGACAAAGACATATACTCTGCTTCGGTTGTCGACAAAGCAACAGTTGGCTGCCGTTTGGAATTCCAGCTAATCGCTCCTCCCTTATCACTGGCGAAAATACTTCTGTGTAGTCTACACCAGGTCTTTGTGAACAACCTTTAATCACAAGGCGTGCTTTATACTTCACTATCTCTCCATTTTCATTAGTTTTCTTTTTGTAGACCCATTTGCATGGTATGGGACGTTTGTTGTCTGGAAGAGTAGTGATATCCCAGGTGTTATTTTCTAATAATGACTGATACTCCTCATCCATTGCTGCTTTCCAATATTCAGCATCAGAGCCCGACAAGGCTTCTTCAACAGTTAATGGATCTGAAATCTGTTGAACACACATAAAATTGTTGTGTCTCTGATGAGATCTAAGGGTGATATTTCTTGAAATGCTATCAACACTACTATCATCATTGGAACTGGGATAATAAGTTTCATCATCAGTCATTCTATTCAACACACAACTATCAAAAGATGTGTCAGTAGTCGAGTGTGATGATGCTTCATCTTGGGTCTCACTTTGCAGTGTATTGTCAACAGATATCACCTCATCATTTTCACTTACAGGAATATTTACCAGGTCTTTGGTAAGTACGGGTTGCTGTGTCTCGTTATTTAATGAGTTTTCCATAACTATGAACCCCTACTAATTATAATCTTTTTATTTGCAGGATCATACAGCCTAAACCCTTTGGTATTATCACAATACCCCACAAAAATTAATTGTTTCGACTTGCGATCCCATTTCAAGCGATTTTGTTTTGGGATATGTACCATAGCCGCAGAACCAAAAATCTTTAAATTTGAAAGGTTTGGTTTCCTACCTGTCCACTTTTCATAGGGAGTTACCTCAGCTAAAACCCGTGATGGTGATCTGTTTATGACATAGGCAGCAGCAGCGACCGCCTCTGCCCACAACTGTTTATGCAGCTTTGCTTCAAATAACATGCACTTTGCTCGTTCCACCAATGACCGATTCATTCGTTCCGCTAGCCCATTGTGCTCAGGCGTGTAGGGAGTACTGGTCTGATGCTTGATGCCGGAAGCTGCCAGAAAAACAGAGAACTCTTTATTACAGTATTCTTTTCCGTTATCACTTCTTACTATTTTTATCTTCTTTTCCAATTCATTTTCTACTTCTTCTTTAAATTTTTGAAACACTGACTTAATATCCGTTTTGTTCTTGAGAAAATATACATATACTTTACGGGAATAGTCATCTATAAAGGTTATGAAGTACCTCGCACCACCCACAGATGATGTCTCCATCGGACCACATAGATCTGTATGTACTATTTCTAGTAATGCTTTTGCTCTTGAACCAGTATGTGGAAACGGTAATCGTGTATGTTTAGCTTCACAGCATGGTATACAAACAGTATTAACATTTTTATTTTTTATAGTTATACCCTCAGCACATGATTCTAACCTCCTTACATCAGCTAAATTTAAATGCCCCATTCTCTTATGCCATGTAATAATATCAGTGTTATTTTCACAAGCAACAGTGTAAGCATTCACAGAAACAGTATTCAATTTATACATGTTATCAATTAGTCTTGCATTTGCTATAAGAATCTTATTGGCATTATATATGTTACAGCCTTTCTCAGTAAATTCTACTTTACAACCATTCTTGGTTAATTGACTGACTGATAATAAATTTACACTCAGCTCAGGAATATATAAAACATTTCTTACCTGGATTGGACAATCATCCTTGCAAAAAATAGTTTGAATATTTACTTTACCAATATTTTGCACAGGGACCGCATCATTATTAGCCACTTTAATTTGCTGAATCGGAGATGCTTGCATGTCATACATCCAGTCAGAACGTCTCGTCATGTGCATTGTAGCACCTGAGTCAATGTACCACTCATCTTTGTTTACATTGCTATAAGCTGAAAAAACTGCTGAAAAACTGTTTTGATTATGTTTCTTCTCTGTGCACTGATTTTTAAAGTGTCCATATTTATTGCAATTAAAACAGCGCGGGCCTTTTCCTTTTGGCTTGGCATTGTTTTTTGAGGTATTCTTGTGCTTTGTAAATAACGCTGAAGACGCGGAATCTTTCACTTCCTGTAAAAGTTTTGTCTTAACGAAGTCTGATGAAATTTTAATGCCGGAACTTTCCAGACCCATGATCATTGGTTTATAATTATCAGGTAAACCCGCCAACATGAGTGTTCCCAACCATTCGTCATCGACTTGAAAACCGATATTTCGTAATTTATATGCGGTACTCATAATTTTATTCACATATTCTTCGACGCTGGCGCAGTTATCTAGTATTGTGTTGATTAAATCTCGCAATAAGCCGACTTTTCTTGATAACCCGGAGTCCTCGAAAGCATTTTGCAGGTTCATCCATACTTCTTTAGATGACTGTGCATTTTCAATATGGACGTAGTTTATTGGTTCCACCAACAAAATGATTTTTGACTTGGCTTTTACATCTTTCTTAGAGTCGACTTCGGTGCCGGGATCGACACATTCCCATAAATCTTCATGTTGAAGATATGATTTTACCGCAAACTTCCAAGTAGAATAATTATCCCGCCCGGCTAACTTTTCAATTTGTAGGTTAGTCATAGCCATTTTTTTCGGGGCGATTTTCGATGAAGTTACGAAATATTCACTACTGTACGATACTTTCACTACAATAAATGTTAAACTTTCAATCTATTTAGGTATATGGTCTGGGCCCATAACCTGTTGGAAATAATTAATAAAGAATTTTAGGTTTAACAACGTTTAATGCACGGTAAAGATTTTACAGAACAGAACACACTAGCGCCACACATTAATATATATGAACTAACAAGTTACGTTTAGAAACAAGTGAATTGATTGACGTTTACTATTTCAACAGGGAGACAACATCGAACTCCTGGCCACCGTAGGCGCGGGCTTGCGGGCGGTGAGCAGTGGGCAGCTTGCCGCGCGGTTAGGAGCAGGCCCGAGTCAACGGCGCGTTGTGTTTCGCGCACGCCTTAAAGAGATATCAGCACATCGTGACGGGTCCACGAAGACCGTTGCCTCCTGGGCCAGGATTGCGGGTTGGTCAAAAAAGAAACCGTGGCCCTGGTGTATATGCATGTGAAGAAACACGGGTGGATTATAGTCAGTAAAAGTTTGACAGGCCCTTGCCCCTTCCGCTCCGCCTAGATCGGGAGAGGTTATTAGATAATTTCCCATTCCAACTAAAAAAAGGCGTATCCGGTTAGACTAGAAGGCGAGTCCTACACTGTTGGAGCAAGGATAGGCAAATTGATGCTACCTGGTGGAAGTAGGGTTTTGTGTAGTGTGAAGTGTATACAAATTTTTAAAAACTAGATGTTAATGAAATTTATTAAAAAACATTATCTCAATGAATGTATAAAAGTCTCAGTTTGTATAGTAATAAAAATCTTAATAACAACAATCGTAAAAGTTAACTAACTGTAGACTAATACCACAGTAGACAGGTCTATTGTGCTAATACATTATATAAATCTATAAAGTTACGATCTAAAACTAATGCTGGGGCCACCCGAAATAGATTCATTTAAGCCTATGTATCAGGCTATCATCGACAAGGATATTTGGTGGCTATGATATTATAATAAATAAATACTTATGTCATATAGTCCAAGGTACAAGTCCAAGGTTAAAGTCAAACTTCAAGGTCCAACTCCAAGGTCAAATTCAAAGTTAGTTTTGTGTATGTTAATGATAAAGTTCAACTTTGACTTTAAGGTCAACAATGGAAAACATAATCTTAGTTTAAATAACCGGAACTGAGCATTGTAAAGCAGTATCTTTTGACGTGAACAGTGTGAAGAGACCTTGTTTAGATCATGTAAATGCTCCGACAGCGTGTCACCGGGTTTAATAAATAATCAAACAAACAAACTCTTTAGCTTTATACAACATTATTTTTTGTTTATGCGAAGAAACACGTGTCCAGGATTTTTAAGTAAAGAATCTGTGTACAAAATTTCAGAAAAATATAATGTAAAACCACAAAGTTATGAGCTTGCTATTCTACTTGGTTGTCCCAACAAAAATATGGTCAAAGCTCCGCTTGGGCGTGCGAGCGCGGTGCGTTGACCTCTGGCATCATCTGTTGCGCGCGAGCAAGTACTATGATCTATCGTAAGCTACTTGAGGCGCTCGTTAACCACACTGCAACAATTTCTAAATGTATTTGAGACTCACTTGTGGGGCGAGGCCCTCGAGAAGAATGGGGAAGCGATTGCTGTCTCCCTTGATGTCTCGAAGGCCTTCGACCGGGTATGGCACGCTGGCCTTTTGAGTAAGCTTCTAGCGTACGGCATTTCCCCTAGCCTGACTGGCTGGGTAAAAGACTTCCTGACTGAACGGTCCCTCCGAGTTGTTGTCGACGGATGCTCTTCTGAGCCCATGTCAACTAATGCCGGTGTTCCTCAGGGGTCTGTTCTCTCTGCAACTCTGTTTTTGCTGCATATTAACGATCTGCTGATGCCCGGTATCTATGGGTATGCAGATGACAGCACAATTGTAGAGAGATACCTGCCGGATGCTCGGGCTAGTAGGGAATCAATCCGGTCCGAAAGAGAGGCCATGGTTGAGCGAACGAGTGTTGCACTGCAGGCAGTCTCCGAATGGGGCAATGCCAAACTTGTAGCATTCAATGCCGCCAAAACACAGGCGTGTCTTTTCACCGCCAAAAGGAGCCCGTTCACCTTGGCCCCTACTTTTCGGAATGTGTCCTTGGGGTGTTCCGACCGCCTTCAGCTTTTGGGAGTTGAGATTTCCTCGAACCTTAACTTTGGGCGGTTCATTGAGTCCAAGGCCAAGGTGGCTGCCAGGAAGCTTGGCGTTATCGCAAAGGTCCGGCAGTACTTCACACCTGGGCAGCTTCTAATGTTATACAAAGCACAAGTCCGTTCGTGTGTGGAGTACTGCAGCCACATTTGGGCTGGTGCTGCCAAGTGTCACCTGGCCACTTTGGATTCAGTGGAGAGACGTGCAAAGAGGCTGATTGGTGACCCTGATCTAACTCGAGTTGGTCTCCAAAGCCAGCACAGGCGTAGAGTAGCCAGCCTTTCGGTGTTCTATAAGATGCATTTCGGGGAGTGTGCGAGGGAATTGCATGATTTAATTCCCCATCTCCGTTCCACCAGCGGACGACCCGTCGTACGGCTGGTTTCCACCCTTACGTTGTTAACACCACTACGATCCGGACGAAGCGTTTCGCCTCCTCCTTTATACCGCGTACATCGAGGGACTGGAACAATTTGCCAGCGGCGGTGTTTCCGTCGGACTGCAATTTGAGTGTCTTCAAGGCTAGAGTGAATAGGCTCTTAATAAACTAGTGCGCTTTACCATCAACGATTGCGTCACTGCTTACCATCAGGAAGGATTGCGGTCAAGCGCTGGTTTAAAATATGTAAAAAAAAAGGAAAAATATACATTGGTGTAAAAATTATTGGAATCGATTCAGTTGATTATTCTGAACAAACTATATTCAGGTTTCACATAAACAAAAGATAACGTTATATACAGGTTGTATCTGACATCGTAACGCAAACTTCGCGAAAAGGCTAGACCGCATGCTACTAATAAAATTATGATAGTCATTTATGTCGTTAATGAACGGTTACAGAATACACACTGTTTAAAAAAAGTATCGTCTTGGCTTTTGAACGTTGCAAGCGTGCCGCCGTGCGGGTTTGTAGGTATGACGTTAATCCCTGATGTGAACTCTATTAAATCAGCTGATAAGATAGATTTTCGGGTCAAAACCGGAAAATCTCTAATCGCTTTTTTTATGTAATTAGCGAATTATTTAATTTTTACTTTAAAATATCATTGGGTTATAAAAGTATAGCAATTGTGAACGGTCTGAAGTGAAAAAAAACTACATATATTTTTTTTTAATCATGAAAAAGCCGACGAAAAATTCCACCACTTGGGGGTTTAGAATCATGTACTGCATTCATCGTACTCGTTTGTGCGTCGATGTCAGATACACCCTTTATTAGAATAGATAGAGTATTAGTATAGAGAGGATATTAGTAATAAAGCTTAACATTAACACTATAATGTATAATTATAATACTAATGAGAAAAAAAGATAAGATTTCTTGATTGGATGTGTATGTACATATGTTTATTTGTTAAGCTTTCAGGCTACGTAAAAGATTTGGATAGAATTGGTCACTTGGGGAGACAATGAGCTTGATTAGGGCCTAGAATACTTTATGGATACTTTTTTTATCACAATATTCCCACAGCACAGAGTTATGTTGGTGATACCGGTGGAAGAATTTATATTAGGTAAAATTAGCCTTCCGCCCGCGTGGAATTTACATCAAGCTTTTTAGATTTCCCTCGGGAATATCAATTTTTTCAATAAAAGATAGTAAATAAAGGTAGCCTAAAGGAATCGCTTGCTGTGCCTGCCAGAATCGCGTGGATTGTGGCGGAAGCGATTGATAAAAGGTTTGCGTTATAGCAACCCCTTTTGACCAGGTTATGACCCCGCCTGGACAAACAAATTAAGAAAGGCGTTTTATATCTTGCAGTTTACTAAAACTATAATAAAAGAACAACCTATATGCGCTGTGTGTACGCACGGTCGTCAGTATGATACCTTTATTCCTTCCTTCTTTATTCCTTTCTCAGGGTCTAAAGATTGTCTGTGCCAAATTTCATCAAAATCGGTTGAGAGGTTTAAGCGGGAAAGCGTAACAGACAGACAGGCAGAGTTACTTTCGCATTTATAAAATTAGTATGGTTTATCGACGATTTTCGCAATAGTGGCTGATGCTGTCACTGTCATTCAGCTGAAAAATGACAGTGGCAAGTGAACTACTATAAGTTAAAGGGTAATTGCATAACAAACTATCAGTAGCAATGGGTTTCATGTTGACAGTTCAACAACATTCATTGCGTAATTTACGTTGTAGAGCAAACACAAATTTATCACGTATGGAGAAATGGATTAGCAATATGCTTCAGATTTGCATTATAATTCAAATTTATAGTAATTAGGATGAAAAAACTTGAAAAAACCAGTGCGTCCTACCCATCAGACTTACGGAGCCGAGATGTGGACACTAACGGTCAGACTAGTTCATAAGTTTATAGCCGCTCAGCGAGCTATGGAGTGGGTTATCTTGGGTGTCTCTCTGTAGGACCGCATCAGAAATGAGGTAATCCGAGAGAGGACCAGAGTCACCGACATAGCTGAGAGGATTAGCAAGCTGAAGTGGCAATGGGCTGGTCACATATGCCGCAGGACCGACAACCGTTGGGGTAAACGAGTCCTCGAGTGGAGACCGCATCTCGGCAAACGTAGCGTAGGACGCCCTTGGGCGAGATGAAGCGACGACATCAAAAAGGTGGCTGGAGCTTGTTGGCGTGCCATGGAGGAGGCCTATGTCCAGCAGTGGACGAGAAGAGGTTGATGATGATGATGATAATGAGGGTGCAATTAGGGTGCCGCTGATGATTTAAATAATGACATCGGTAACACTCAACAGACGTCATCTTCTTTTTGTATCCACACAATGTCATATGTTGTCAAAAATAAGGGGCTCCCGTCATATGTTTTTAATGGAAACTTCTAGAATGTTCTAGAAGTTTCGACTAGCCCTAATTGACCGGGCGGGACGGAGAGGCGTTTCTGACAGAATCGCGTGGATTGTGGCGGGAGCGATTGATAAAAGGTTTGCGTTATAGCAACCCCATTTGACCAGGTTATGACCCCGCCTGGACAAACAAATTAAGAAAGGCGTTTTATATCTTGTAGTTTACTAAAACTATAGTAAAAGAACAACCTATATTCGCTGTGTGTACGCACGGTCGTCCGTATGATACCTTTTTTTTCTGCGGGTTATTACGCCAAACAAACAGTACAACCCTTCTTATGATGTTTATGTAACCTTTTTCTTACAAGATGTAAGTCATTCATGCGTCCTTCAATAAAGAAAGAAATAGCAAACATTGTGTCTGTGTGTGTGCTTCCAAATATCTATCAAGTAGAGAATCGCTCAAATCCATACTAATATTATAAATGCGAAAGTATCTCTGTCTGTCTGTCTGTCTGTCCGGCTTTCACGCCAAAACTACTTAAACGATTGTAATGAAATTTAGTACACAGATAGTCTAGAGCCTAAGAAAGGACATATGGTATAAAACATCCCGCTACGACCAATGGGAGCAGAGCAGGAACAAAAAATGTTACGAAAACGGCAGCAAACGCGGACGTACATATTGTTCCCATTATTTAAACAGGCGCTTATTTTATATCAACTGAGCTCTTTTGGTTCTGGGCACGCCACAATAGCGGCGGTAAGTCCCCTCCACCTTCCGCCTGGCGCAGGTCCTCGCCGGACACGGTTGTTTCGGGAGGTTCCTGTTCCGTATAAGGCGGGAGGAAACGCCAGGATGTCACCATTGTGTGGATCGCCCTGAGGACACGGTGGAGCATACGGTGGAGGTCTGCCCGGCTTGGGTAGAGCACCGCCGTGTCCTCGTAGCGGCGATCGGCGGTGATCTCTCGCGTCCGGCCCTGGTCCAGGCCATGGTCCGGAGCGAGAGTGCATGGCAGGCCGTCATCTCCTTCTGCGAAGCAGTAATGCTGGCAAAGGAGGAGGCGGAGCGCGTGAGGCAACGGGAATCCCAGCGCCCTCACGCCACTAGCCACCGCAGGAGACGCCCTGGCCGGGAGATGACACCAAACTCCCAGCCACCGTAGGCGCGGGCCTGCGGGCGGTGAGCAATGGGCAGCTCGCCGCCCGGTAAGGACCAGGCCCGAGTCAAAGAGATGTCAGCACATTGTGACGGGGTCCACGAAGACCGATGCCTCTTGGGTCAGAGTTGCGGGTTGGTTAAACAAGAAACCGTGGGCCTGGCCGTCCCACAGGCAAGTGAAGAAACACGGGTGGGTTTTAGTCAGTAAAAGTATGACACGCCCTTCCGCTCCGCCCAGAGCGAGAGAAGTCATTTGATGATTTCCCATCCTAACAAAAAAAAAAGCTCTTTTGGTTCGAAGTTTACGCGGGTGAAACCGCGGGGCACAGCTAGTATTATATATTTCTTTATTGTACAAACACTCCCACAGTTTATTAATTCTAGGTTTTGCAGAGACGATACTTGCTTTACTTTATATACACAAAGTCATGATAACTTACAGTTATACATAGGTACATGTGCACATTTCAAGACTGTAGGTTTATAAGTTTATTATAACTGGTTGGGACCTGTGATATTACCTTGAGAGACACCAGTCATTTAGAAGATTGCAATATTATAACAGTACATCGAGGGACTGGAACAATTTGCTAGCGGCGGTGTTTCAGTAGGACTACAATTTGAGTGTCTTCAATGCTAGAGTGTAGGCTCTTAATAAACGAGTGCGCTTTACCATCAACGATTGCGTCACTGCTTACCATCAGGCGGGATTGCGGTTAAGCGCTAATTTATAATTTAAAAAAAGGTTATTTTAATATGACGATATTTTCAAAAGATAGTCATTAAGTTATTGTAAACTTTTTCAAAGTCCACATTTACCTTGTTGCACTTAAACTGTCCTTAGCAATAATAAAACTAAGTCAATGGTTCCAAGAATGAGACGAAAACAAGGAACTGATACATAATATCCTAAAAGAATTCAATTATGTTCATCGATACAAGAAATTGGAATTTGGCCGGCGGAATTGCCTTCACGTTTGCTCGATTAAAGACGAAATACTTGAGACTAATAAATTCTGTCGAATTATGTATCGTGAAAAAATAATTTACTCGTAGATTCTTACATTATGTAGGTTATTTGATATAAGATCGTTATTATGGAGGCTTATTTTTATGTAGTGCTTTGTATTAAATGTTACGGCTCCATTTTAATGATAAACGTCGTTGTAAAGAATTATATGCTATTTAACATTTACTCACTTATTTAAGTACTCTTAGCAATAAGACCGCCCATTGTGTCACCCTTTGTAAAATCTTTTTTTATGTTCTGTAATCTATATGGTGTACATAATAAAGAGTATTCTATTCTATTCATATTAACCCTAGATTACTAACCTTATTTTACAACGCTTATTACTAACTTGCGTCGTTTCAGCTACGCCATGTATAAGGGAGGCTTGTAAGGGTTTATGAAATAAAATATTTACATGTGTTTTATTTATTTATTACACACATAACATAGTTACAAGTTTTTTAGTCACTAAAATCACTACAGACTTTGACCGTCTTTTTGATTGAAAGAAAAAAACATGTCAAGTTTGTGTTCGCCACACAAGGATTTGTTGTGTGGCTGGCCCACCGTACTAGGTAATCATTGTTCAGTTGATGAAAATGTACTTGCCTTGATGTATTCAGTGATGTCTTCAGACAAAGGGGATTGTTCTAATACTAGCGGGCCCGGTCGTTAGAAATGCGTACGACGACGCAATCAAAATTTATAGCACTTTTTCAAATCTTCGTCGTCGTTTTGACGAATGTTAGAGATCTAGGGTTAATGATAATGTTAATATAAATATATACACACCTAATCAGCCTATAATGTTCTCCCTGTTGGGACACAGGTCCTCTCGATGAGAGGGTGTGGCCGCAATCTACCACCCTGGTCCAGTGCGGGTTGGTAGATAACGACAGATATAATATATGTATCTATATTCTATGTATTACATTATCATATTAATAAAAACTTACAAGTATGGGTACTAAACCAGGCTATATATAAATGACTAGCGGCCGCCAGCGACTTCGTTCGCGTGGTTTAGTTATGCTCCGCTCCTATTGGTCGCAGCGTGATGTTATATAGCCCAAAGGATTCTTGGTTAAATGGGCTATCCAACGCAAAAAGAATTTTTCAAATCGGGCCTTCAGCTTTATATATTAGTATAGACATAGAGTATAGATTATTTAGCCATTATTGCGTTATAGGTAGTCAGACTCGAAGTCTGACAACAGTCTATCTAACCACGACGTATTATTTTACATAGTCATAATCATCTTAGCGTTTATCCCAGTTGGATCCGCTTTCCTGCACATTCTCCTCCATTTTGCGCGATCTGTAGCATCCTGTGGTAAGAGATTGTTTGGCACGCAAGCCATCTCTTACAACGTCAAGCCAGCATTTCTTTGGTCTACCCCACTTGTTCCGATTCGGCGGAGGCAGGATGGCAAGACATTTGTTACCCACGTAACATTTGTTTGCGTAAGACGTAACCGTACTAGTGTAGGCGATCCTCCTGCAGTTTGTCTGCTATGTCACGGACACGAAGACTGCCACTAATGTGCCTGAAGCGGTCTTTCCGCGTAACTCCACACATCCACCGCAGCATATTCATCACCGTGAAACGCAGGTCCTGCTTGCGTTGCTCAAGCACATGCCATGTCTCACTGCCATACAGAAGAACAGGTCTAATGATAGTCTTATAGACCTATCCCTTAAGCTTAACTTTGGGCATTTATCACATTACACAGTAACTTTGTTATGTAGGTCAGATATGTGGCCACTTCCTATATAGAACACATACGCTGCATGCAGTAGGACTGGGGCCGACCCTAACATTATTGAGAAAAGCACGATCTGTGATGATGAACTTCATACTTTCATTTCACAAATTTTGAAACGAAAATGTCTTTATTGTTCATTGCAAAAATTCTGAAGAATATCTCTCTTGGACCCCAGATTTTCTGAAGGCCGGCGGACTTTACATTCTTTACAATGCTCTACTGAACTACCCACATGACTGGAAAGTTTTGTTCAAATTCGTTTTGCCTTAGTTTTAAACTTCACCCTGACATATTGAAGTTCTGGTACGTGTCTTCAATAGCTTAGTTGAAGTTGAATAAATTAAACAGAAGGTACTTGTTACAGTGTATTTTGTAGACAATTTACATTTACCTACATCAAAATTGGTAATTTAGGTAGCTTACAGAGCAGTGGGCAGCTCGCCGCCCGGTAAGGACCAGGCCCGAGTCGACGGCGCGTTGTTTTTCACGCACGCCTCAAAGAGATGTCAGCACATTGTGACGGGGTCCACGAAGACCGATACCACCTAGGTAAGGCTTGTGAGTTAGTTAAAAAAGAAACCGTGGACCCGGCCGTCGCACAGCCAAGTGAAGAAACACGAGTGGGTTTTAGTCAGTAAAAGTCTGACACGACCTTCCGCTCCGCCGAGAGAAAAAGAAAAATGGTAGCTTACATAAAATATTGACTCTTAGAAGTATTTAAGATTGAAATCTAAAACAAATTATTTTAATTTTTAATATTATTTATTTATTTTTGTTTCCGGAAAACGGTACTGAAATTCTATAATTCGAAGATATGAACATCCGAGGCGTCGATAATACTTCAAATGATCTTTAAAAGTGTTACTCTCCTTTTGAATTATATTTATAAAATAAAACTAGTCATTGTAACACATGTTTCTTTAAATTAATCTGAAATTATAAGAACCAAATGATGTTTGATAGTAGTCTTGATGGCCTAGAGTGGTTAAAACACCAGCCCCTCAAATATGAGTTTGCGGGTACGATTCCAGGTCAGGCAAGTAAAAATGTAACTTTCCTAAGTTATATGTACTTTCTAAGACATCAATGACTGATTAAAAGGTGAAGGAAAACATCTTGAGGAAACCTGGACTTTAAGTCTGAAATCGCCAACCCGCATTGAGCAAGCGTGGTGATTACGCTCAATCCTTCTCTGTATGAGAGGAGACCTGTGCCCAGCAGTGGGACGATAAAAAGGTTGATGATGATGACAACTGTAACATATACGTTTCTAAACTTAAAGATACTGACACTAAAGTATCTAGCTGCTTCAATTCTCGCACGTAGGTAATGAATATTAACGCACGTCATTAGCAGTAGGTAGCGCTGACGACCGCCAGTGAAGAATAAGTCTTATATGTCTAGTTTTTGGATTTGAAATATTAAATGCTAGCTGTGCCCCGCGATTTCACCCGCGTAACCTTCTAGCCGAATGAGCTCAGTTGATATAAAATAAGCGCCTATTAAAATAATGGGAGCAATATGTAGTACATCCGCGTCTGCTCCCGTTTCCGCAACATTTTTTGTTCCTGCTCTGCTCTGTGTGGATGTTTTATAGCATATTATGTCCTATTTCAGGCTCTAGACTATCTGTGTACCAAATTTCATTACAATCGGTTTAGTAGTTTTGGCGTGAAAGCCGGACAGACAGACAGAGATACTTTCGCATTTATAATATTAGTATGGATTAACATCTCGGTATGTTAATATGTTCACCCATCTACAGATAACCCCAGCAAGCGGAGCTTAACCTGATCGATCGACCTGTATAGCCATTATTACTTAACTAGCGGCCGCCAGCGACTTCGTTCGCCTGGATTTAGTTATGCTCCGCTCCTAATGGTTGCAGCTTGATGTTATATAGCATAAAGCCTTCCTGGATTGATGGGCTATCCAACACAAACAGAATTTTTCAAATCGCACCCATAGTTCCTGAGATTAGCGCGTTCAAACAAACAAACTCTTCAGCTTTATACAATACTAGCTTTCCGACCGCGGCTTCGCCCGCGTGGAGTTCGGTTATATCGCGCCTTTTAGATTTCCCTCGGGAATATCAAATTTTTCCGGGATAAAAGGTAGTCTATGTTCTTTCTCAGGGTCTAAAGATTGTCTGTGCCAAATTTCATCAAAATCGGTTGAGAGTTTAAAGCTGGAAAGCGTAACAGACAGACAGACAGACAGAGTTACTTTCGCATTTATAATGTTAGTATGGATGTTGTGTAAGCATTAACTATCCTAATAATTTATCCATGCATTTCCATTTTCCATCCTTGTTGCGTCAACAACGATTTAAATAAGCGCGGGCTTCTCTTAACTCGTGCTGGTGGCGCCTCTCTCAAGAGTGCCAAGAAAAAGAAAAAAAAAATATGTATGGCGGCCTCAGCGCATACAACGCCGCGTCTATTCTAAATAATTTCGAATATCTGACTTTCTAAGGGCTTCACTGGCCAAATAAACCCTCAGTTTCCATATTGGTGGTGTGTCTGTGCTTGACGAGTGTAGGCAGTGAACAAGCAGCATCAAGTCCACATAAAGAAGATAGCTGACCGGCCGGCGTGTGCCCCGTCGTTGGTGATTCCTCTTTTCCTGTCCTGTTGGATCCAGGTTAGTGCTTTGCATGTTTGTTTTCCCTGCTTTGAGACCCTGGGGTTGATAGGAGAATGCAGTGACCCTTCCAGAAAGCATCAACATTAATCATGGTGCCTCCTGTGAGGAATCATCCTCGCGTAGTTATTTCAAAAATACCTACTATCGGAAATTAAATCTTTCCATTCTCGTTATTACGTTAAATACGTAATCCCAATTATAATTTATTTGTATATTTACATACTTAAGGCAATTTCAATTTGCCTTTCAAGTTCTAAGTGTCTAAATAAAACCTAGGTCATTCCATGATACCTAGTTATTGTTTCCTATTTGAGACCGATTGACTATTCAATCGTACATTCATACCTCGCTAATTCCCTTGTAATAAGCTGCATTTATTTGTATTCAATAACAAATTGCATAAATTACTTTTAAAAACGTGAGTTCGAAGTTTCTCGAATTTAGTACCGAGGTACCTACACTCGTAGTACTTGTCTCCGGCGGGAGACGGATTAGCTTTGAACTACCTCAAAGTCAAAACTTATATTCTAACAAATAACTTTAAGACGTGTGTGCTTGTATTTCATTTGCGTAATTTTGTATGACTCACGCGTATCGAAAGGGAGTTGCTACGTTTACGTTACGTCGTTACGTCAGTCAATACGTTCGCGCGTGCATTGCTGCCTACCTACCGGCTTACGCTTTTTCCGTTTTACCTACTTTTATAACTTTTATCCTTTTGAGCGTGCGGATATCGTATACCAAGTGAACTATGAGCGAAGCGGAATTAATAACCGCTATTAAAAGGCGGGAATATGAGTTAAAAAGTATGCAGATACTTTACGATTTAGCCAGAACAGTTAAAGAAACTAAAACTAAATTTGCAGCTTTTTGAGCTAGGTACAAAAAGATTGACGAGATTCGTAATAGATTTTTGGAATGCAACGATGATGTTAACCAGTTGCAATTAAAGCTTAACCCTTCGTTTGTTATCGATCATAAAGTGTTACTGTCATTCGATGAGTTGTATTACTATGTTATTGAGTTTGCGGATTCTCTCGATGCGAGCGCAGGTAGCGGCTGTCGCTCGGAATTAGGTCAAAGTCACGTGCGTTCGCAAGTGAAGTTGCCTAAGCTGGAAATTCCAAAGTTTGATGGTAATATAGAAAAGTGGCAAACATTTAAAGATAGTTATACAGCACTTGTTCATAATAATAGTTCATTATCCGACACTGAGAAATTTCACTATTTGCTGTCATGTTTATCTGGTTATGCACTGACATTAGCGAAGGGCCTGCCTGTGACATCGGCAAATTATTCAGTGGTTTTTGCAACTTTACTGGACAGATATGACAACAAGCGTATTCTTGCAACAGCTTATTTAGAAAAAATAATTAAAATTAATCCCATACAAAAACCATCTTTGTCTAACTTATCTGAGTTATCTAACACACTTTATGAATGTGTTGGTGCCTTGCGCGGTTTGTGTATTGACGATTTATGCGAATTTATTTTATTTTACATTGCGTCTAGGCCTTTAGATACAGAAACAATAAAAAGGTTTGAATTACAAAACACTGAAGAAATTCCGAAATTTAATAACTTCATTACTTATTTACAAAATTACATAAAAGTATTAGAAGTTAGCCAACCAGTTAATATTCAATCATCAAATTCTACAAGCAAACAAAATCGGCCTAATACAAATAAAGATTATTTATCGCGTCAACCAAAATCATCTCTAATTTCTTCCAACAATAATAATAAAGTTAGTCAGATTGTTTGTGTGTGTTGTAATGAAAATCATTCAATCTACCGTTGTAGTAAATTGCATTCTATGAATATGACACAGCGACAACAATTAGTTAAAGATTTAAAATTATGTCAAAACTGTTTAAGGCCGGGTCACACTGTTACCGATTGTAAATCTAAGTCAACATGTTTCATTTGTAATGCAAAGCATAATACTTTGTTACATGAAGAGCATAAGAGTTTACTGTCTCATACTAGTGAACTGGATTCATCCCAGCATCCCGATATGAACACTACTCTAACTGGTGCTACCCAGTCAAACATTTCAAATCAACCTATTAGCACAAAAATTCTTGGTACAGCAGTAGTTCGTTTGAAGCGATCGGATGGTTCGTGGCAGTATGTCCGTACAATTATTGACAGTGGCTCGATGGATTCATTTATTACAAGTAGCTGTGCGCGACAATTAGGTTTACATATCAAGAAATGTAAATTAAATGTAAGTGGCATCGGTCAAAATTATGTGTGTAGCATTAAAGGTCACACCTTCGGTTCAATAATACCTCGATTGAGTGACACTCCTCAGTTAGATATTCAATTAGTGGTTCTACCTAAAATCACATCCCTGATTCCTTCGGTGTCGTTGCCGACAATCGTCAAGGATAAGTTTACACATCTGGATCTCGCCGACCAGGACTTTGATAAATCCGGTCCGATCGATCTGTTGTTAGGAGTAGACTGTTTTGACCAGATATATACTGGCTCACGTTTCAGTCCAGGCCCGGGCTTTCCATGTGCACTCTCTAGTGTATTCGGCTGGGTGATAAGTGGTCAGTTTCTTCAAAACGTGGTAGCTAAAACTCCGGCTACACCCGTTACGCTCCTCGTCGCGTCTTCTAGTGCGCTCGACGAGATCGTTCAACGGTTTTGGGAGTCCGATGAGCCGCCGAAATGTAAAATTTCCGGTCCCGAGGATGAAATATGCGAACAAAAATATAAAGAAGGCACGTATCGCACCTCCGATGGGCGTTATGTTGTACTAATTATGCTTAAAGATGATGCTCCAGCCTTAGGAGAATCATATAAACAAGCGTTTAATCGTTTTCTAAATTTGGAAAAAAGACTTGCTAGTCAAAATGAGTTAAAAACTGAATACAAAGAATTTATGCAACAGTACGAGGATCTCGGACATATGCAGCCAGTGCAGTCCTCGTCTACTGACTGTTATATAATCCCCCACCATTGTGTAATCCGACCTGAGAGTACCACGACACGGTTACGAGTGGTCTTCGATGCTAGTAGTCGGACTTCGAGTGACCTGTCACTAAATAATATTGTTATGTTCATGTGGGTCCAAAACTTCAAGTAGACATCGTTGATCTAATCACAAAATTCAGAATTCAGAAAGTTGTTTTTACTGCGGATATTCGTCGCATGTATAGACAAATATTGATAAGACCGCAAGAAAGATGTTATCAACACGTTCTTTGGCGTAATGACCCAACTGAGGTTTTAAAGGAATACGAACTCAATACCGTTACGTACAGAGTTAGTAGTTCTCCTTACTTAGCCATTCGAACACTTCATCAACTTGCTGAAGACCACGGTGCTGAGTATTCTAGTCGTGCAGCACAGGTTATCCGAGAGGAGACATTTATGGACGATATCACCTCTGGCGGATCTTCTTTCGAAGAAACTATTGCATTAAAAAACGATATTATATCGTTACTATCAAAGGCTCAGTTTGAACTACGGAAATGGACCTCTAATGATCCTCGTCTTCTGACAGATAGCCCTCAAGAATTCTGTCAAACTTCCAAATCTTTTGATGAATCGGGAAGTGAGTTTGTCAAAATATTGGGCGTTCGTTGGAATCCTGTTAACGATACCTTTTCTTATACGTTTGCTGACTCCTTCGAATGGAAATTCACAAAACGGTCCATACTCTCATTGGTAGCTCGCATTTTTGACCCTCTTGGATGGATTTGTCCTGTCGTTTTTGCCGCTAAATCTTTGCTACAAGATCTATGGCGTTTAAATTTATCATGGGATGAAACTATTCCCCAAAATTTAGTCAAACAATGGCATTTAATAGCTGCAAATTTGTCCGATTTACAAAATATTACTCTCCCGCGTTTAATCATACCTTCAAATCCTATTCAAGTACATTTAGTTGGCTTTTGTGATGGATCTTTGAAAGGTTATGGTTGTTGTGTTTATATCTGTGTAGTTACCAATGAACCCGGTAATGTAACCACGACCAGTTTGTTAATAGGAAATCTAGAGTTGCCCCCTTAAAACCAACAACGGTGAATCGACTTGAGCTAAGCGCAGCTGTGCTTCTAGCAAAAGTTCTATCACACATGTATAATTTACTTAAAGATAAAATTTCCATCGATTCCATTCGAGCTTATTCAGACAGCAGCTTGTCTTGGCTTAACACTGACCCTCATTTACTAAAAATGTATGTAGCCAATCGTGCGGTTCAGACAACTGATTTAATTAGTCGAGATCGCTGGTACTATGTATCAACAAATGATAACCCCGCCGACTGTTGTAGCCGCGGAGTATCATGTCCAGAAATTCTAGATCACCCGCTTTGGTGGACAGGGCCTTCTTGGCTGAAAGAATCACCTGAGCAATGGCCTAAAAGGCAGGTATTACTTCCGAAGGAGAACTTGCCTGAACTTAAATCAATAGAAAGTAAAAGTCTTCTTGTTACGGATGATGAGAATCCACTTTTGAACTTAATTTCTAAACATTCTTCATTTACAAAAATTCAAAGAATGGTAGCATGGTGTAATCGTTTTGTTTCTAACTCTAAAACGGCCAGGCAAGACCGAAATCTCTCTCCTCTTAGTGGTGCTGAGCTTGAAAAAGCAATGAAAGTGCTGGTTAAATTCAGTCAAGATAATTACATGACTTCGGAAGTTGACCGGGTGCGTAAAAATGAACCTTGTGTAAAATCTATTCAAAAGCTGTCACCTTTCCTAGACGATGATGGTATTTTGCGAGTAGGTGGACGCATCGATGAGGCTCAACTGTCGCCATCTGCGTTACACCCTTTCTTGTTACATAAACAATGTCCTATCTCTCGAAAGATAGTCGAATATTTCCATATAAAATATTTGCATTGTGGCCCTCGCTCTTTACAATCTTTTATTCAAAGAAAATTTTGGATAACCGGATTAAGGCTCCTGATACGGACCGTGTTATCCAAATGTGTCAAATGTTTTAAAGTGAATCCAGTTGCTTGTCAACCAATGATGGGCAAGCTACCTGCAGCCAGGATTCAACCAGCTCGCTGCTTTAGTACCACGGGAATAGATCTGGGGGTCCCTTTATCATTAAAGAGAGTCGCCGTCGTGGCGCAAAAACTTACAAAGCTTATTTATGTTTATTTGTGTGCCTAAGCTCAAAGGCTGTACACTTAGAAGCCGTAACAGAATTGAGTGCTGAATCATTTCTTGCCGCTTTAGACCGCTTTGTCTCTCGTCGTGGCATATGCCATACAATAGTAACAGACTGTGGGACAAATTTCGTAGGCGCGAATAAATATTTAAATGAGGTTGCGAATCTGCTTCATCAGCATTATCCAGAAATTTTAAATGGTTTAGCGAATCGCCGCATTACCTGGAAATTCAATCCAGCTGGAGCACCGCATTTCGGCGGAATATTTGAAAGTGGTATAAAATCAACAAAGTATCATTTGAAGCGAGTAGTTGGAGCTCAAGTTCTTACTCTAGAAGAATTTTTTACCATATTAGCTAAAATAGAAGCTGTATTAAATTCCCGTCCACTCTGTACTCTATCTACGGATCCGTCAGAGTCTGACGTTCTAACTCCAGGACATTTTCTAACGGGAGGTCCTTTAGTAGCCTTGCCCGAAGAACCGATAAGTGATAATTCGTGTCCTCGATCTCGTTGGATGATGCTTCGGAAAATTACTCAAAGCTTTTGGCGCGTATGGCAACGCGATTATCTTCACACATTGCAACAAAAGAGCAAATGGTTCTTGCCTGAACCAAATATCAAAGTCAATGACATAGTTATAGTTAACGAACCTAATACTCCGCCGATGTTTTGGAAAATGGCTCGTATCGTGCAAGTGCATGCAGGTTCAGACCAGGTAGTTAGAGTCGTTACTCTCAAAACTGCTAACGGAAAGACGTTTCGTAGGCCGGTGGTAAAGGTTTGTCCCTTACCAATTAATTAGTTTATTTTCCTTTTATATACCTAACTAGAGTATAAGTACACACTGTCTTTAGGTTATTTAAAATAAGTCTCCATATTATCTACACTTATTAACTAGATTTTTATGCATTTTTTCGGCAGTAGCTCATAGTCCAGCTATTGCTGATTTCACTCTTAATTTTTCGCATTCTTCTTGAAACCCTTGTGGATTTCAGGTGGGTGGAAATGTGTAAGCATTAACTATCCTAATAATTTATCCATGCATTTCCATTTTCCATCCTTGTTGCGTCAACGACGATTTAAATAAGCGCGGGCTTCTCTTAACTCGTGCTGGTGGCGCCTCTCTCAAGAGTGCCAAGAAAAAGAAAAAAAAATATGTATGGCGGCCTCAGCGCATACAACGCCGCGTCTATTCTAAATAATTTCGAATATCTGACTTTCTAAGGGCTTCACTGGCCAAATAAACCCTCAGTTTCCATATTGATGGTGTGTCTGTGCTTGACGAGTGTAGGCAGTGAACAAGCAGCATCAAGTCCACATAAAGAAGATAGCTGACCGGCCGGCGTGTGCCCCGTCGTTGGTGATTCCTCTTTTCCTGTCCTGTTGGGTCCAGGTTAGTGCTTTGCATGTTTGTTTTCCCTGCTTTGAGACCCTGGGGTTGATAGGAGAATGCAGTGACCCTTCCAGAAAGCATCAACAGATGTAAAGAAAACCCTGTCCGATCCGTGAAGGTATTGTTAGGAATCGATAACTGATTCTACTAATGCCGAAAAAGCCGGACAAAAGTTTAAAAAAAAACCCTAGAGAAATAAATATTATTTTGCAAAAAGAGGTAACTTAATACATGTGCGGTAGGACACCCTTCCGCGGGCGACGGGGGGCAGGGCACGCGACGCGTGGTCGAATCGCATAAGCGTACCGGCAAAATGGTGTTGTCACTTTTTAAAAATTAACAAATTTCGGGGAAGTTGGAATTAATTCGCGGGAAAAAAGGATTATTTTAAAATTCATTAGTATTGTTACTATGACGATTACGTAAAATTTTATATTATATTTGGTCATGTGTTTACCTAACCTTTATTATCCTTATGGGTCGGACAGGGTTTTCTTTACATATTGCATATTAGTATAGATAGATAGAGTATAGATTACGGGTCCCTATCAGCTTGAGGTCAAAATGATTGTCTTAAAACTGAGACCAGAACAACATTTTTTTTAATCATCTATCTTATCTCATCATTTTTAGGGTTCCAAAGTCAACTAGGAACCCTTATAGCTTCGCCAAGTCTGTATGTCTGTCTGTCCGTCCGCGGATATTCTGTGACCGTGAGTTTGTATAAAATATTAACCCAATTTCGCGAGCGGTGGCACTGTACTTTGGGCTTCACGGTGTTAGGATTTTTCCTGAAATGATAGATAGGGTCAGGATCAGTATGATCTAAAACGTTTTTTTATGCGAAACCTGAATATAATAATAATAATAATAAATTTTTTATTCGAGTAACCATGACTCAATAATGTTAGCAATACTTAAAACTATGTTAGTAACATATCACAATTTAATTAATACTAAAATATACAAAAAAACTCACACGAGTCACCGCTGCTTCACCCCACAACAACGATTTACCTATGAGCAATCAAGACGCCCAGCAATCATATGCAGGACACTGTTGGAGCTGGCCCGCACCCTGCACACCAGAGAAGCACACCTCTTTCGCATGGTCGCATAAAAACAATCTACGTGTGCGTCAGTAAACATCCCCGATGCGCTACAGAAGCGAGGCAGCCCCACCAGTACCCTAAACGCGTTATTGTATTGAACGCGGAGAGCACTGTACGACTTTTGAGTATATCTGGCCCAAAGGCTACATGTGTAGAAAGAAGTGCACTATGCTCGGAAGAGTGTGATCTTCACCTGAAGGGAACAACGTGCAAACCTTCGGGCCAGAATTGAATCGATTCGATACATTTAGAAATTGTTGCAGTATGTTTACCGAGCGCGAAACGTAGCTTACGGTAGATCATCGCCCGCGCAACAGCTGACGCCAGAGGTCAATGCACCGCTCGCCCGTCACACGACAGCTAACAAGCTCATAACTTTGTGGCTTTTCATGATATCTTTTTGAAATTAAGTACATAGATTCGTTAGGTACTTAAAAATACAGGACACGTGTTTCGGCTTTCGCTTAAACATAAAATAATGTTGTATATAATATGTAGTTGCAAGCTATAATTCTTGCTTTAGTTATCACCATTCTTTGTAAGCCAGTTTTCTGGATCCGTACTTTGTATGTTTTTTTTTATAAATTATAAACTAGCGCTTGACCGCAATCCCGCCTGATGGTAAGCAGTGACGCAATCGTTGATGGTAAAGCGCACTAGTTTATTAAGAGCCCATTCACTCTAGCCTTGAAGACACTCAAATTGTAGTCCGACGGAAACACCGCCGCTGGCAAATTGTTCCAGTTCCGCGATGTAGGCGGTATAAAGGAGGAGGCGAAACGCTTCCTCCGGATTGTAGTGGTGTTAACAACGTAAGGGTTGAACTAGCCGTACGACGACGGGTCGTCCGATGGTGGAATTAAATCATTCAATTCCCTCGCACACTCCCCAAAATTCATCCTATAGAACACCGAAAGGCTGGCTACTCTACGCCTACTACGCCAACTTAATGTAACAATTAGCCTGATTTTTTATCTCTTATTGAAGTCGAAAGAGCTATGCTAGGAGTTTCTCTGCGTGATCGAATCAGAAATGAGGAGATCCGCAGAAGAACCAAAGTCACCGACATAGCTCTGCGAGTCGCTAAACTTAAGTGGCAGTGGGCAGGGCATATTGCTCGTGAGACCGATGGCCGATGGGGCAGCAAGGTTCTGGAGTGGCGGCCACGTACTGGAAGACGCAGCGTCGGGAGACCCTTAACAAGGTGGACCGATGACCTGGAGAAGGTCGCGGGAAGCCGATGGATGCGGGCAGCACAAGACCGGTCATCGTGGAAAGCCTTGAGGGAGGCCTTTGTCCAGCAGTGGACATCTATAGGCTGAGGAAGAAGGAAGTCACTTATTATGACGGACGGGAAACTTCGAAACCCTACACTGAGCGTGGCCGACACACTCTTAGCCGGTTTTTAAAAATAATATTTACGTTGTGTTTATCATGAAAATGTTTGTACAGGTTCTTTTTATCTCTTTTTAAATTCAAGAGATCCAATGACCACGACCCCTTAGTAAGGAGGGTCCCCTTATTACTATGGATCGTAATCACTGGTCCTCATTAAGTGGACTTTCTGCCTCAATCAACTCCAGTGCCAAGTTGGCATTATCCCCCGCTTAAAGCTTGAGTGTGTTTGTTGCCTCGTGCTTTATTTGTTATGGCACTGTCAGCAATAATAATGGAAAATTAATTAATAATCTATGCATGCACACAGTCGCACAGATATAAGCGTCTAAATCCGACTATAATTTATTTGTATTGTTACTAACACTGATAGTTATACAACATGTAATGTAATTAACGCATACGCTACACCGCAATTTGATATTATGTTATACATACACATATACTGAATTTTTAATTTAAAATTGAAGTATTGTTATTTATTAAATTAATTATACCAATTCATGAAGAACGAAGACCTTAAAGTCCTTGGAATAAGGTATTTTTTCTTTAATTTGTATTGAATGATTATATTTGTATGAATACAAATTTAATCTATACAAACAAAATAAATCGTTGTAATTATTTTTGGGATAAAAAAATACCTAGGTAGGTATATTAAAAATGATATAAACCGATTCAGCAAACGATTCTGAAGAAACGATTTTCAGGAAGTGTGTTAATTAATTTAGATTTGTATATCGACGCTTGAAAGGCAATCATATCTAAGTGACAAAAATTCGTAAATTGAGTTATATACACCATTCGAACCGCCAGATTTTTCAGCGTCGTTTGTTGTATATAACTCAATTTACGATTTTTTGTCTCTTAGATATGATTGCCTTTCAAGCGTCGATATGTTACTAAGTTTTTTGCTACAATCTGTAGCTTACAATTGACATACGTACTTATAATTGTTTTCTTAATTTTGAGTGTTACCTTCGTCTTCTTAAGTGTTTACTGCCAAGGTATGAGCATCTCCCACTAGCATTTATTTTTTATTTATTTATTTATTTATTTTTTTATCTATGTATAAACGAGCTAATTAAAATTGGTTTTGCTTTTATCTGTATTTAATGTAAGTCATACCACAAGCCACTTAATTTCAAGGTAAAGTTATATATACCTATGTATATTAAGCAAATAGATTTTTTCTTATGTGTAGGCAATACACAATAAAAAAAATATTTTTTTATAATTATAAACTAGTGCTAGACAGCAATCCCGCCTGATGGTAAGCAGTGAAGCAATCGTTGATGATAAAGCGCGCTAGTTTATTCACTCAAAAAAAAAAAACTGTGTGTATAGGAAGAAAGACGGCAGTTTAGCGAGATGATCCAATGTTAAACCAAACAACACGACCAACGATGCTGTGCCTGAGGAGGGAGGGAGATTGATCTGGAGATCCTCGACGACCAAACTCCCGACACAACAACATTAGGCGTATCGTACCCGGCACACATAGCAACACAACTGCTCAGACCCGTCCTCCGTACGGGTTCACCAGACATCATGCCGGAACACGACGAATCGCTTGACGGCAAGACTGTCTGGTGGGTGGTAACTTCTGTCGACAGCCGATGTTATGGTCTACCACCGAGAGTCATTCTTAATATATTGTTCTCGAGAAACAGATTTTTTTTATTTTATTTTATCGTCCACTTCTAGGCACAGGTCTCCTGTACTACAAAGAAGGATTGGGCGTAATCACTACGCTTGCTCAATGCGGGTTGGTAATTTTAGACTTAAAGTCCAGGTTTCCTCAAGATGTTTTTCCTTCCCCTTCAGTCATTGGTGTCCAAGATATACTTAGAAATTACACATAACTTTAGAAAAGGTACATTGGTAATTGCATGACCTGGAATCGAACCCACGCACTCATACTTGAGAGACTGGTGTTTTAACCACTAGACCACCACGACTTATAACTTAAAGAAATAATCATCACCATCATCATCATCACAGCGTTAATCCCAGTCGCATCCGAAGCCTTTTTCAGCTTTGGAGTCTGGGGTCCGCTTTACCAGTCCAACTGCTGATATGGCTAAACTTCGACATTTTCCGTGAAGCGACTGCCGTCTGACCTCCACAACCCGAAGGCGACATCGAAATATTGCAGTTAGACCAATTGTTGGACTTTTGAGGGCTCCAACAACCCGTAACCACTGCCACTAGATGTTCGTATGGCAACCGGGACCAACGGCTTAACGTGCTTTCCGAGGCGCGACCAGACCAGTGCAAATATTCATATTCATGCATACAAATACTTGCACTGTGCGGGGATCGAACCCGTGCTACCTTCCGCAGCAGTCGCGTCCGCTACCGCTACGCCACGGAGGCTGTCAACCTTAAAGAAATAATCCATACTAATATTATAAATGCGAAAGTAACTCTGTCTGTCGGTCTGTCTGTCTGTCTGTCTGTCTGTCTGTCTGTCTGTTACGCTTTCCCGCTTAAACCTCTCAACCGATTTTGATGAAATTTGGCACAGACAATCTTTAGACCCTGAGAAAGAACATAGGCTACCTTTTTTTTTAAATTTGATGTTCCCGAGGGAAATCTAAAAAGCGCGATATAACCGAACTCCACGCGGGCGAAGCCGCGGGCGGAAAGCAATAACATATAAATATTCAAGATACCTAATACGACTCAGTAATCTTTTGACAGACAGCCTTGAAATTTGTAATTTCATACCCAAGCGTATGAATTTTGAATACTCACTGAACAGTGTTCCGAAAAAAGATTAGACACAAATTATCTTTATGTTATAAAATTCAGGTATAATGGGAAGTTGGGAATGGTTCTGTTCGTTTATTAAAATTATTTTTAGATTTCCGTAGTGAACTAAGTACTCTTACAGTTTCGCCAAGCCTGTCTGTTTGTCTGTCCATTCACCGACAATCTCTCTCTGCCCAATTGCGAAAATAAAATTGGAAGAAGGGTTTTATTAAGGTACCCACCATACACCTAAAGTGGGGAGTGATATTTTTTTTCATTTTTTCCCCAACATGTCATATACAGTTGGATAGGTATTTTAAAATGAGTAGGGGTATTACATTATTATATTTTTTGAATACTGCTAATACTTTCGGAAACAATCGCTTCAAAAGTAAAAAATATAATATCCCTCTAGCTTTTGAACCATACCTACGTTTAAAAAATATATTTCTTTTTCGAAACTATAACTTTATAAGAAAATATGTAGACTGTCTAGGAAAATTATTTTGAACTTGACGGGTTGAACAGTTTTTGAAAATTTTTACATAATTATTTCTAAATTAGTTTGAAATTCAAAACACATGTTTTAATATCCTGAAAGTATTATTACTTCAAATAAAAATAAAAAATATTGAAGTCGGTTCACGCAATCCAAAATCACTACTGAAAATCCAATATACGTCCTTTGTGGCCCGTTTTCAGAAATCCGCACTTAGTATATCAACTCAATGTAACAAATAGCCCATTTTTTAACTCTTAAGTGGGACACTTATTGTGACGTAGGTACGGGAAATTACGGAACCCTAAACTTATGTGGCACGACACACTACAAGGGGTATCGCATTACCTAATAACTTGTAAAATACTGGTATTCAGCTGAATCCGGTCAGGCTGAAAACCGAACCTACGTAGTTGGGAAAAGGTTAGACAGATACTACCAAAATTGTAGGTAATGCGCCTTTTTTGTTCTGGATAAGAAATCATCAAATGACCTCTCCCGCTCTGGGCGGAGCGGAAGGGCGTGTCAGACTTTTACTGACTAAACCTCACCGTGTTTCTGCACTTACCTGTGCGCCAGGGCCATGGTTTCTTTTTTAACCAATCCGCAACCCTGAACCAGGAGGCATCGGTCTTCGTGGACCCCGTCACGGTGTGCTGACATCTCTTTTAGGCTCGCGTGAAACACAACGCGCCGTTGACCCGGGCCTGGTCCTTAGCGGGCGACTAGCTGCCCACTACTCGCCAACCGCACGCCCGCGCTAACGGTAGCCGGGAGTTCGATGTTGTTTCCCGACCAGGGCGTCTCCTACGGCGGCTAGAAGCGTGCCGGCGCTGGGATTCCCGCGCTCCGCCACCTCCTTTGCCAGCGTCACAACTTCACAGAAGCCTCCTTCTGTGAAGTTGTTCACGGCCTGCCATGCACTCTCGTTCCACACCATGGCCTGCACCAGGGCCAGACGCGAGACAACGCTGTCGATAGCCGCCACGGGCACACGGCGGTGCTCTACCCAAGCTGGGCAGACCTCTACAGTATGCTCCACCGTGACCTCAGGGTGATCCCCACAGTTCTGGCACCCTGGTGTTTCATGAGCAATGTGCCTGAAGTAGAGAGTAAAATTAAATTAATAATTTAAGCATGCACACAGTCGCCCGGGTGTAAGCGTTTAATCCCGGTTTTAATATGTCTAATGTTACTAACCCATAGTTATATATGTATATTACTAAAGTTTCTAGGTGACAATATGTAGCTTAAAATTGGCATATATATGTGTACGTTCTTATAATGTTTTTTTTTTTTGCTTTTGCGATTGCTAAGAGCGATCTTTTACTGACAACCTTTAATAACATTAACCTATACCCATGAAACCTATATAATTGAATATGGCCAGCAACATGACAGGCCGTATATCTGTGTGCATAGGCGGAGAGATAGTCGAGTGAACAGACCAGTATAAATACTTGAGGTCTGTGTTCCACGCGTCCGGCGACATTGATTGCGACGTTGAGGCACGCATTTCTGCAGCTTGGGCAAAATGGCGTGAGGTGAAAGGTGTCATTTGTGACCCCAAAATGCCGGTTAAGCTTAAGGGACAGGTCAATAAGACTATCATTAGACATGTTCTTCTGTATGGGAGTGAGGCGTGGCCTGTGCTTGAGCGACACAAACAAAAGCTGCCTGTCACGGCGATGAATATGCTTTGGTAGATATGTGGAGTTACGTGGAAAGGCCGCATCAGGAACTCCCGCATCCGTGGCAGTCTCAGTATCCGTGACATAGCAGACAAACTTCAGGATGGTCGCCTGCGCTGGTACGATCTTTTTAACGGAATTTTGACTATACGGCGAAAGTATAAACTGTAATTTACGTAGTTTCAAGTAACTTTAGGATTAAAAATTACCAAAATTAAACATTACAGAAATTTAACAAACAATTTTTAATAAACTGCTTTTACAATGTGCATTAATTACAAGTAGTAACGGACTGACTGATTTTTTTCTATACAACGAAAATTCTTCGCTATAAATTTTGACACCCCCATCTCCCTTAGATTGGGGTGATAAAGTTTGTTGGGAAGAATTTTAATACTCAGCCCAATAAACTGTTCAGTAACTGTTGCTAATAAGTACCCTTATACATCGCTCTTTTGTAGACAGGCAAACGACTCAAGTTCTTTATTAATTAAGCAATGTGGTAGGTCTGTTATTAACTCAACGAGTGACAACCATGAGCCTTTGGAAATGTAGAAGTTGGGTAGTCTGCTACGAAAACGTGCTACGAATATCGTAGCTGCTACGAGAAACCTACGAAAGAGGTGATATTAGACCAAATGAAGAATGAATATGATGTCTGATAAATTAATAGTCTATTTTATAATAAAATGAAGTCCTGTAATATTTATGTTATATTAATATTCAAAAGTAACAAACAAGTTCAAAAAACTTCATTAAATAAATATTTTCTGTTTCTACGAAATATGTAGGACATATCTTGATTTGACGCGACTGGAACTTAGAAAATATTGATGAGCTAAAGTTACAGCGATCTTTAATTGAAACGCCATCGTATCTGTTGGACACAAAGCTTGTTATCTTACAGTGGCTTCGCAAATATTTTATTATTACATATTAGCATGCGTAGAATAGTTTATTTCAAAACTAAAATCCACTGTGGCCTGTAGTTACGAGCACACTTGAGCTGCTAATAGGACGTGTGGCTACACATTGTGAGTTATTAATCTTAAATTTGACGTTCCGTGGCGCAGCGGTCAACCCGCCTGCCTGTGACGTGGAGGCTCTATCCCCGGCCAGGTCATGATGGAAAACGATCTTTTCCTGATTGGTCTGGGTCTTGGATGTTTATTTATATATTTATCTATTATAAATATAATATCATTGAGTTAGTATCCCATAACACAAGTCTCGAACTTACTTTGGGGCTAGCTCAATCTGTGTGATTTGTCCGTATATATTTATTTATTTAGCTCTACATTAGATCTCATCATCGCATGCTTTTGATTCCAAACAGAAAATGGAATGTTTGATCTCACTCAGTTCCTCACAGGAGACCCGAAAAGCCTCTTAGTTACTAACAATCTCACGGAGGGTTCCTGGTTTCCTGAAGTAAGTTGTCCTATATTTGTGCAAGAAGAAGATAAGAACTCGGTGGTAGACCATAACATCGGCTGCCGGTTACCTCCCGGCACACAAATTCTAGCCGCCAAGTGATTCGTCGAGTTCCGGCATGATGTCTGGTGAAGCCATACGGAGGACGGTTCTGAGTAGTTGTGTTCCGATATGTGTCGGGACAATGCGCCAAATGTTGTTGTGTCGGGAGTTTGGTCGTGGAGGGTCTCCAGATCAATCTCCCTCTGCACAGCATCGTTAGTCATGTTGTTGGGTTAAACATTGCATCACCTCGTTCAACTGCCATCTTTCTTCTAATCACTCAGTTTTTTTGAGTGAATAGGCTCTTAATAAACTACCGCGCTACACTATCAACGATTGCATCACTGCTTAACATCAGGCGGGATTGCAGTCAAGCACTAGTTTATAAAAAAATAAGGTTTATTATACACCAGGGTTAATTGTTGTTAAAAGTTCGCTTTAACATACTGTAGGGTAGCAGTACCTACAAACGCCACATGGAACAACACGCCATGCTGACGTCATACGAATTCTACATCTCGCAATCAGAGTTTACCGTGCAACTAGCATATATACAACTTTCCAATTTCAACCGTTTTGCAAGTGCCCGCCAGACATGACACCCGTCTGGTCGGAGGATCCTCCCTTTTCTATGGTGGATGAGTGAACTTTACTCCCTGTTCCTCATGCCTCCACAATGGTGACCCCGAACATGAACGTCAGCGCAGCCTTCTTGCAAAAACTTCAGCGTGACGTCATCATCATCACTCCCGCAAGCTTTATCAGCGAATCACCCAGCCAACCAGCACCCACGGCTGCAAGGGGTATCCTGACCACGAGCATGCAGCGACCGCGCATACCTGGTCATCACCCTCAGCCTTATCTGCAATCGCGGCACAACACACTGCAATTTCGGCCGGTCAACTAGCAGAGCCCTCCTTCCTGGTCGACGCAGCAGTCAGCCTCGACCTCCGGTCTCCGGAGGGGAGTGATATAGGGTAGCAGTATCTACAAACGCCACATGGAACAACGCGCCATACTGACGTCACACGAATTCTACATCTCGCAATCAGAGTTTACTGTGCAACTAGCATATATACAACTTCCCAATTTCAACCTTTGGGTAAGTGCCCGCCACACATGACACCCGTCTGGTCGGAAGATCCTCCCTTTTCTACGGAGGATGAGTGAACTTTACTCCCTCTTCGTCAGGCCTCCACAATACATATAATTTAGAAAATACATCAAAGTGTATCTTATTCCTTTGCGTTTTCGTCCTTCGCCGAATCTTCCTTTATTATTAATCCTTTATTTATATTGGCATAAACGAAGATCGTACGTTCAAAAGAGGTTAGACAGTAAATATTAAATTCTCGTGTTCTCAACTGACTTAATCCAATTTATTGTCAACCGTTTCAAACTTTGTTCTTCTACTTAATCGTACAAAAAAGAGACGCTCTCTTTTTGTACGATTAAGTTCTATGTACAAGGAATAAGAAATTCTGACTATTCAGTCACTTTAATATCTGTTTTAATGAAGGTTTATTTTGGGCGGAAGAACTGCTCAATTTAACCGGCCCAAAAAACTAATTACTTAAATTAAATACTCTTACACACTCTCCGTACTGTTTATGTGACTTTTTTTTAAACATTGGCGCTCATCATCAACTTTTTTATCGTCCCACTGCTGGCCACAGGTCTCCTCTCATACAGAGAAGGAAATTGATCATTCTTTTTTTTTAACATTACCGCTCAGTAGGAATTTATTACTCCTGTATCGTGAGTGCAGTTACAAACATTTTAACTCACATACACAAACAACCAGATCCGGAACAACTATCTCCAGGCCATAGAAATATTTGTTCCGTGCGGGAACGTACCTGTAACACGCAGCGCAGCAGTCGATCGATTAGCCACTTTTTTTTTTCGGGGTGGAAAATCCTCATGGATGTCCGCTGCCCTGCGGCTGGCGACGGGGTCTGTCTGACTCTTACTGACAAAAAACCACCCTGGTGTTCCATCCTCCAACCTACCCCGGGAGTTGCAAGAACGGACATTGCTTTCGCAGCCCCTGTGCCAACTCTATAGTCTGAAGAGTTATAGACTCAATTAGCTTGTCCATATATTCATACAAAGAATGCGTTATTAGGGTTATTAGTAGTTCTGCCAAAGCCGCGGATTGTTCAAAAGAGATACCGGGGCCTTGGCGGACAGGCATAAGAAGCAACACTGATGAATTTTGACGACACGTTTGATACAGGTGAGCGATCGACTACTGCGCTGCGTGTCGCTGGTTCGATTCCCGCATGGACCAAATATTTGTATGGCCTACAATTAATCGTTCCGGGTCTTGCTGCTTATGTATGTGACTTTAAATGTTTGTTTTTTTTTTAATAGTTATAAACTAGTGCTTGACTGCAATCCCGCCTGATGGTAAGCAGTGATGAAATCGTTGATGGTAAAGCGCACTAGTTTATTAAGCTTATTCACTTAAAAACCTTAGGAATAGGAAGGATGACGGCAGATGAGCGAGGTGATGCAATGTTAAACTCAAGACCAACACGACCAAGCATGCTGCGCCAGAGGGAGATTGATCTGGAGACTCTCCACGACCAAACTCCCGACACAACAACATTAGGCACATCGTACCCGGCACACATCGCAACACAACTGCTCAGACCCGTCCACCGTACGGCTTCACCAGACATCATGCCGGAACACGACGAATCGCTTGGCGGCAAGACTTTGTCTGGTGGGTGGTAACTTATACTTAAATAGTAGTAATAAAAAAAAGAGAATATAAAAAGGTGTTGGTAATCTTCACATTCCCATCACACAGTCTTAATTTTGCACGCTAACTATCTAAGAACAGTGTTGGTACTACCACGGACCCTGCTCATTATCGGTGCAGTTCTTTTCCTGATGATGGAGAAGAAATCATCGATGGAAGCATCCGCAAACATTGTGAAAGCACTACAGTACAACAGTAGCAGCAGCAGTTGCAGTATCATGATACTGAACACGTAGACCCCGCTGCTAAGGTTGATCCACCGCCTGTACATGTAAAAAGACTGTTAGTATGATGATACAAGATGTAGAAGGCTTTAAAAGTACAGAATACAATAATGCTGTAATAAACACACCAGACCTTGATTTATTCAGCGACAAGCTAAAAATCAATCAAAAAAAATGTCACACTATCCTTGCCAACTTTGCTTTAATTTTTTTTTTTCTTCAACATAGTTTGATTTATACATTATTATTTTTAATTTAAATTTTTGTATTTTATATGTTCTTAACTTTGTTCTAAATATTTGTCACTGTCTGATTCACTATAGGGCTCGGGGGCCCTGTGGTTCAGATATACCCAAAGGGCTTGCAACGCTTTGCGTATCCAATACAACAATGCGTTCAGGACGCTGTTGCGACTGCCGCGCTTCTGTAGTGCGTCGGCGATGTTCGCTGACGCGCGCGTTGATATCTTTGACGCAGTATGGCGCAAGAAATCTGCCTCGTTACTTCGCGGGTTGCGTGACAGTCCCAACATCATTCTGCACTCGATAGCGGCCCGGGCAGATAGTCCGCTTGTGTGGGCATTAGCGAACCGTACAAAATCGGTTTTAGTTATTAAGTACTAACATAGGTTTAAGTGAAATTGTTATTAACACAATGGACCACATGTAGTCTGAACACACAATAAATAATAAAAAATAAAAAAAAAGAATAATAATATTATATAGTCTGTCTTGTTTTCGTTGTTAGTGTTGCGTAATATATTTTTCGAGGCAGCAAAATAGGCAGCAATGCTATGTACGCCGTAATTGTCATGTACATGTCCTTTAGTTATTAAGATTACTCTAGCATATATTGAATGTATGTGATGTGGCTGTATTTTAAATAAATAAATGAATAAATAACAGTTTTACATCTATGGTACGGACGACAGCAGGTCAAGCTACCGGAAACTGTCAAATATTTCCAATCAATCTTGAACTATAATGCTTTAGAGATAAACCTGAAAGTGTAATAAAGAAATCTGACGGATTGTCGTACCATGATGTGCTGTACATCGTGCGGGCCAATACGCTCCTTTCCCTCTCTAGGTATTCATTGTCCTGTAGCCGATCAGTCAGTCATAATCATCATCTCAGCGTATAATCCCGGTTGCATCTGCAGCTTTCGCGTTAGAGCTCGGGGTCCGCTTTCCTACATATCGCACGATCTCTGGCATCCTATGGTGCGAGATTGTCGGCACGCATGTCATCTCTTACAACGTCAACTTCGTATACCTATAGCTGATCAGCCAGTATATGACCCTAACATTTTACTTGATACACTGTAACTAGTCATCGATCTTAATTGGCGAAACATTTGAGGAAGCTTAGTTTTCTGTTTTACATAACTTGAGAACACTCTTGCTAGCACGAGTAAAATACCAAATAATAATAAGTACTAAAGGTTATCAAAACAACAGTTATAAGTGTCTATTATTTCAATATTAAACAATTCCAGACAGTTATTTCTACAATTTGTAGGACTGTGAAGATCTATGATCGTTTTGAGACGGGAAATAATAAAGGGCAGTTGAGGAATTCGTTCTATCGATGAGTATTAATTCTATCGAGTAATTTTAGTAATGGACCTCTTGTCATAAGAATCTGACGAATGTAATAAAAGACAGTTTATTGAGATCCGGCCTGTACCTAAACACACCACAAAATATATATTCCGTTCCAATATGTTTTATTATTATGATCATCTCCGTTTTTTTGTATTCAGATGAATTTCGGGACATCGACAAGCGGTTAGTTGACTCTTCACGTCATCAGAGCGCTGGTCTATTTTTAGCTCAAAGAATTGGCCCTACCAACCAATGTGGTTATGCTGCCAGCCCTTTGGACACTTCTCCCATTGACAGCGATGTGGAAGAATTTTTGGATGCTTTAAGAGGCATGAGGAACAGGGAGCTCACTCATCCCCCATAGAAAAGGGAGGATCCTCCGACCAGACGGGTGTTATGTCGGGCGGGCACTTGCCTCACGGTTGATGTGTTGATGATAATGCACGGTAAACTCTACTTGCGAGATGTAGACCTCTGACGTCAGTATGACGTGTTGTTTCTTTGTGGAGTTTATAGGTACCTACCGCTACAATGCTCAATGAGCCTTATTCTTAATATTTCTTTTTCACTTGTGTAAATAAGTTTATATAGATATTTTTGTATTAACAAATAATAATGTTATTAAATATTTGTATGGGAAGTGAATAAATAATATGACTGTTCTCAGGAATATGTAAAAAGTATAAATCAATTTGTTGAATATCATTAACTAATTTAAAAGGTATCGTATTTTCGTAAGATTCTCAATTGTATTTTGAGAGCAGCGGTGGCCTAGTGGTATTGCCCTCAACTTACAAGTTGTAGGTCGTAGGTTTGAACCCCATCAGGCGCTTTACTTTGTGTAAATTATTTCATCGCCACTGCTCTCAAAACGGTAAAGGAAAATATTGTGAGGAAACCGGCTTGTCCTAGAGCCAAAAACCAATGTATGAGACATGTGACATCTACCATCCGCACTGGGCCAGCGTGGTAGATTACGGTCCACTCTCTCTCACCGAGAGAAAGAAAGAAAGAAAGAAAAAACGTTTATTTGCACTAAACATGACGCAAGCGTTTACAAAAACATAAAAATAAGAAATTGTTGAGGGAAACATGCGTCATATCCACGCAAAACGGCTGTCGCTCAGCATTATGCTGCGACTCTATGCAAAAAACAGAGCCCAGCGCTGGTTTTCAGCGACAGCCGGCAGAGAGAGACCTGTGTCCCATTAGTGGGGCCATTATAGGCTGATTATGATTTATTTATTTTATTTATTTAATCATACACTTACTACCATTACAGGTTGCTTAACCTAATGCGGCAGAAAGGATACATTTAACGACATGCATTTTGGAAACTTACACATTATAATAAATAAAATTTAACCAAAACAAACCTAATAAAATTTAAACAACAAAATACATAAAAACTTTTTTACAAAAAAACAACCGACTTGTATAAGTGAAAAATAACTAATTTCGGAAGTCGGTGTCAAAAATGAATATACAAAACCAAAGACACCGCCTTCCGAAATTAGTTATTTTTCACTTTGTAGTGGTTTTTGGAAGTCGGTTGTTTTTTTGTAAAAAAGTTTTTATTTTACTCTTTTTAGTTGTTAAAAGTACTATGTATTCAGTTGCATTCGGTTAGACTGAAAGCTGTCGCAAATATAGTTGGGAAATGACGTAATTTTGTTTACTTTAATTTTTACCCGTAAGTATTCCCTCAATTGCCTATGGTCTTCATCATCAAATTTACTGCAGACCATTATTTTAAACCAATGGGTGCAAATGTATCATCAATATAAATGAATTGAGTCCAAATACAAGGTAGCTACTGTAAATCGTTTAGGAGTTCCCTGAACTGACCTTTGTCATCATCATCAGCTCCCTAATGACAGTCACCACCCATCTAGGTGTAAGGTTCTTGTCAATACAAATTATTCAAGCACAAACACAAAGTAGCTGCTGTGAATTGTTGAGGAGTTCCTTCGACTGTCTCCCGGCTCCATCATCAGATCTACTCCAGACCTTTATTAAATTGTAGTGCTTTAAAATACTTAATGAAAATGCTAAGAAATGCACTAGTCGCCCCTGCAATTTTTGAAAGTTCCCCTTGTTTTCTCTGGTCTTCCACCATCAAACCCTGATATCCTTATCAAGGGATCACCTTGGGAACGTCTTCTTTCCAACAGAAATGAAAGAATAAAAGAATTATCAAAATCGGTTCATAAACGCCGAAGTTATGCGCGAACAAACATAAAAAAAAAGATATATACGGTCGAATTGAGTAACCTTTTCTTTTTTTTTATTGAATAAACTAGTGCTTGACTGCAATCCCGCCTGATGGTAAGCAGTGATGCAATCGTTGATGGTAAAAGCACACTAGCTTATTAAGCCTTAGGAAGGAAGACGGCAGTTGAGCGAGGTGATGCAATGTTTAACCCAACAACACGACCAACGATGCTGCGCCAGAGGATGATCTGGAAACCCTCCACGACCAAACTCCCGACACAACAACATTAGGCACATCGTACCCGGCACACATCGCAACACAACTGCTCAGACCCGTCCACCGTACGGCTTCACCAGACATCATGCCGGAACACGACGGATCGCTTGGCGGCCTCCTCCTTTTTAAAGTCAGTTAAAAACTAAAAAATAATATTAAAAATTTAAAACAACACTATTCGATACAATGGGTTTCATTTTGACCGTTCAACAAAACTGTATACATCATTTACACTGTTGAGCAAATATATTTCCGAACATTTGAAGGAATAGATTAGCAATTATCTTCAAAATGATTTCAATTGGCTGCAACAGAGCGAAACGCCACTAGGATGCTGGATAGCACATGATGTAAAAAGGCATCGTATTTTAATAAAATACTCGAATGTATTGTACAATAGCATTAAGCAATATAATTATTTTCCATTGCTAAAATGAATCAAAATAATTAAACTGTGGTACGTCGAACGTCTGCTTGACTACATATTTATAACGAAGTAAATACGTCGTTTCCCTGAATACACCGAACAACGTTAACTAACCACAGATGTGGTTTGGGTTCTATAGAGGGAAGGAGCACTTAATAGGATTACAAATGTGCTTCGGCAAAGATTAAGTAGAGATTACCGTGAATACAAACCTGAACCTTAAAGGATACGAAATAAAAACGAATTTATTGTATTTAGGAGACACAGATGGAAGAAGTAGAGTTCAGCAACCTTGAGAAAATGGTCAGCTATTAACACAGATGAACAAGTTAGTGTATAAAATAGTCAGTTTCTGGACATTATAAAGGGTGTCTCTGACATCGACGCACAAACGAGTACCATGGATCCAGTACATGATTATGAATCCCCAGTGGTGGAATTTTTCGTCAGGATATTACTGATTTAAAAAATATATATGCAGTTTATTTCCCTTCAAACCGTTCGTAATTGCTATACTTTTAATAAGATTTTAAAGCAAAAATCAATCAAAGAAAAACTATCAGCTGATTTAATAGAGTTCACATCAAGGATCAACATCATACCCACAAACACTCGGGGCGGCACGCTTGCAACGTTCAAAGGCCGGGCCGACACATTTTTTTAAACACTGATTTCTGTACCCCTCATTAACGATATAAATAATAATAATACAATTATTTATTTCAGAATTGCTTCAATAATTTGTTAGTAACAATGTTCTTAGCCTATGTTAGTAATAGCATAATACTATAACAACACAATGAAAATATTTCAGGCACTGGCTTTTGCGTGTAGGCCTATACAGTGCGCTATTAATATTTGACTATCATAATTTTATTAGTGGCATGCGGTATAGCCTTTTAGCGAAGTTTGCGTTACGATGTCAGATACACCCTGTATATTACCAAGGTACACAAACTAAACTAAATATAAGTTCAATGGATCTTTTCCATAAATATTAATTTAGTCCTGTCACGTTAAACCTATTGGCTGATATAAATTGACGTATTTTTAGTCACCATGTTTTTGCCTCGCCTAACTGTCTATCCATCATCATCCCAGCGTTCAGTCCCGGTTGCATCCGCGGCCTTCGCGTTGGAGCCAGTGATTCGCTTTCCTGCTCATTCTTCTCCATTTCCCACGATCTTAAGCATCCGGTTGTAAGAGACTGTTGGCACACATGTCATCTCTTACAATGTCAAGCCCGCATTTCTTTGGTCTACCTCGCTTGTTCCGGCCCGGCGGAGGCGCCATGACAAGACATTTGTTACCCACGTAACATGTAACACATGTTTGCGTAAGATGTGGGCTTATCAGCGCACTTACACAGACACGAAGACCGCCACGGATGTGGGAGTTTCTGATGCGGTCTTTCCACGTAACTCCACACATCCACCGCAGCATATTCATCTCTGTGGCATGCAGCTCCTGCTTGTGTCGCTCAAGCATAGGCCACGCCTCACTGCCATGCAGAAGAACAGGTCTAATGATGGTCTTATAGACCTGTCCCTTAAGCTTAGCCGGCATTTTCGGGGTCACAAATGACACCTGTCACCTCACGCCATTTTGCCCAAGCTGCGGGAATACGTACCCTGGGGTCGCAATCAATGTTCGCCTTAACCGTCTATTACGTGCCTTAATTTGACAAGACTCAAACAATTATTATATGGAGAGCAGTGGTGGCCTTGTAGGTCGTAGGTTCGAACCTTATCTGGTGCTCTACTTAGTGTATATTATTCCATCACCACTGCTCTCAAAACGGCGAAGAAAATATCTTGAGATGAAAAATGGCATATCTTAGAACTAAAACTTCCAAGACATTTGATATCTTCCAACCCACACTAAGCCTGTGTGGTAGATTACGGCCCACTCCCTCTCACCGAGATGAGGCCTGTGACCCATTAGTGGGAACATTATAGGCTGATTATGTACGTAAAGTAATTATTATTATTACCTATAATTATTTTGCCTTCGGTCGTTTTCTATAGAGAATATCTAAAAATAGAAAGAAAAATATACACTGAACTATATTTAAGTTTAGTTTATCAACAAGAAAATTGAAGACTGATTACTGACAGCCTCCGTGGCGTAGCAGTAGCGAACGCCGCCGCTACGCAAGGAGGCGCGGCTTCGATCCCCGCGTAGTGCAAAAATTTGTATGCATGAGTATGAATATTTGCAGTGGTCTGGTCGTGCCTCGGAAAGTACGTTAAGCGTTGGTCCCGGTTGCCATACGAACGTCTAGTGGCAGTCGTTATGGGTTGTTGAAGCTTTCAAAAGTCCAACAATTGGTCTAACTGGGGGGTAATCGCGCTAAATAAAACAGTAGAAGTTCAACTGTTGTTCGTATCTAATCCAGTTAAAGTTATGGTTTAGTTTCGATCACATTTCGTATCGCGCTATAAGTTTTAACTTCGATTGAAGTAAAATCAATGTATGAGTGATACATTTCGTCAGATTTAATAATTAAAACTAAATAAATTATAAGTAAATCTAATCGTTTAGAGGTAAGTTTGACAAATGGCACAGAAAAAGTAAGCTTTGTTTTAACTTTTTCATTTGACATCGGTTACGTTCCAATTGTGATCCAGTTATGGTTAAACCATCTGTCAAAAGGTTAGCGCGATACGAAACATAACAAAAGTTATGGTTTGGATGGGATCTAATTCTGTTTTGGTTGAATTATTTTAGCGCGATTGCCCCCCTGCAATGCTTCGATATCGCCTTCGGGTTGTGGAGGTCAGACGGCAGTCGCTTCATGGAAAATATCGAAGTTTAGCCAAAATCAGCAGTTAGACTGGTAAAAGTGGACCACAAACTCCAACGCTGAAAAAGCTTTGGATGCTACTGGGATTAACGCTGAAATAATGATGATGATGTTAACAAGAAAATTGAGGCAAATGTTGATTTTTTATTTTATTTTAATGTAAATTTCTATATTATATGAATGCGCTACTAATTCAAAAGGAAAAGAGTTTATACCTCATTAAACTTTATAATCTATGGTCCTAATGTATATATGACGTTGTTTATTAAAATAAATTGATGAGATTCATTATACAACGTGCGCCTACAATGACGTCATTAATTTAACACACGAGTAGGGATCTTGGCCTTTTAATCATAAAAAAAAATAACTACATAAAATAACCGTAATTTGAAAAACACCTGCGCCGCCGAAATATGACTCTCTTTCCTGTAATACGCCTCTCTTTGTACGTTATTATTTTTTTGTTTCATTTATGCGCCACGTTTCTTTAAGTCAGGTTGCTTTAATATGCTATTTTATAAAATAATAAATAAATAATAGCGCTAATGAAATTAATACATGCCCTATGTAAAACGAAAACGCTAAAACGTATAAGTGCTTTACATTCAGTAACTGAAGTGCCACAGTTTATACAGTCTAGGAAATTAATAGGGACAAATACCCTTATTTGACTAAAAAAAAAAAAACTAATTAGTTCGTCAGTCAGATTTCCAAAAAATACTATACACGTATTTTTTCTTTTTTCACGACACCACACGGCGCGTTGAAAACTCGCGTGACGTCACTGCACTTTACACTTTTTAGCGGCCAGTGAAGTCACCAGTCACCACTCCTGATCTTTGATACCTTTTATATTTGTCAATTTTTATTGATTTGATAAAACAAAATACACGTGGATACGTATATTTTTCTATAATCTGAATGACGGACTAAATAGAATTATTTTTTTTTTTACCCAGGAAACATCCCTAAGGTACTTCGTACATACAAAGCCATTTCAGTCCACCGTTAAAGGAAGACGGTTGTAATTTGAATATTCGAAAAAAATCAGTAGACCATTTCACACATTTTATAATTATAGAGGATCGTTGTTATCTATTGTCCTGACATAGTGCCGAGTTACGCTGAAGAAAAAGACACAAATTACATTTCGAGTTACGCCCAAAATAAGAAATGGTTGCCAATTCATAAATAATAATAATAATATCTTTATTGAAGAAAAACATACATAGACAAAATTTGCAGGTACATGCCTTAAAAACTAACAATTCGGTTGTATCCTAAAATTTAATGTCCATCAGATCGATTTATAAAAAATATTGAACACGTATTTTTATTTTTTTTTTCTTTTATTCAAATACTTAGTAGGAACTTTAATACGCTATATCTCAGTAGTTTTTGGTGATTTCGACAAAATAAAAATACGGATCTTAATTTTTTTTATTATCTTTAAGAAGAACTAATTATTTTTTTGATTTTCATACCTTGGATACATCCCTATTGACAGAAGAGAGAAAATAGTAAAAGTAATTGTCTATGTAACAAAACAATAAATCCTTCCTATCCTAAATATAGCTCACTAGCTTTCCGCCCGCGGCTTCGCCCGCGTAGAGTTCGGTTATATCGCGCTTTTTGGATTTCCCTCGGGAATATCAATTTTTTCCGGGATAAAAGGTAGTCTAAACCTTCCTTAAGAATCACTCTATCTATTAAAAAAAACCGCGTCAAAATCCGTTGCGTAGTTTTAAAGATCTAAGCATACATACGGACATACAGCGAAAGCGACTTTGTTTTATACTATGTATTGATATGCGAGAGTTAGATAGTTATGCAACGTAGTAAAAAATCTAGTTAACATATAAGTTAGAAGCCCTTGGTCACTTTTTAGCTTATAACCAGAAGTTTAGTGTAGCAAACATATTCAACGGGTACGTCAACGACGTGTTTATTGGTTTTATTTCTGAACTCATAGAATGATAAAGAATTGTTGCTTTATAGCTTGTGATCCGCAGCATAGAAAACACCAAAAAATAAAAATATAAAAGTATTTATGACGCCAACTACACCTTATAATTTTAATACATAAAGCAGTGCTTACAATAAGCTTCAATTATTACATTTCTTTTGAATACATCCAAATCATAGACCCACTTAATTGGCTTGCAAAACGAAAAACCAATTAAGAGAATTAATTGTCGAAAAAAAATTCATTAAGATCGTCGGAAAAGCGTCGAAAATTGAAGGAAATTCTAGTAAATATTTTAATGGGTAAACAACTTCAACCTTCAAATAGTTACGGCTTCTACGTTGAAAAAAATCTGTTATTGACTGAACAGTCTGCCTTAAAACGTGTCTGACGCGCTTATTTTCTCCGAACACTAAAACATCGTAACAAAGATGCGTATATACAATATGTAAAGAAAACCATGTCCGACCCATAAGGATAATAAAGGTTAGGTAAACACATTACCAAATATGATATAAAATTTCACGTAATCATTATAGTAACAACACTAATGAATTTTGGAATAATCATTTTTTCCCGCGAATTAATACCAACTTCCCCGAAATTTGGTAATTGTTAAAAAAGTGATAACACCATTTTGACAGTATTATAATAATCGATGCAACTACGTGCCGCGTGCCCTGCCCCCCGTCGCCCGCGGAAGGGTTGCCTACCGCACATGTATTAAGTTACCTCTTTTTGCGAAATAATATTTATTTTTTTAAGGGACTTTTTTTTTAAGTTTAGCCCGGCTTTGTTGGCATTAGTAGAATCAGTTATCGATATCTAACAATACCTTCACGAATCGGACAGGGTTTTCTTTACATATTGTATACCTATGTCGGAATCAGTGACGGCGGAGGCGTAGAGTCGTCCGCATCTTGTTGTCGTACGGTAAAGGTGGTCCATTTCGTAGGTGAAGTTTTGAAGTAAAGCACGAACTGGAAATATAACTTCTAATCTTGACAACAACAATTGAAAGGCAAACCGACAGTTTCTCCCCAGAGAAGTGCCTTGGTCCGCGTCTCAATCCGAAGTGACTGTTCGACAGTCCCCACTTTCCAAAACGACTCTGTAGTCGTTTGTCGGCTGTCAGCTGTCGGATATCAGTGTCAGGCTGGCCGTGTCGTGGATCGTTGGAGTCTTTTTCATAAGAGTTCGGACATTATTTTGAACATTATGTGGCTATCCACGTAACGTTCAAAAAACGTCCGAGCGTTTGTGTGTAACTCAAATGATCAACTTTACTACTATACTACATAGGTATACTACTACTTAATATATATATATATATATATATATATTATGTTGTGGATCGCCGGTGGCTCATTTGGGTTACATGATGATGATAATGTTCCCGACCGATAACGGCCGCGGCGACCACTTCGCCTCCTAGTCGATGATTTGGCGCTTATGCGCCTGAAAATGGCTTATGTAGCCTACTCAATAGTGGCTACATAATAGTGACTACTATTATGTAGCTACATAATAGTGGGGCAAACGCAGTGACGTTATTTTTTACGTGGACAGTGTCGTTTTGGAAAGTGGGGACTTTCGAACGGTCACTTCGGATTGAGACGCGGACCAGGGCACTTCTACGGTGCGAAACTATCGGTTTGCCTATTTATGTTGTGATTGTCAAGATTGGAGGGTATATGTACACGTCGTGTTTTAATTCAAAACGCCACCTACGAATTGGAGCTTTTACCACCACATCAAGAAGCTGACGACCCTACCGCTCCGCCATCGCTGATCTCGTCATATATACAGAGTAGTGCTGACAATACGACAATGAATGAAAACACAGACCATGCTGGTTCATAGGAATAATCCTGAACCATATAAAAAAAACCTAGCATCAAAAATAAAAAAAATAAAATTTCAAACAAACTAAATCGCGTAAAATTGCAAACGGAATAGAACATCCTTTAAAATATTGGTTCAATGACCTCCGATCAGCGGGCGACAGCGCGTTCTTGTATCGACTTGCTTTTTCGCGCCATTATTATTAAAGTTTAGTACCGCTGGATGCGGCGGTCATCAACCTCTAAGCGCTTCCTTATCAACATGTACATCATGTAGAAAATGTGAAAAATGAAAAATAATTTCCTGTGACTAAACTAATGGATATATTTATATATTTTTTTTATGGGTAGACTGAGAATGTGTTGAGGTACACGATGTTTAATTTATTGTCGTATTGTCAGCACCACTCTGTATATATATATATGGCTACTCTTCTTTGTTATTTGTTTATGTACACAAACAGGCAACAATAACACTTTCAATTTCTACGCCCATCACGTATGACTAATCACATCACAACTGCGAACCAGGCTGAGTAAGTTAAACCATTTCATAACCACATTTGGGCTGGTGCTGCAAAATGTCACCTGGCAACTTAGGATTCGGTGGAGAGGCGTGCGAAGAGGCTAATTGGTGGCCCAAATTTAGTTCAAAACGGTCTCCAAAGCCTGAAGCATAGGCCACGAGTAGCCGCCCTGTTAATATTCTATAAGATACATTTTGGTGAGTGTGCGAGGGAATCGGATGACTTAATACCACCATCTCCGTTCCTTCATCGGACGACCGGTCGTCGGCGAGTATCCACCCTTATGTTATTGACACACGATCCGGACCAAGCGTTTCGTCTCGTGGCTTATACCGTGTACATTGAGGGACTGGAACAATTCTCCAGAAGCGGTGTTTCCTTCTGACTACAATAAGCGCGCTTTGCCATCAACGCGTGCATCACTGCTTACCCTCAGTTGGGATTGCGGTGAAGCACTGGTTTATAATTATCTATTAGAACAGTAAAGCCATTATTCAATTCACATCAGTCATAAATGCTAGATGTCGCCCTGTAGCTCTTGGTAAATTTCAAAATCATTATACGGTCTGACTGAAATCTGTGATTCCTCTTCTATATTGAGTTTATAATTCGAAAAGTGAGACATATCTTCCCCGTAGAAACTTATTACGAAGTCCCCACAAAATGTGTTAGTAATCGTAAAATATTTTAATACGCTGAAGACAGCTTGTGCATGACTATAAATTTTATGTGTTTTCTTTTGTAAAGTTGCGAAAGACTCACCAGCGGAAAACAGGGCTTTATCAAAACAAAAGTTATGGACAAGTTTGTGGGTTTTAGCGATTTCTTGTGTTTATATAACATTCTTGATATTGATCTATATATGTAGAGTCTAAACTATATATTTATAAAGTGTAGTAAAAGCAAACGCAAAGGAAACGCTGGCCTTAAACTTTGACCTCACTAAGGCAAATTCCGAGAAGGACATGAGCGCCGACTACGCCCCTCAATTGTTTTTAGAGTCTCGTAAACCTGCAAACAATTGGTTTCCCTCTTGAATAATTAAACCTCAAGAGGGAATCCGGGTGATTGTTAAAATATTCCTGTTTTATAATCTCCTGTAAATTATGGTGAAAGTCTGGAACTGTTGGCTGTTCTATAGGCTAACTGAGACAGTTATTATAAGTTTTTCATCTACCTAGACTTGAATTTCCGCCTGAATTACTTTATTTTACATGTGTAAGTTTAGCTGAAGCATATTATGATGAATTTACTTTCGATAGAAGTAGCTAAAGCCCTAAGTACCTCTGTATCTTGGAGGGCACAGATCGACAGCTCAGATGGATCAAGATGAGTGACGCTTGCTGAAGTTCGGTCGTTGATGGATCTTCACATACCGAAACCGGTCGGAAAGCATGTTAAGCCGTTGATCCCGGCTATTATTCATAGAATTTTGGCAGTTCTTAAGGGTCATCAGTAGGTAATATAGGACTCACGACCACGGTAGACCCGGGCCTAGTCCTTACCGGGCTGCGAGCTGCCCACTGCTCGCCACCTGGTAAGGACCTGGCCTAGGTCGACAGGGCGTTGTGTCTCACGCGCGGTCGTCTCGAAACCTGAATCAGAAAATCTGTGTGTTTCTTTCAGGTAATAGCAAAGTTCTCAAATCCTAATACGAAGCGAAAAGTAAGTCCTTACAAATAAACTATCTACGAATCTGGGTTAATCAAAGTTTTCAAAGAATCGGAGTGAAATCACTCGAACCTACATTTATGACTCTGTAGCAACTCCGATAAAACTAGAAGATCCGCTAGAATTTCTGCCAAATTCTAAGGCTTATTTAATAGATTTGGTTTGGCTAAACCGAATTGCAAGGTTGTGAAGTCCTTGGACATGGGAGTTATTTATGATCTCTGACGCTACTTATTTCTCGCCTTTATTGATTACTAGCGACCCGCTCCGACTTCGCACGTTGACAAATGATAAGTGTGGTGTTCACTATAATCACTTATAGGGGCTTTGAGGTTTGAAGTAAAACCACCAAATTATCAGTAAGTACACACAGCTTAAGGGCACGTCTAGTCGCCACTCGGGATAGAGTGGGAATGCCTTGAGGTGCTACATTAAGCTGTGTGCCACATTTAATTGTATATACATCACATCTCTTCCTTTTTATATGTTAAATGTTTAACAATATTTATCATTACTTTATAAAGTAAGATAACAATTTTAGACATTTAATTTCAATCCATTAAGTTTAAAGTAGCCACTAAAACATTTAGAAAATAATTACGTTTTAAGTACAGTTCAATATTTCACATTAAGCTACAATCATTAAACAGTACCTATACAGTATGAATTAAAATTATTTATCTGATATGATAACCATTTTAAACATTTAGATTAAGTTCTTCTTTTACCTGATCAGATAACAATTTTAAACATTTAGGTTAGTTCTTATTTAACTGATACGATAACAATTTTAAACTTTTACGTTAGTTCTTCTTTATCTGATATGATAACCATTTTAAACATTTAGATTAGTTCATTAAGTTTCACAAAGAATTGTGCTTTCAGTATAATATAGTACATAAATATTTCGCATGAAGCTTACAATATTTATACAATCGTTAACATTTGAATTCTTCTTTATTAGACGCTTCGTGATCGACAACTTTTGATCTTCTACCTTTTTGGTGTAAGATATTCAGTCTGTACTCTTTACCAGTTTCATCCATCATTTTTCGTTCCATCATTTCTTGTATTTATATCGCTTCCTTGAGTACATAAGAAAGTTCGGAAGTAGATTTTCTTGTGGAGTAATAAGGTGTACTGTTGTATATCATTTAATATTTTAACAAGTCATCTTTCCAGTCTTGACTTCGCCGCGCAATCTGATTTTTCTTTTTCATTTTTTTTTTATATAATTGTCTGAGAGGCCGGTTCATTCAGTTTTATTTTGTTTAATTTGTGTAGATTTCATTATTTTAATGTCTTTTTATCGTCTTCAATACGATGATAGTAAAATTATAATTCCCACTACACAGCGGATCCAAAAACCAACATCAGTAATCAGTCAATTTTTTTAATGGGTACTGGTGGAATTAGGCCTGAGACTAAAGTATTTTAGTCTAGTAAGTATTTTAGTAATCTGTTTTAGAGGTTCCTCTGCAGTTATTTATAACACGGTGCTGCTCGTCATCTGTTACTTGAACTTGGCTCAACACGCTACCGCGTGTCTAGATTACTTTCGCACCTTTGTGCGTGACCCAGTCTTTATATTAACAATGCCTGGGTGAACTTCTTGGGCTGCTTCTTATATAATATATATATAATAGGACTCCATAATGTGTCAAAGTTCATGTTCTATTATGTAGTAGCTGTTTATTGAAACCTCCCAAGCATTATTTTGTAAAATGTCTTTGATTATTTAAATTCATGATCATTATTCAATGATATAATGATTGTTCTAAGGGATAATGCTACGGGTCGCTTGTGTGAACATCTAGCTAATATGATGTTCATGTTCAAAATTTTTTTGTATGTTGTTACTTTTATTTATTTTTATTATCCTATAACCTCTAGAGGTTTATGGTCTGTGATAAGTTCATTTTTTTTTTAATGGTTCTTTAGTCGGTTTGACAATACGTCTTTAACGTTTATCATTCCGAAGGAAATGATGCGGGGTCTTTGGCGACGTACTGAATCAGTACAGCCTCTAGATGAACAGAACTTGCATCAGCAATTACTGAATACGTTCTTTTGTGTAGCCAAGCCTGAGAATCTCAGACAGACATGTTTTATTGTTTGATCCTTATGCCAGAATGTACCTACCTATATATTGACATTTTGTGCATATTGCTTTTTTGTACTTGACAATGGGATCTGTTAAGGTTGACAAGTCGGTGATCGATCAACAAAATTGAAACCTTTTGTTCAATGGTTTCTGGTGGTCTAAAAGACTCTATTGTTCAAATTTATTTGTCACAAGGTTGACGCTTGATGATGATTTCTTTTTTTTTTATGAATTTCTCCTGTATCGTGGGTGCGTTTACAACACTCACATACACAAACAACCAGTCCCAGAAAAACCATTTGTAAGTCGTACTAATATGTATTTGTTCCGTGCGGGAATCAAACCCGCGACACGCAACGCAGCAGTCAAACATTTAACCACATACGCCAACCGTGCCGTTATACGAAAATTCAATCCATAACACAGAATCTGAATAGTGTTGAAATGAAGAATTATTTGGTTTTGTTCAGTAAATCATTATTGTCTTTCAGATGTTCTCTTTCATCACATCCAACGACAACAATGACGTGAATAAAATTTTCATTGCATGGCAATAAGATTATCCATGATTTTTTTTTTAATGTTCAAGGACCACTTTATTGATTTTCTCTAATGACAGCTTTGTTGGTAGCACAACTACAAATATCATCATCGGGCTTTAGAACCGCATTTTTACCAGTTCGACTTTTTTTTATTTTTTTTCATATCAAGGTAATTGGTTGATTGACATACGGGCGTACCTTTTTTGATATCTATCTGAACATCTTTTAATTAGGGAAATGATTTAACCGTAATGGAATTGAGATGAAAACTTAGTTTCTTGATCAATTTTTTATAACAACGTTTTGCCGATACCTACTGATTTCGACCTAGCTTTTATGGGTGCATCAAACAATCCCAATATTTTTTATAGATGTTTGGCACCATAAGCCATGAATGTTTTGTCCAGAGACATTTGCTGGTTGGAGACTATACTTTAGATAGTTTCATTAACTTTCAAGTTTTATCATTTATAGTAGTAGATTTAACATAAAATCTACTACGGGAATCAGTGAGCATTGTCTATATGTAGAGAGACTAGACTTTTTATTTTTATGAGTTTTCATTTTTTTTTTGGGGTCCTTAGCTTTATTGTTGTCAATTGACTCGAGGTTAAGAGTTTTTCTTTCGTTGATCCTGGTTCTGCAGTGGGTCTTGAAATGTCCTCGGAACCATATTTTATGTAATTCTGGTTAATTGCAGGGCAGGAACAATATCACTTTTGTAATTTTGCAATTTCTGTTTTTGCCATAATTTATGCGATTCTGATTAATTGCAGGGCAGGAACAATTATCACTTTTGTGATTTTGCAAGTCATTTTTGTTTAGTGTCAATTTTGCCATATTTTATGCAATTCTGATTAACTGCAGTTAACTGCAGGGCAGGAACAATTATGTATCACTTTTGTGATGGTTTTGCAAGCAACCTCTTTTTAATTAAAAGTATTTAGTTTTAGTGTCATTTTCGTTAGTGTCAATTTTGTCACATTTTATGCAATTCTGATTAACTGCAGTAACAATTATCACTTTTGTGATGATTTTGCAAGCAACCAAATGTATTTGGTTTTAGTGTTATTTTTGTTTAGTGTCAATTTTGTTGAGGCTGGTACTTGTTGAACTTGTACTGACTATTGTGGCATTTTCGCACCGTCGTTTTATAGATTCTAGAGAGTACCAAACTCTCAAAAATGTTATGTCTTTTCGATTGTTGCTGTCACAAATTCAGTTTTCATGTTGCTGTGTCAAGTCAGAGATATAGACAGCACGTATTGTAGTGAGAGAATTTACAGATTACTCAATAATTTAATGTAACTTGAATTATTTCTTATCATCGTTTAATAATCAACAAAAGTACCTACATGTAGATTTCCTGTTGAAATATAATCAAACACTCGGGTTATTTATAACCAATTGTTCTTGCTCGACGGATATACGGGTTTTTGTGCTTAAGCGGCTCACCTCACAAAGGTTCTTTATTAACGCTCTAAGTATTAAGTGTCAACTTTTAAATAAACAAGCTTTAGTAAGCGAGTCTCACAGAAGGAGACACAATTCCAACGGTCACTAGAGTTCTTTTGTTTATTAAAATAGCCAGCTAAAATGCATTTTCGTTAGTGTCAATTTTGTCACATTTTATGCAATTCTGATTAACTTTGACTAAAATTAGTTCAATCATTACAACCAGTTCAACCTTCACAGATTTTATATAGACACTAGTTAGTTTTAACCGGCAAGATAATTATTATTCTTTACCTTACTTCGATTTGATCGAAGTGGGACTTTTGTTAAAACTGATACATTTACGTTATTTTATTATGACACTAGTGTTAGTCTTAACAGTAAGATAATAAATAATTCCGTACTTTTGTTGGAACTTCTGTTAAAACTGGCACATTAAACGATATTTTCGTTGGAACGTTTTTTCTTATTTATTTTGTGTAATACACTGTTTTAATAGTTATAAAGATAAAAAAATTTTTTTTTTCTTTACTTCGATTTTACCGAAGTGGAACTTTAGTTAAAATTGTTACAATAACGATGTTTTCATTGGAATGTTTTTTATTTCTGAATTTTGTGTATTACACAAGTTAGTTTTTATAGTAAGATAATAATTTCTTACTTTACTTCGATTTACCGAAGTGGAACTTTTGATCAAATTTATACATTCACGATATTTTCTTTAGAATGTATTTTTTATTTTCCTTGAGTTGTGTGTACTTACATTATTGGTATTTTCGTTACTTTCGTTGTGTCACTTTACATGATTTTTTCGAACAATATTTCATTGGTAGGTATTATCTACATACGGATTTGGTCAACTTATTTAGGTCAATATAATTTAAGGTATTGTACCCATATTTACATAAATGGTATTACCTCATAAATGACGGTTATATAATACCTATCATCACCCGTTTAGCTTTTCCTATGTTGTATGTTGGAGTCGGCTTTCAGTCTAACCGTTTTCGGCAGAATACCAGTATTTTCAACGGAACGACTGCCTGCCTGACCTCCACAATCCAGTTATTGGGTAATTCTCCATGGTAAGACTGGTTGTCAAACTTTCGGGCTACTGACTACCCATAACGACTGTCAAATATCCATAAATGTCAGCCGGGAGCAACGGTTTAACGTGCTGTTTAATCTTGTGTAACACACTATCAGCAGCAATGGGTTTCATTTCGACAGTACAACAACATTCATTGCATTATTTACGTTGTTGAGCACACATTTTCGAACATAATATGAAGCAATGCATTGGCAATATGCTTCGAAATGATTCCAATTAATAGTAATGGCGCGTTACACAATTAGGGTGCTGATCGATCGACCTTTGCGGGGCTGTCGATGGTTAGCCACGAGCCCCACGATGGTTTTATATTAGGTATTTGAGTTGAATTTAAGTGGTCGATCTGTGCATCACGTTCTCGTCTCAGCTGATCGCCAACGTAGATTGAGCATAGATAAGAAGATAATTGCTTAAAGATACATGAATTTATATGGAAATTGTAACCACCACGACTAGTGTATGGTTACACTTAAGTTTTTTTTTTTTTTGTATATATAAAACTCTCTACACAAACAAACACTGTGCAAACATATTTTCATGCTGACCAATTTCCGTAAGCAGATAATTTCAGTAATAGTTTTACTTACTGCGCTTTTACTCGTCGCCAATGTGGTGTTCACTATAATCACTTATAGGGGCTTTGAGGTTTGAAGTAAAACCACCAAATTATCAGTAAGTACACACAGCTTAAGGGCACGTCTAGTCGCCACTCGGGATAGAGTGGGAATGCCTTGAGGTGCTACATTAAGCTGTGTGCCACATTTAATTGTATATACATCACAATAAGGTATCGCCTTCCTCAAGAAACGGTGGCCCTTCAATAAAAATAATATCTACTGTGCCGCCCATCAGCCACTATCTGATTCTACAAGATACATCGACCTTATTGTCCATGGATAGCCAGTTCCACCACCTTCAATCAGAATGAAAGCCTACCGGCGTAGTAAGTTTGTTCGAAATAATGGTCTCCCGCTCCGGCCCACTCACTCTGCGGTTTAGGCAGAGAAACACTTAAGTGGCAGGCGGCCGGCGGGCACGAGCGGCACACGGATTTATTCTGGTGTTTAGTTTTAAACAAATCGTGATATCTCCTGAATGAAACAAACAATTCAAATAATTTAGAAAGAGATCTGATGCTACTAAAATTACCTTTGATATGACGAATTTATTTGGATGAGGATTAATAATAAGGAACAAATAGTGGGCTCTGATTTCGACTGGCATTTTAATTAACTTTTCAAACATAAAAAAGTAGTCATAATGAAGAAACTATAGTAGGTAGACGTATGGCATCGCAGGCTTTTTGTAGGCATTTTTAAGGTCTACAATACTGTAGTACATTAGTAATTTTTTATTATTTTTTTAAAAATTATAAACAAGTACTTGACTGCAATCCCGCCTGATGGTAAGCAATGATGCAATTGTTGATGGTAAAGCTCACTAGTTTATTAAGCCTATTCACTTAAAAACCTTAGGAATAGGAAGGATGACGGCAGTTGAGCGAGGTGATGCAATGTTAAACCCAAGACCAACACGACCAAAGATGCTGCGCCAGAGGGAGATTGATCTGGAGACTTTCCGCGACCAAACTCCCGACACAACAACATTTGGCGCATCGTACCCGTCACACATCGCAGCACAACTGCTTAGACCCGTACTCCGTACGGTTTCACCAGACATCATGCCGGAACACGACAAATCGCTTGACGGCAAGACCTTGTCTGCTGGGTGGTAACTTCTGCCGGCAGCCGATGTTATGGCCTACCACCGAGACCGATTTTGCGACATGTGTTAGAAACCTCAAAAATAATAGTATTTCTTTACTATTTAATGAATGTTATTATACATAAAAACCATAGAATAAAGAGAGGGAAGTAGGTTATCTCCGACCCAATCCGCGATTTAATTGCCTACTGTCTTAGGGTTGTCACGTTTAGCAAAATTTTAATTCAGTGTCTATAAATTGGCAAAGGTCGGAAATTTGACGACTGTTCACTCTTCGTCGGATTTGGTTGTCACCGAACCCGCTAAAAAATATTTATAGACTAAGAGCTTATATTTAAATTATTTGCTTAGTATTTATACATATAGTCATACACAGTTTTTTTTTATTTTTTATTTTGTAATTTATTAGTAGTTTTGTACACATAAAGGACCATATTTATTTTTATTTTTAATTAATACAAATTTATATAACACAAACATATCTATTAACCCTAAAAATCGTAAAACAACATAAAAATACTGACAACTGCCTCTTTGACTAATTATTTCTGTTGTTAAGATCTGAACTTTATTTATCTGATTCACAAATTGTCAATTAGGTACTTACTTACTTTTAATAACGATTTTATAACTGTAAGTAAGTAGTTACTATACCTACCTACAATAGGTACTAAGAAATCGGCATAACTAAATGTAAACAAAGCAGTAGAGCGCTAGCGGCAAATCAACTGACAGATCAAAAGTACCTATAATCATTGATTTGTGTGAATAATAAATTCTAGTACGAAAACAGGCCTACCTACTTCCCCTATCTGATAGAAAACTAATACTTACAACAAGAAATAAGTAAGTTCCTAAGTGGATATCTCATCATCAAGTAAAAATTATAATCTTATAAGAATAAGTGACTTGCTTACCTTTCCTGCTCAGTAGGTAATCTGAACAGAGACAATTCTGAAATCGATGAATTAAGACACCCAAACAAACATACAATACTTTCTCCTGCGATAATCACACATTGTTCTTTAATTTAGTTACGTAGTATTCTGTAATCTGTGATTTAGCGAATGTGCCGAAAAGCCGTGACGCGCGAACCTCGTTCCGTGCTAGCCGCGACTAGCGCAGTCATAGGCACTCTAATATTGTGTTTAGGTGTGCGTGCGGCGACGCATAGATACTATGGCGCACACATACAAGCCGCGCGCGGTCCGTTTGTATGAAGATAACGTACTTCCCTCTCTTTATTCTATGTAAAAACCTTCCTCTTGAATCACTCTATCTATTAAAAAGAAACCTTATCAAAATCCGTTGTGTGCGGGACAGACATGCAGGACCATTAAGTGGACGTATGCGTTTGCACTCTGCACGTTCTGATGCACACTCTGTTGCTGGGTTGGTGGTAATAAGTGAGACTTCGGTGTGTTGACTTACTTCGTATATTCTTCCACAATATTAGCAGGGTCACTAGTTAACTTACACTACTATTGATTCTTGACTGTTGATCCTGTAGAGATCTTGCTGTTGATCTTGACTGTAGCTGTTGATTCCTCACGTCGAAGATAAATGTGATGTAGGTGTCACTGTTACTGTAGCTTATCAACGTCGAAGATTAATGTCTCTTCTTACTGTGTTGTTGACTCCTCAATGGTGAAGACGAATGTGTCTTGCTGTAACTGTTACTGTTGACTCCTCAAGGGCGAAGACGAATGTGTCTTGTAACTGTTACCGTTGAGACTCCTCAGCGGCGAAGATGAATGTGTCTTACTATAACTGTTACTGTTGACTCCTCAAGGGCGAAGACGAATGTGTCTTGCTATAACTGTTACTGCTGACTCCTCAAGGGCGAAGACGAATGTGTCTTGTAACTGTTACTGTTGAGACTCCTCAACGGCGAAGATGAATGTGATCCACTGTAGCTATTGACTTCTCGAAGACGAAGATGAATGTGTCTTGCTGCTCAGGCATGGGGCCTATTTATACTACGACAAGGGCGCAAACCGTGGGAAGCGACGAGAGCATCGGGTTTCACCAGCCATTGTCTTACGCACGTTCCTGGGCTGCATCCTAAACCTGAAGGTCTCCAGTTTATAATGCTTATTACAAGGGTTCGTTTTATGGCGACTGTCCCAAGGGATTGTTTTATGGAACCTTTTGGCGTTGTTACAATCAGCCAGATGCGGGACATTCTCTTACAATTTTATTCATGTCTGTTGCAGTTTATAACAAGGGAGCACTTTATAACGTTTATCTTTGTCATTTATACTTTGCTAAATGTTCATAGTCGTTCCTTTCATAATTGTTGCCTGCCAGATGTGTATAACCATTGAATGACGATCCTTCATCACAATAAACGATTGTCCATCTTACGCTTTCTAAATTCTTACGCACAAATGTTCTATTCTAAGTAATATTATAACAATACACTATTCGGAATTAGTTTCTATACACTATTTAAAACTATTCGTCCCGCACATCACTCCCGCCGTGCGACCGCGTCGCAGCTATCTCCGGTGCGGGTTCGTCTTCTGTTTGCAGAGGCAGGACTACTAGCTTCCTCACCGGCCGTTGTAGCACACCTCCCTTGGTTCGCACGTCCACTGTTCGCACGATGTCGTCGGGACCTGGATACGTCGCTATGACTCTGCCACGCGGCCATATATTGCGCGGCAGGTTGGGGTCGACGACCTGTACCAGGTCGTCGACTTGTATCTTCGGTCCTCTTCCATGTGGCTCCCGCCGGTGTGGCAACTCCGGGAGGTACTCCTGGACCCAGCGTTTCTAAAAAACGTCGGCGAGCCTCTGTGCCGCTCGCCAACTGGATCTTGATGCGGCGTCTTTTTCGACGAAAGTGCCCGGTTGAGGCACTCGTCCCGAGCTTCCCAATAAGAAGTGGTTCGGGGTCAGGGCTTCGGAGTCCTCTGCACTGACTGACACGTGTGTCAGAGGGCGGCTGTTGATGGTGTATTCCATCTCTGCGAGTAAGGTGATGAGTACTTCTTCTGTAGGGTGACGCTCGTGTAGCGTCGCCGCTAGTGCTGTCTTTACTGAGCGGACCATACATTACCAGGCTCCTCCCATGAACGGGGCGCCCGGTGGAATGTAGTGAATTGGAGAATCTTATAGGATCGGATAAAGCTTCTGCTAAACTGAGTCCCTTCTTATTGGATACGTGGCATATCTTATCTTTCCCGGACTGTTCTGTTACCGGTGTAAAAGTGTCGGTTGGTCTCGTAGGGTTGATGCAAAGGCGGTCCATCTCAACGTATTGCTTCGTTAGTACTTCCTGACTGTCTTCTGTTTTCTCAGCGACATGAGACACAAAGTCGATATTGTGCCTGGAGGTCCGTATCTGTCTGCCGTGGAGTACCCAACCTAGTGGTGTGAGAGATGCCACTGGTTGGTACTTATTGCCTCTTCTGACCTCCGATGTCAACAGGAGATGCCAGTTGTCTTGCCCAATCAGCACTTTAGGCTTGGCATCGGTGTACGTGAGGTAGTCGCGGATGTCTGCTAGGTGCTTGCATCCCGTTACTGTTTCTGCTGTTACCCGCTGAGATGAAACACGCAAGTTCTTCACCGTGCGTGCATGTACTTGCTCTTCATGCCCGTTGAGCCCTTTCAACTTGATACTAACACGACGCGAATTCGATTCTGATGCCTTCAGATCGTTGATTGTTTCTATTTTCAGTGGGTCGACGGGGCCTGTTGCTCCGATGGTGTTTGCCACGCTGTCGTCAACTAGCGTGACTGTTGACCCGTCGTCCATCAATGCGAATGTGTCGACTGTACCCGTTGGACCCTTTATTTGGATCGGTAGGATTTTCAGGAACGACTGTTTCTTACTGTCGGCCCAGGCTGAGTTAATGACTTCTGTAGGTTGCTTCGATACCTCTTCTTTAGGCTCCTTCTTCTTAGTGTGATGTAACAGCTTATGATGTGAAAATCTGCAGCTGTTGACACCACACTCACGAGGACGGCAACTGTGAGTCTTGTTTCTGTATTGAAGACATCTGAAGCATAGGCGTTTGGACTTGGCTGCGTCCCACCTGCCGTTTTCATCTATCTTCCTGAATTGTTCGCAGTCGACTGCTGTATGACCGGTTTCTTCACAGACCGGACACTTCGACGTATTCGTCTTTTCTGTTACATTGTGGACCTTCTGTATTCTCTTCTGTTGAGTGGCCGCTGTACTTGTATTTAGTTGCTCAGGTACAGCGTACGGTGCACATAAGTCCGCTTCTCTTTTGAGGAACTTGTCTAGCTTCACTAAGTCTGGATCTTCCCTCGGTTGTACGGACGAGAAATCGTAGTATCTGTAGCGAAGCGTAGGCGTGAGCTTGTCGACGACGGTCTTTGACACTCCTGGGTTGTACAGGTAGTGTATGCAGCTGAGTGTTTTCAATGTCGCTACGATGTTGGACACTTTTGTTGCGAAGATGCAGATGTCGTGCGGTGATTCGGTGAGGCGAGGCAGGGCACGGAGCGCGTCCATTTCCATCATGGCGATGGACTCCGGTCTTCCGAATCTTGACTCTAAAGCCTTCATGATGTCTGCTGGATTCGTGTTGGTAATCAGCAAAGAGTCAACTGCTTCTTTCGCTTTGCTTTTTAGCGTTCTTCTTAGCCTGTTTGTGTTTTCAGTCGGCGTGTATATATTTTCTGTTTCGTAGTAAGCGGCGCGGAACGGTAACCACTCTTGATGTGATCCACTAAACAACGGTAGCTCTACGGATCTCGGTCGTTGAGCTGCGTTGACGGCGCTTGTGATTGCGTCGGCGAGCGCGGCGAGGTCGGATTGACCTCCCGCCGGTAACTGAAGTACGTTATGTACTTGACGCTTCTGTTCTGTACTGGCTGGGACGCTATTCTCTATGCACGTGATCACCGGCTCTACTGTAGGTTGATTCTGTTGTACGGTAACCACGGGCGTTCTGTTCTGTTGGTCTTCCAGCCAGTTGTCTACTCTTCGGTCTGTTTCTTCCTTCGAGTAGATGGAGACATCATCTTCTTCATTGTCGGAGTCTTCATATTCCAAAGTGGCTAAGCGTGCGGCGGCTAGCTCCACTTGCAGTCGCAGTAAGTCTTCCTTGGCCTTCGCCAACTTGTATGCCTTTGATTTACTATGGGTCGATAACCCCGCGCCCCTCCTGGCGGAGGTGCGGGTGTCTTGTAGTCCGCTCGGCAGTGGCAGACCATTTGTATTCTTGACCCGCTTCACTGTTGATGTTTCTGTCGCGGGTCGTGTTCTGTTGCTGTGGCACACAATTGCAGGCGGGTTCATCGTTGTAGCTGTAAATTGTGTCACGGAGAGAGTCGTAGCAGCGGCGGTGACAACAGCGGGGGGCGACACAGCGGGCGAGGCGGCGGCGGCGGCGGGCATTGATACGGCGGAGATCCCTGTTGCTGTCGAGGTACCAGTATATTCCGTGGTACCCGTTTCTGTTGTCTCCCTCGTGGTCGCTGTCCCTCTGGTAGCCGTCCCGGTAATAACTGTCCCGGTTTCTGTGCACGTTCCCGATGTTGATTTGCTAGCGGCTTTTCCCTCTGATCGTGTGACCGGCATATTGTTTGTTGATAGGCGTCAGTCTACAACGCGAACTTATCTTGTGGCGAGAACTTGAGAGTCTTCACGTTTCTTCTAGCTGGATGCGCTTCACTTTTTTCCACAAATCCGGATTAAAAGGACCATTAAATATGCTTCACTTATTTTCCACTGATCCGGCTCGAAGGACCATTAAATATGCGGGACAGACATGCAGGACCATTAAGTGGACGTATGCGTTTGCACTCTGCACGTTCTGATGCACACTCTGTTGCTGGGTTGGTGGTAATAAGTGAGACTTCGGTGTGTTGACTTACTTCGTATATTCTTCCACAATATTAGCGGGGTCACTAGTTAACTTATGCTACTATTGATTCTTGACTATAACTTCTTCTTACTGTTGATCCTGTAGAGATCTTGCTGTTGATCTTGTCTGTAGCTGTTGCCTCTTCAACGTCGAAGATTCTTGCTGTAGCTGTGTGACCTTACTGTAACTGTCACTGTTGACTCCTCAAGGGTGAAGACGAATGTGTCGCTGTAGCTGTGTGACCTTACTGTAGCTTCTCAACGTTGACTCCTCGAAGACTGTGATGAATCTGTTGTAGGTGTCACTGTTACTGTAGCTTAACAACGTCGAAGATTAATGTCTCTTCTTACTGTGTTGTTGACTCCTCAATGGTGAAGACGAATGTGTTGCTGACTCCTCAATGGTGAAGACGAATGTGATCTGCTGCTCAGGCGTGGGGCCTATTTATACTACGACAAGGGCTCAAACCGTGGGAAGCGACGAGAGCGTCGGGTTTCACCAGCCATTGTCTTATGCACGTTCCTGGGCTGCATCCTAAACCTGAGGGTCTCCAGTTTATAATGCTTATTACAAGGGTTCGTTTTATGGCGACTGTCCAAAGGGATTGTTTTATGGAACCTTTTTGGCGTTGTTACAATCAGCCAGATGCGGGACATTCTCTTACAATTTTATTCATGTCTGTTGCAGTTTATAACAAGGGAGCACTTTATAACGTTTATCTTTGTCATTTATACTTTGCTAAATGTTCATAGTCGTTCCTTTTATAATTGTTGCCTGGCCAGATGTGTATAACCATTGAATGACGATCCTTCATCACAATAAACGATTGTCCATCTTACGCTTTCTAAATTCTTACGCACAAATGTTCTATTCTAAGTAATAGTATAACAATACACTATTCGGAATTAGTTTCTATACACTATTTAAAACTATTCGTCCCGCACACGTTGCGTAGTTTTAAATATTGAATCATACAAAGCGACATAGGGAAAATAAAAGTGACTTTGTTTTTTAATATGTAGTGATTAAAGGTAAAGGAAAACATCTTGAGGAAACCTCCTCTTTCCTCGGTGGTAGGCCATAACATCGGCTACCGGCAGAAGTTACCACCCACCAGACAAAGTCTTGCCGCCAAGCGATTCGTCGTGTTCCGGCATAATATCTGGTGAAGCCGTACGGAGGACGGGTCTGAACAGTTGTGTTGGGATGTATGCCGAGTACGATGCGTCAAATGTTGTTGTGTCGGGTGTTTGGTCGTGGAGGGTCTCCACATCAATCTCCCTCTGGCGCAGCATCGTTGGTCGTGTTGTTGGGTTTAACATTGCACCACCTCGCTCAACTGCCGTCTTCCTTCCTATTCACTAAGATTCTTTAAGTGAATGGGCTTAATAAACTAGTGCGCTTTACCATCAACGATTGCATCACTGCTTACCATCAGGCGGGATTGTAGTCAAGCGCTGGTTTATTATTATAAAAAAAAACCTGTACTTTAAGTCTGAATCGAAAACCCGCACTGAACAAGCGTGGTGATTACGCTTAATCCTTCTCTGTATGAGAGGAGACCTGCGCCCAGCAGTGGGACGATAAGAATGTTGATGATGATTGTTTATTATATGTGAAAAACATTGCGTTTTTATTTTTATACTAGCTGTTGCCTGCGACCCCGTCTGCGTGGACTTCAGTTTACACCGCGCGGTAGTTCCCTTTTCCGTGGGAATGTTCATTCCGAAAAAAATTAAAAATGCTCAGTTGATATAAAATAAGCGCCTGTTAAAATAATGGGAGCAATATGTACGTCCTCGTTTTCTCCCGTTTTCGCAACATTTTTTGTTACTGCTCTGCTCCTATTATTCACAGCGGGATGTTATATAGCCTATGTCCTTCCTCAGGCTCTAGACTATCTGTGTACCAAATTTCATTAGAATCGGTTCAGTAGTTTTGGCGTGAAAGCCGTATAGACAGAAATACTGTCGCATTAATAATATTAGTATGGATTTTTAATGACTAGCGACACATCTTTGTTGATAAGCGATCACCGTCGCCTGAGAATAATTGTTGACATAACTACATTTTGATGTAGCCATCCCAGTGGTAAGCTGAAATGTCTCTTGAGCCTTCAATCACTGGCACCCATAGCCGTCAAACTTGGACACAACAATGCTGTTGGTGACAACAATAATTAAGTTTGGTGACTTGCCAGAACAAACTCCTTCCCATACACTTCTATAGCTACCGACCCCGCAAGTTAAGATTTGATTTTAAACGTCATGATGTTCACTTTCAATTCTTTACTATTTACACCAATCGTATCATCATCATCATCAACCTCTTATCGTCCCACTGCTGGGCACAGATCTCCTCTCATACAGAGAAGTATTGAGCGTAATCACCACGCTTGCTCAATGCGGGTTGGCGATTTCAGACTTAAAGTCCAGGTTTCCTCAAGATGTTTTCCTTCACCTTCAGTCATTGGTGTCCAAGATATACTTAGAAAGTACATATAACTTTAGAAAAGTTACATTGGTACTTGCCTGACTTGGAATCGAACCCGCACACTCATGCTTGAGAGGCTGGTGTTTTAACCACTAGGCCATCACGACTTACCAATCGTATGTATACAGCAGGGTAATTACGTAACACAATGGGTTTTATTTTGACAGTTCAACAATATTCATTGCGTTCTTTACGTTGCTGAGCAGACACAATTTTAGAACACATGGAGCAATGCATTAGCAAGTAATAGAATGTTTCGTAATTAGGACAGATTCTATTATAAATAATACACAACATAATTTTTTATCTAAGCGAAACCCGAAACACGTGTCCAGTATTTTTAAGTAAAGCATCTATGTACAGACGACAGCATATCAAGGTACTACAATCTGTCAGATTTCCTTATTAGATTTTCAACTTTACCTTTAAAGGATTAAGGCTCAAGGTTGATTGGGAATATCTGACAGTTTGGGGTAGCTTGACCTGCTGTCGTCCGTACAACATTTATGAAAAACCACAAAGTTATGGGCTTGTTATTTATTCATCTTAAAAAAAATACAGTCAAATCTCCGCTCGGGTGCTCGAGTACTATGATCTATCATAACCACTCGGTATCCACTCTGCAACCATTTTTAAATATATTTGGGAAAAAATATAACATGGTGTAAAAATGATTGAAATCGCTTCCGTTACTTATTGTGAACAAACAAAGAATAACGTTGTATATACAATATGTAAAGAAAACCCTGTCCGATCCGTGAAGGTATTGTTAGGTATCGATAACTGATTCTACTAATGCCCACAAAACAGGGTAAACTTAAAAAAAATCCCCCTAAAAAAATAAATATTATTTCGCAAAAAAAGGTAACTTAATACATGTGCGATAAGCAACCCCTTCCGCGGGCGGCGGGGGGCAGGGCACGCGGCACCTGTGACGTGTTCGCGTCGCTATTCGCTTATAACAATACCGGTGTTGTCACTTTTTTAAAAATTAACAAATTTCGGGGAAATTGGAATTAATTCCCGGGAAAAAAGGAATATTTCAAAATTCATTAGTATTGTTACTATGATGATTATGTAAAATTTTATATTATATTTGGTCAAGTGTTTACCTAACCTTTATTATTCTTATGGGTCGGACAGGGTTTTCTTTACATATTGTATATTACTACTAACTGCGCCCTGCGGTTTTACTCGCGTAAGTAGTAGTAATATAAAAAATATACAACATTATTTTTTGTTTATGCGAAACCCGAAACACGTGTCCAGTATTTTTAAGTACAGAATCTATGTACAAAATTTCAAAAAGATATCATGAAAAACTACAATGTTATGAGCTTGTTATCCTACTTGGTTGTCCCAACAAAAATATGGTCCACGCTCCATTTGGATTGGCGAGCCGGGTACATTGACCTGTGGCGTCAGCTGAGCGCGGGTTTGCGCACGCATAAGCTGCATAGCGCGCTCAGTAACCATACTGTAATAAATTCTAAATGTATTTGTGAAAAAATATAACATGGTGTAAAAATGATTGGAATTGATTCAGTTGCTTATTCTGAACAAACTATGTTCAAGTATCGCTTACACAAAAAATAACGCTGTATAAAAACCTGATTTCATGCCTAACGAATGTAGTACATATTTGATGTCTGGTGAAGCCGTACGGAGGACGGGTCTGAGTAGTTGTGTTGCAATGTGTGCCGGGTACGATGCGCCAAACGTTGTTGTGTCGGGAGTTTGGTCGTGAAGGGTCTCCAGATCAATCTCCCTCTGGCGCAGCATCGTTGGTAGTATTGTTGGGTATCACCTCTCAAAACTGCCGGCTTCCTTCCTATTCACTCAGTTTTTTTGAGTGAATAGGCTCTTAATAAACTGGCGCACTTTACCATCAACGATTGCATTAATGCTTACCATCAGGCGGGATCGCGGTAAAGCACTAGTTTATAATTATAAAATATATATAATATGTAAAGAAAACCCTGTCCGATCCGTGAAGGTATCGATAACTGATTCTACTAATGCCTACAAAGCCGGGCTAAACTTAACCCGCCAGGACTCGCGCTTCATTTTGGGACACCAACAGTCGCGTGCGGGTCGATTAGACCCAGGTATTATATAGATGATTTAAATCACAAGACATATATTTTTTAATAAAGTAATGTATTTTTTATAAATTTAACAATAAAACAAATAATATAATTTTACATTTTAATTTGTTTTACTGGAACAATAAACTTTACCTATACTACTAAAAAAATGCTAGAAAAAAGTTACTTTTAATACTTCACTTTGGAAAACTTAGGTATTTATTTATTTTTATCAATAATCAACAACTATAATTATGTTTTTATAACAGTATATGAGTATCTTCGTATAAAAAAAAAACTTATAAACTATTAGACAATTTTAGTTTTATAATGATCAGCCTCAAAATATATCACAAAAAAAGTCCTATAAAACTATCAATCTTAGAATTAGACAATTTTTTTGGTATGTTTGTTAGACTCTAATTAATCTTTTTGTTTGCAATTTTCACATACAAACATTGTATGATCTCGGCAAATAAATGCCTGACAGAAATGGCACTGAGTCTTGGTCTTCCTATCTTTTTTAGAGGGACAGAGTGAACATCGACCACGAACATTACTTGACGCCCCTGATGATTGAGATCTTTCTGTGATTTCTTCTTTCCCAAGTATTTGAAACATCTTACTTCGGATGAACCTAGGTAAAGTAGTGATAGAAGACCTTTTCTGAATTTGTGGCATCACCAAACCCAAAGCTAAATCTTTTAGAAAGTGTCTTCGTTCAACAGTTTCTTTTTGCAAGCGTTTCATGTTCGCATTATAAATTACATACGCATTTATTGCTCCTACATTCATAAGTCCAAAAAATATGGTGAGGGGCCATCTTTTGCTAACTCTTGATACAGAATATGTGCCACACATTTCGTCTACAACATCTACACCACATTTATACATGTTGTAATCCGTTATCATGTTTGGTTTGAATTTGTCACCCGTGTCTGGATCTATCGTTGCATCATGATGCATCGTTGAAACAAGAAGAACAACTTTTCCTTTTTTTGGTGCGTATGACAATAAAGTGCAGTTAGGTTGAAAGCCGAAGTATGTTGATTTTGGTTAGCGTCCTTTTGTTGAAGTAAAAACAGGTGGTATTTCAGGTTTATTTTTTCGAAGAGTGCCCAGAACTGTAAGGCCATAGTTTTCATACAATTCTGTGATCAAAGGAAAACTAGTGAACCAATTGTCCATAACAACATTGCGATGAGAATCTTTGATTGACTCCACCATACGTTTGACGAGGTCTAAAGGCTTATTACTGACATCAAATGGACCAGCATTTTGTTTCCCAGCATAGATTTCCATTTCAGCTGTATAATAAGTCCTCGAGTCAGCCAAAACAAAATTTTTTATCCCGTACCTTGCTGGTTTATTTGGCATGTATTGTCTGAATGGACAGCGTCCACGAAATGGTTCAAGTTTTTCATCAATTGTAACTGTATCACCCAAACAATAATGTTTCTTTATTCTTGTAACAAAACCCGTAAAAAAATCCCTTATTGCAGCTAATTTATCACTCTGCCGTCTTTGTTGACGAGTATTTATATCATCAAATCTAAGACATCGAAGCAAAAAGTGAAATCGTTGGCGTGACATAGTAGCTATACAAATGTCCGATCCAGTACCGTCTGTAGCCCAAAAATCATTTGTGTTCAAGTGTGCACCACGTAACTTTCCAAAATAATAAAGTAAACCCAATAGAGCCTTCAATTCTATCAAGTCAGTTGGTAAGCAGTCTCTTTCTCTTTGAAATTTATTTTGGATTGCAGTAATGTAAATATTAGTGTAAACCACGACTTGCTCTAATACATTATCAGGGTACATCAAAACCCAGCACTCTAAAGATGTTTGGGCATCTTTAGCCTCATTGATCGGACCAGGACGCTCTGTGATAATGTTGTGGCTTCGCGTTCGTACTGATCTGGGAGGTTCTTCAATATTCCATTTCACAGCGCCATTTTTAGAGAGATAGTGTCCTTGACGAATGTATTTCAATGGTACATTATCTAGATCAGTTCTTCTATGAAATAAATTATCAGATGTAGGTACTGGATTTGAAGATACAAACTCAGTACAATCCTCTTCCGAACTTTGACAAGAATTGGAATCATGTTCGTCTATTTCTAAGTAATCTTCGATTTCCGAACATTCTTCCCCTTCGATTTCATCTTCATGTAATATTTTTTCAATATTCGCGGCATCTAATCGCATACGAGACATTCTGTAAACAATAATAATAATAATTTATATTTTTAATAGTTACAAAAAACACTTACATGAACCGTCGCGTAAGGGTCTAAACGACCCATAATCACTTGACACGTCCGTCCTGTTCTAACGCCGCAGGCGAAATGGCCGAGGTGGGGAGTACGAGTTCACTATATAGTCACTTGAAGGTATCTAGCACGGCAAACTAAAACTAATAATATTAAAGGAATTACGGATCAAATTCTGCACCTCTGGGTCTTTTCGACCCATGCGCGACTACTGGCGGGTTAAAAATAGTTCCCCTTAAAAAATATTTTTTTTTTTTAAAAGGAGGTAGCTTAATGAATACATGTGCGGTAGGAAATACATGCGCGGGCGAAGAGGGACAGGGCACGCGCCATGCGGTCGCACCGCTCATAACAATAAAGACGATAGTGGTGTTGTCACTTTTAAAAAAAATACCAAATTTTGGGGAAGTTTTAATTAATTCGTGGGAAAAAAAAGATTAGTATTTTAAAATTCATTAGTATTGTTACTATGATGATTACGTAAAATTTCATATTTTATTTGGTCATGTGTATAACCTTTATTATCCTTATGGGTCGGACGGGGTCTACTTTACATATTGTATATACAAAATTTAATTAAAATCGTTTCAGGGGTTTTGGAGGAATCCGAGAACTGTGTGTGAATGTCTGTGCCAGGAGAATTTTATATATTAGAAGATTTGGCAAAATTAAATTTGAATATACTCAATTACGTAAAAGCAGGCCCCGCGTAGAGCTCCCTTGTGAATTTCGTTACTTTATTGAATAAAAAATATCATTATTGAATAAATAAAAAATATATATATTTCCTGACTTTCTTATTGAGTGTAGGTTTAAATGCGCAACAGAAAACGAAATGCTAAAATATATGAAGCGGCAAAGGAGGGCCTTCAGTAGGCCTAGTATGATTTTTTATTATGAGACTCGATCGTCAATATTGAGCGCGTTTGGCGCTCTCATTGGTTGAGAGTTCTTACAACTTTAAAGCGGGCCAATCGATGAGTCAAACGCGCACGATATCGACGATCGAGTCTCGTAATAAAATCTCATACTAGGCCTACATCAGAGCTCATATTGTGCGATGTATTTAGGAAGGTAGGCAGGTGGGCGTGAGCAGAAAAATCACAAGTCCTTGTTACAATCACCGTTGTTTAATCATTGAAATACACAGCTAATGAATAATGTAAGGTCTAGGGAACACGACACCTAGTTAATTATCACACTAGATTAGAGATTAAAGACCAATCCAATGCAAAGCGATTCGTCGCAAGCGTGGTGCGCCAGCCTCGTCTCCAACCGTAGTTCGTTCCTAAGACCGGACTTACCATCGACAATGACGCTTTGCTAGGCTCAATTTTCAACTAAAAGTCTTCTACTTCTTCTTTTTTCAAGGTGAGATTCAACCTTAACTCTTGATCAATGGCCTCTGTGGAAAAGATACGACAATTTTGCCAATAACAGGTGTAACAATTTATATATGGCGGATATGACCAATGACAGTTGAAAAAGACGGCCGCGTGAACCGTCTATGAGGGAGGTTTGAGCCAAAGTCATGATGTGGTTACTATGCTGCGATATTTCAATGTTCTCTATGAATTATTAACTGAATGCACTTTTTACTACATAAAGCACGCGCTTTTTTTAGTAAACGACACTATAAATAATTTTAAAAGTCGAATGGAAAATGCGCGTGACACTCATCTTAGCTTTCCCGTCAAAAACCCCAGCTAAAAGTCAACCTGACGTCGAACTTTGACTCATGCGCCGTCATATATAATTCTAAATAATTGATAAAGAACCAATTTACCTATTTATATTATGACTTGACAGATCACTTTTGTTTTGAGAGTGATCAATTATAAATGTAAAATTATTAAAATTATTTAGACAAGATTCGATGGATATTATTAAATGTCATTATTTCAGTTGTTTATTTATTAATTGTATATAATGCGCCCATGTGGGTTTTACATTATTTATTCATACCAAGTCCCTTTAGTGCCTTGGAAAGCACCTTAAGCCTTTGGTCGCTTCTGTCTGTGAATAGAATACTCTTTATTATGTACACCATATAAAATGCAGAAAATAAATATAAAGATTTTACAAAGTAAAAACAATGGGCGGTCTTATTGATCTTAGCGATAAGACCATCGCTAAGAGCGATCTTTTACAGGAACCCTTTGGTTGGAATACTAAGGGGAGGGAGAGAGAAATAATGTAGGTAATCTACAGTCATCATAATCATCTCAGCGTATACGCTAAGTTAAGGCGACCGCGGCTTTCGTGTTGGAGCCCAGGGTCCGCTTTCCTACACTTACTCCTCCATTTCACACGATCTTTGGCATCCCGTAGTGTGAGATTGTTGGCACACATGTCATGTGTTACAACGTCAATCCAGCACTTCTTTGGTTTACCTCGCTGGTTCCGGCCTGGCGGAGGCGCCATGGCAAGACGTTTGTTACCCACGTAACTTGCCGGTTTTCGTAAGACGTGACCGTACCAGCGTAGGCGACACTCTTGCAGTTTGTCAGCTATGTCACGGACACGAAGACTGCCATGGATACGGGTCTTCCTGATGCGATCTTTCCGCGTATCTCCACACATCGACCGCAGCATATTCATTTTCGTGACACGCAGCTCCTGTTTGTGTAGCTCAAGCCCAGGCCACGCCTCACTGCCATACAGAAAAACAGGTCTAATGATGGTCTTATAGACCTGTCCCTTAAGCTTAACTGGCATTTTGGGGTCACAAATGACACCTGTCACCTCACGCCATTTTGCCCAAGCTGCGGAAATACGTGCCTTGACGTCGCAATCAATGTCGCCGGACGCGTGGAGCACAGACCCCAAGTATTTAATCTGGTCTGTGCACTGGACCATGTCTCCGCCTATGCACACAGATATAGGGTCTGTCGTGCTGGCCATTTACACCGTCCGTAGTCTAACACATATTTACATAGAGTGTACAATAAACGTGTACATAAAGTGTATCAATACATAGTATAAAACAAGTCGCTTTCGCTGTATGTCCGTATGTATGCTTAGATCTTTAAAACTACGCAACGGATTTTGACGCGGTTTTTTTTAATAGATAGAGTGATTCTTAAGGAAGGTTTGTATGTATAATAAATGCATAACATAGTAGAGAAACACTGAGAAATCTAAAAAGCGCGATAAAACCGAAATCCACGCGGGCGAAGCCGCGGGCGGAAAGCTAGTCATACTATAATTAATAAACATCATACAAGTACACATAAAGTATAAGTTAATGATATTTTACAGAGAGAGGAACTGCTTTTTAACCGAGTTCAAAAAGGAGGAGGTTACTGAATTCGACCGTATATATGCTTTTCTTTTTTTTATGTTTGTTCGCGCATAACTTCGTCGTTTATGAACCGATTTTGATAATTATTTTTCTGTTGGAAAGAAGACGTTCCCAAGGTGGTCCCAGGATAAGGATATCAGGGTTTGATGATGGAAGACCAGAGAAAACAAGGGGATCTTTCAAAAATTGCAGGGGCGACTAGGGCATTTCTTAGCATTTTCATTAAGTATTTTAAAGCACTACAATTTAATAAAGGTCTGGATTAGATCTGATGATGGAGCCGGGAGACAGTCGAAGGAACTCCTCAACAATTCACAGCAGCTACCTTGTGTTTGGGCTCGATTAATTTGTATTGATAAGAACTTTACACCTAGATGAGTTGTGACTGTCATAAGAGCTCTGATGATGAAGACAAAGGCCAGTTCCGGGAACTCCTCAACGGTTTACAGTAGCTACTTTGTGGTTGGACTTCATCCATTTATATTGATGAGACCTTTGCACCCATTGGGTTAAAATAATGGTCTGCAGTAAATTTGATGATGAAGACCATAGGGAGTTGAGGGAATACTTACGGGTAAAAATTAAAGTGAACAAAATTACGTCGTTTCCCAACTATATTTGTGTCAGCTTCCAGTCTGACCGGATACAACTGCATACATAGTACTTTTAACAACTAAAAAGTGTAAAATAAAACCTTTTTTACAAAAAAACAACCGACTTCCAAAAACCACTACAAAGTGAAAAATAACTAATTTCAGAAGTCGGTGTTAAAAAATGAAATTAGTTATTTTTCACTTTGTAGTGGTTTTTGGAGGTCGGTTGTTTTTTTTTTTTTGTAAAAAAGTTTTTATTTATCATAGTTTTAAATATGAACAGAATTTGAGCATGCCTTACGAACACGGGCAGTCATTCATTCCATCACACCCGCACCCGAACTGCTTGTACAGTAAAGGATTTATCGCAGGTGGAATGCATAGGAATCTCTAATTTTTATTTTTTATGATTATGTTCTGGTGTTTCATCGCAATCCCGCCTGGTGGTTAGCAGTGATGTGTGCCGGGTACAATGCGTCAAATGTTGTTTTGTCGGGAGTTTAGTCGTGGAGGGTCTCCACATCAATCTCCCTCTGGCGCAGCATCGTTGGTCGTGTTGTTGGGTTTAACATTGCACCACCTCGCTCAACTACCGTCTTCGTTCCTATTCACTAAGTTTTTTAAGTGAATGGGCTTAATAAACTAGCGCGCTTTACCATCACGATTGCATCACTGCTTAGACAAGCGCTAGTTTGTAATTATTAAAAAAAAAAATGTAAGGTATTGGTGTTGAGCTGAATCCAGTCAGACTGGAAGCTGACCACAACATGGGAAATGGATAGGCAGATGCTGCTGATTATGACTCATTATGAATTCAACTATGCAGAATTATTTTTTGTTTATACGAAACTCGAAACACGTGTGCTGTATTTTTAAGTAAATAATCTATATTTTTTACATAGATAATTTACTTAAAATTACCACAAAATTATGAGATTGGCTCTGCTACTTGGTTGTCCCCTCAAAAATATGGTTCACGCTCCGCTCAGGCGGGCGAGCGAGGCGTTGACCTCTGGCGTTAGCTGTTGCGTCGGCGTGCCCAATACTATGATCTACCGTGCGCGCTCAGTAACCACAGTGCAACAATTTCTAAATGTATTTGGGAAAAAATATAATATGGTCTAAAAATTATTGGAATCGATTCAGTTGCCTATTCTGAACAACCTATATTCAGGTTTCTATGAGCACAACTACATACTGCGGGTCCTAAGTACGAAGCTGAAAGCTTCCGGGTTAAGCATAATGTCGTTTGAATCAAAGGTTACATTATTATTAGCTGTCAAAAGGAACCGTCACTTATTGTTGAAGCCTTGGTAACCGCAGCACTTTCTAACCACTTGGCTCATTTTGTGTCGAGAAACGATGTTCTAAATTTTAATGGCCATGATGTTATTTTAAAGTATCAAGTAGGTCAAGTCCAGGTTTACTCAAGATGTACCTTTTACCTTCACCTTGTAATCAGTCATTAGTGTCCAAGATATACTTAGAAAGTCTGAAATCGCCAACCCGCATTGAGCAAGCGTGGTGATTACGTTCAGTCCTTCTCTCTATGAGGGGAGACCTGTGCCCAGCAGAGCGACGATAAAACGATTTATGATGATGATAAAGAAGTAGGTCATGTTGCATTTTGTAAAACTGTCATAACTTTAAGGATTCGAAGAACCAACGTGATCAAGTTTGGTAATCTGATGTTTTAAAACTTTACTAAGTATTTTACACATTGAAAATGTTTACAGAAAACTCCACGATGGTATATGTATGTATGTCTCTTATGGCTACCCACAATACATTTTTTGTCATTTACTTTTTACGACAAATAATGGTCAATTTTCGGCCCGGCCGGGGTGGCGGGAGTTACGGGTTGCTATGTTTTTATATACTTACAAAGTTTACAGTTTTTCTTACGTATATTTCGTATCAACATTGCACCCATGCAAAGCCGGGGCCGGTCCCTTGTAAATAAAATAAAATAATAGTTTGCACGCACAACATCTCAAGAGTCACCTCCGGCAAAGTCTCTTTAGATGCCTTTAAAGGTTGAAACCCCCATAAAATTCAGTCATCAGTCTTGTTTGACCTTTTCCAGCCATTACCTGACCTTTCAGAAACCCACATTGTTTGATACTAAAACCTTTTATATGTAGACTTGAAAACATGGTTCGTTTCTTCGAATCCCTAGAGCTAACGAGTGCACAAACGGTTCAGTAGCAGATAATGTTGTTTTGTTAAAGGTTGACCTGAGTTGTTAAAGGCCGAGAAAGACTAATGACCTGTTTAAATAAGGTTTTAACCTTTAAAGTAATCCAAAGAGATGAATTAAGACTTAATAAACCTTTTTATATCAATGGAACAAGATTAAAGTAACCCAAGGAGACATGGCACGGCGTGGCGAGAGAGGCGTCACGGCGCCCTCACCTTCCACCTGGCGCAGGTCATCACTGGACACGGCTGTTTCGGGTGGTTCCTGTCCCGGATAAGGCGGGAAGAAACGCCAGGGAGTCACCACTGTGGGGATCGCCATGAGGACACGGTGTGGCCGGCTTGAGAGGAGTAAGGTCTATAAAAACTAGTGCGCTTTACCATCAACGATTGCGTCACTGCTTACCATTAGGCGGGATTGCGGTCAAGCGCTAATTTATAATACACTAGCTTTCCGCCCGCGGCATCGCCCGCGTGGTGATTCGGTTATATCGCGCTTTATAGATGTCCCTCGGGAATATCATTTTTTTTTTTAATAAAAGGTAGCCTATGTCCTTTCTCAGGGTCTAAAGATTGTCTGTGCCAAATTTCATCAAAATCGGTTGAGAGGTTTAAGCAGGAAAGCGTAACAAACAGACAGACAGAGTTACTTTCGCATTTATAATATTAGTATGGATTAAAAAAAAAAAGTAATATTGTCAATTTTGTGAAAAGCTATCTTACCTGCAGTATATCGTATGCTGCACCAAAATATTTCCAACTCATAATCAGATATTTTTATAAATTTGCCATTTAAATACGATTCCATTGTCATTGTGTTATAAAGTTCAAATCTGCTAAATTAGTAATGACCGATCCATTCGGTCAGTCAACTCATAATGGTGATAAAATGACATTGGCGTATTGCCAATATAATAAAACCCATTAGTGGAAATAATTTTCTAAAAACTGCTTTTCGATTCGGACATTTATTAATATGCAATGAAGTGTATTGACACGCCATTGCATATTAATAGATATTCGAATTGAGAAGTAAACAGTCAATTGCATATTAATAAATGTTTGGATTGAGAAGTAGTTTTTAGAAAATTATTTGTACTAATGGGTGATTGACCACTGGAAAGTCATATTAACGCCATTTTGTTAGTAGATTCGGAAAATTGTCAAAATCAATCAGGATGAAATCACTAATGTAATCAACTATTCTAATTCCCTTAAAAATATAATTTTATTTATTTATTTATCACTTTTACAACTGTTCTTACAGGTCTTACCCTAATGCGACAGTGCAGTTATCCACTAATACTTAAATATACTTACACTAATTCTTAAATATAACTAACAATATTTAGTAAAACTCTTGCGAGTTCACTCAAAGAACACGAAAATAAGTCCAGGCTTTCATGGATTTCGTTCACCACACGGATTGCATGGGTGAGGGGTGCTTTCGCCAGTAGGTTGGTTCTGGCCACAGGCACGTTTAGCAGTTGCGGGCGTCGCCGCCTCCACACGTACCGGTCCGGCACTTGAAGATCTAAATATAATGAATAAAATCAAAATGAATAAAGTCTAATTACTTTAAACATATACGTTGAGATATGATGATTAGAGTGTAAAGTTCACTCATTCTCCATAGAATAGGGATCCTCCAACTAGACGGGTATTCAGTCTGGCGAGCTCTTGCCCAATGGTTGTTGTTAGGAAGTTGTTTATATGGCAGATGCACGGTAAACTCTGCTTGCGAGTTATAGAATCCGTGTGACATCAGTATGACGCGTCATTTTATATGTGGATTTTTGTAGATACCACTACATTTGGTCAACAAGACTCCTGAATCTCAAATTAATATGTGTAGTGTGTCCTTTTTACACGTAACTTTCCCTAGAGGCCCAATTCTGACCACGTACACTACGTACTACTTAATTAAGTTGACCGAGGACTAATTGTTGAAGGCAGCAAATCGATTGCGAAACCTGTGGGGACATTAATCACGGCGTCGTGATAAGCAGACTTGATTGATTGTCGCTGGTTTTTGGTTCACAGATAAGCTAAGATGTTCGGACTTGAATTTACTGTTGTCTATGCTTGTCTTTGTTACTGATGCGTTAAACTATCTATTCTATTTTTAAGTTTATATCTTATAAGAAAACTAAAAACTAAACTAGGAACTTAAAAATAAAAATGTCAGAAATCAATTTAGATTATATTTACAAAAGCCCCTGCTTTTGTAAATAAAAATATGTAAAAGTTAGTGCAGGTGTACCTAGGCATTTTTTTTTTTTTTTTATAAAGCCTTGCCGCCTGTTAACTTCTATATTTGAGTGAATTTACAAGCATTTTAACTCACATACAAAAACAGCCAGATTCGGAACAGAAATGAAATGAAATAAATTAAACCATTTATTAAGCAAGTAGGACCACTGATCACTTTTTACCCGACTACGGCAAAGCAAAAGAATGGTTATGATTTTGACAGGCTATGTATGTATGTATGTATGTATGTATGTTCATCTGTTCCCTCGTAACTTCTAAACTACTTATCAGAATTCGACAAATGACATATCATTAGAAGCGTCTTAATTGTCCGCTGATTATAGGGTATATGTAGTTTCAGAAAATCTAATGTGGCGCCCTCTAGCGGACAAAACATAGAGTAAAAAAATAAAGTATAGATAAATATGCCGTGTTTGGTATCATTTGAAAGCGCTTTACTTGTACATTTTGAATATATATATATATTACTAGCATTTGCTTGTGACTTTAGCTGTATTCATGGGCTGATTGCATATAATTCACATCTTTTCGTTCATAGCTTCTTTACTACTTATCAGAATAAGACCACTGCAGTACCATTAGAAGGGCTTTGATATTCTGTTGGTTATCTATACTAATATATAAAGCTGAAGAGTTTGTTTGTTTGTGCGCGCTAATCTCAGGAACTACTGGTCCGATATGAAAATTTATTTGCGTTGGATAGCCCATTAATCCAGGAAGGCTTTAGGCTATATAACATCACGCTGCGACCAATAGGAGCGGAGCATAATTAATTCCACGCGAACGAAGTTGCTGGCGGCTGCTAGTGAGCTATAAAGCTTGTCACCAAATTTAGTATTGCGCCCTCTAGCGGACAAAAAGTTCTATGATAATATAAAATTAAAATAAATGTACCGTATTTGGTATCACTTGAAAGAGCTTCACGAGTACTTTATGCTTGTACATAATCCCGAGTAATGCTTCGTAGAAATTTGAATGTAAACCAGGATTTGGTAAACGGAGCGATGGGAGTGATGAAGACCTTCAAATGGTCTGCTCTTCTGCGCGATCAGTTGGAACAGGCAGAACAGCCTAGTGCTGTTCTCATACAATTTGACGACGCATCCATAAAAGCAGATATTAACGGACTTATCAGAATCGAGCCTTGCCTCACTGAATTTGACGGCTTGAGGGGGTCTGGAAAAATTCAGCGTAAAATGCCCCCGCTGATTCTTTCTTGGGGTTGTACTGTACATAAATTACAAGGTTGTACTCTAGATAAAGCAGTTATCGATCTAGGAAAGTCATTGTTTGCTAAAGGACAGGCCTATGTCGCTCTCAGTAGAGTCAAAACCATACAGTGATTGTTTATAACTGCCTTGGATCATAATAAATTACTTAAAAATCCACATGACAGTCGATCTTTACCAGAATTACATAGATTAAGAAATCTTTCCAGGTCCCCTCAATATATGAAACATCCAATTTATTTATACTTACTAACGATCTCATCCACTAATTCATGACCCATTCGCTGCCATCGACGCAAATGTGCGTCGCTACTACGAAATACTGGGAGCTTCATACGGGGAAACCATTGCTATACGCGCTACGATCCACGTGCTACGAAATAGTAAAATAGGATATCTCTACATATTACTATGCGCCGATACATAAGTCAAAAGAGATGTCGTATGTTAACTACCAAGTTTTTAGTTCGTCATTTTAACTTTTGTTAATATCACAGTATAAAATACATACAACGACATCGTCTAGACAGTAACACATCGGCCAGGGTTGTCACAAATAAACAATATTTATGAAATTATTGCAGATCAACATCGATAGCTGTATTATATTTAATTAATTTGCTATTTTTACTACGGGAACAACTCGAGACAGATTTAAGTTATTCAGATGGCATATTCGTAACCAGCACCCCAATCCACCTCGGAATACAACCCATATCACTCACCCATATGACCCATATCATATTAATATACATTTAAATTAGCGTCCGCCATCTTGGATTTCAAAAAGGGACTTTTTCGTAACAAGCACCCCAATTATACTCAAAATTGACACTCATATCAAATTATAAAAAAAATTGCGTCCGCCATTTTGGATGTCAAAAAGGATGACTTTTTCGTGACAAGTACCCCAATTATACTCAAAATTGACACTCATATCATATTATAAAACAAAGAAATAAAAAAACGAACACGTGTTAGTCCTTAATGATAGATACCGAGCTACGTACATCGTTTTGTTTGCAGCTCGGGTGCCGCTTACCCGCGTCTCGTCCCTCACACCCCGCACGATTGGTCTGTCTAGACGTCTTCGTCGGACGACTGTATGATTTTCAGACTGTGTTAATATTATGCGCCACAAATACACTTTAACACCAAAATAGTACAAATAATAAGAAGTAAAAAGACTAAAACCCAACTGCGACAAAAAACGACGCTGAAAAAGTATAAAACAAGATTTTCAGAATACTGAACGGAACAAAGTTGCTAATATAGTTGCAAGTAAATGGACAAAGTAGACTCTACCAAGATGCCTTCGTCGTAAATTGACAATAATGTCATACAATACTATTCTAAAGTATGCAATATTCACCAAGTAGAGAAAAATTTTCATGTTTGGAAAGGCGTAGTCACACGTCCTACAACCTACCGTAGCACCTTGAGAACGTGTGACTACGCCTTTCCAAACATGAAAATTTTTCTCTACTTGGTGAATGTTGCATACTTTAGAATAGTATTGTATGATATTATTGTCAATTTACAACGAAGGCATCTTGGTAGAGTCTACTTTGTCCATTTACTTGCAACTACATTAGCAACTTTGTTCCGTTCAGTATTCTGAAAATCTTGTTTTATACTTTTTCAGCGTCGTTTTTTGTCGTAGTTGGGTTTTAGTCTTTTTACTTTTTATACACGTCATATTTTTCTGAACTAGATGGAGCCGGCATTTCCTAACTGACAACCTCTGAGAAGAAAAAGCCGAAACAAACTCAGGGATCATCGTCTTTTTTAAGTCCAGACATTAAAAATGAAAATGTTTACAATAATTTAAGTGGTTTAAAACAACAACAGTGTTTAAAATGTCATAATTGTAGCATAATTACGCATATTGCTTAATAACAATGCTTAACAGAGCGAGCAGCTCAGTCCTAAGCTTTATTGTCTTCTAAATAATCTGTGATTTTATAATACCCCTTTTTGCAAAGTTTGACCTTTATATACCTAGTTTTTAAATCGTTTAATGGGTAAGTTTCGAATGTGAGCTACATGTAGGCAATAAAAATGTTTGTTTTTTGCGGGAATAGCTCCTGCGACATGCATCGCAGCAGTCGACCGCAAAGCCACTGCGCCAACCGTGTCTTCGTTGTTAGACGATGTTATTATAACAGGGCGACGAAGATATATTCTTGAAGATAGCTAGACAAACGGGACGTGGAGGTATCCAGGCAGTTAAAGATAACAAAAAGATTAGCGTCTTGGAAGCAGCAGAGGGTATCCCTTGATGGGCTCAGACGAGATAGCAGTAGTGTTCAACCAGGTTAAATCTACTCAATAATCAGCAGCACTGGTCTGGTCGTACCTCGCAAAGTACGTTAAGCCGTTGGTCCTGGTTGCCATACGAACATCTAATGGCAGTCGTTACGGGTTGTTGGAGCCCTCAAAAGTCCAACAATAGATCTAACTGCAATGCTTCGATATCGCCTTCTGGTTGTGGAGGTCAGACGGCAGTCGCTTCACGGAAAATATCGAAGTTTAGCCATATCAGTAGTTGGACTGGTAAAGCGGACCCCAGACTCCAAAGCTGAAAAAAAAGGCTTCAGATGCGACTGGGATTAACGCTGAGATGAAGATGAAATCTACTCAATATTGCTGTTTATTGATTTGATTAAGTCGTGGTGGCCTAGGCCTAGTGGTTACAACACTAGCCTCTCAAGTATGAGTGCGCGGGTTCTATTCCAGGTCAGGCCAGTACCAACGTAACTTTTCTGAAGTTATATGTAGGTACTTTCTAAGTATATCTTTGACACCAATGACTAAAGGTGAAGGAAAACATCTTGAGGAAACCTGGACTTTAGGTCTGAAATCGCCAACCCGCATTCAGCAAGCGTGGTGATTACGCTCAATCCTTCTCTGTATGAGAGGAGACCTGTGCCCAGCAGTGGGACGATAAAAAGGTTGATGATGAAAATGATGATGGTGATTGATTTGATATCATGACAAGCTTTATCTGAACTCTCAACAAGAAATAACTTATAACGTTTTCATTAAAAGCACTTTTAAATTAAAGTACACCAATTTAAGTACTTCAATTAAACATTTCCCGGAGACCGCGTTAACTTTTCATTCTAAACTATTTGTAATGGGATATGTACCCCATGTTATTCTGCCGCTAACTATGATAAATTGTGACCAAAATTCAGACAATGTTCTGGTTATTAAACGGGAACAACTCGTGGAACAAGTGTTGTTAAAATTTAATGGACACAATTTATAACTATGAGTATGATATTGTACGAGCAATATTTCAGTTTCCACTTTTATTACAATGTTAAAGCAATAAGGATGTATCCAAGGTATGAAAATCAAAAAAATAATTAGTCCGTCTTATATGTAGATAAAAAATAAACTTAAGACCCGTATTTTTTATTTAGTCGCAATTACCAAAAACTACTGAGATATAGCGTATTAAAGTCACGTAATGGGGGCTAATTACGTCACGCCGCGGTATATTTTGTACCACGGCGTGACGTCATGAGACATTTTATATTAATATATCTTCCTAAGTAGGTATTTCAATGAATGAAAAAATAAAAAATACGTATTAAATATTTTTTATAAATCTACCTGATGGACATTGAATTATTTTTTAGGTCACAACCCAATAGAGTAGTTGAAAAAGAAATAAATAATCTAACAAAATAATGAAAGGAAAGCCGAAAATTATACCGCCTAAAAAGTTCAAAAACTAAAACCCAACTACGACAAAAAACGACGCTGAAAAAGTATAAAACAAGATTTTCAGAATACTGAACTGAACAAAGTTGCTAATGTAGTTGCAAGTAAATGGACACAGTAGTAATGTCATACAATACTATTCTGAAGTATGCAATATTCACTATGTAGAGATAAATTTTCATGTTTGGAAAGGCGTAGTCACACGTTGTCAAAGTGCTACGGTAGGTAGGTATATGTAACGTGTGACTACGCATTTCCAAATATGAAAATTTATCTCTACATAGTGAATATTGCATACTTCAGAATAGTATTGTATGACATTACTACTGTGTCCATTTACTTGCAACTACATTAGCAACTTTGTTCAGTTCAGTATTCTGAAAATCTTGTTTTATACTTTTTCAGCGTCGTTTTTTGTCGTAGTTGGGTTTTAGTTTTTTAACTTTTTTTTATTTGTACTATTTTGGTGTTAAAGTGTATTTGTGGCGCATATTATTAACAAAAGTTAAACTGATGAACTAAAAACTAGGTACTTGACATATTACATCTACACGCACATATAACAACATAAGCCCGAAGGCATATAGTGCAGAGGCCTTTTTATGGGAGATTTAGCCAGTTATCAAACTGTTTCCGCCTTCACCGCGTGGAGTTACTCCCAGCTTATGTCGTTTTCATTAGTGCATTACATATTCTAATAATATTCACACTGTTCTACATTGCATAAAGCGATTCACAGTTCCCTTGATCCGCGCTTTACTCTTATCGCTCATATTTAACATCATTAAAGCATTCTTGTAATTATGTACAAGCATAAAGCACTCGTGAAGCTCTTTCACGTGATACCAAATACGGTATATTTATTTTAATTTTATATCAACATAGAACTTTTTGTCCGCTAGAGGGCGCAATACTAAATTTGGTGACAAGCTTTATAGCTCATAACTAACAGAATATCAAGGCCCTTCTAATGGTACTGCAATGGTCTTATTCTGATAAGTAGTAAAGAAGCTATGAACGAAAAGATGTGAATTATATGCAACCAGCCCATGAATACAGGTAAAGTCACACGCAAATGCTAGCAATATATATATATATTCAAAATGTACAAGTAAAGCGCTTTCAAATGATACCAAACACGGCATATTTATCTTAACTTTATTTTTTTACTCTGTATGTTTTGTCCGCTAGAGGGCGCCACAGTAGATTTTGTGAAACCCCATATAGATTATAACCAGCGGACAATTAAGACGCTTCTAATGATATATCATTTGTCGAATTCTGATAAGTAGTTTAGAAGTTACGAGGGAACAGATGAACATACATACATACATACATACATACATACATACATAGCCTGTCAAAATCATAACCCTCCTTTTGCTTTGCCGTAATCGGGTAAAAAAGGTGTTGTAATTTTTTTTTAAATACCAAATTTTGGGGAAGTTAGCGTAAATTCGCGGAAAAAAAAGATTGTTTCAAAATTGATTAGCATTGTTACTATGATGATTATGCAAAATTTCAAAATTTATTTGGTCATGTGTTTGCCTTACCTGTAATACCCTCATGGGTCGGACGGGGGTTTCTTTACATATTGTATAAAGAATACCATTGGTTTTCCCATTTGAATATTGTGATTTGATATTTTTTTTTTTTTTTTGCATCAGTTCGTAAAACACTCTACTTTTTTAAAGTCGATTAACCCGCTTCCTGACGTCCTTGACATATATAATAATTATAATCAGACTATATATATAATATAAATATTTATATATTTTCTTTAAAGAAGGCTATGACAGAACAAAAAGATTTATTTTTTTATGCCTACTACCCTCAATTCTTTTGAGATTTATTATACGAGTTAATGTCGCTAAACGATTTCAATAGAATAAAGGCTAGGATCATTTCAGTGGCTAATGGTATCGGTAAATTTTATGCTACCGAATTCGAATCCTAGTTATTACGTGCGTTTCTTTAGAAGATTTAGTAATGTCGAATGCGTGCTAAAATTAAGTAATATTGTGACTAATATAGGTATACCTCAGCAGGATAGGACTCAATTCGAAGGAAACTTCAGCAATATCCAAAACTGCGCTGTATTTTATTAACACAGCAATCATCAGCTTATAAAATCAAATATTATCCAATATTCATCCAATTATATTACATAAATTACTTTTTAACAATGTAAGACAAGCGAGCCGATCCCTCCTCGCAAACCAAGTGCCCCCTTTTTCCTTTTGCCTGCCTTATTCTACCCCCCAGTTAATTATTTAGCCCGCGGCTTCGCCCGCGTGGAGTTCGGTTATATCGCGCTTTTTAGATTTCCCTCGGGAACCTTAATTTTTTCCGCGATAAAAGGTAACCTATGTTCTTTCTCAGGGTCTAAAGATTGTCTGTGCCAAATTTCTTCAAAATCGGTTGAGAGGTTTAAGCGGGAAAGCGTAACAGACAGACAGACAGACAGAGTTACTTTCACATTTATAATATTAGTATGGATTATTATTATTTATTTATTTTATGACTCCCGCCATTCTAGGCTGAACCAATCAGATACAAGCAATTCGTTTTGCTGTTAAAAACTGGCCAACGATTGACTTCAGAGCGGAAACGGCCAACTAACACAATTTAATCTAAAAATTACATACAACACAATCAGAACCTTAAACTAGCAAAAAACAAGTTAATATTATTTAAATAGAGGTGTATATTTTCTAGTCCAACTACTATACTAGCACCATATACGTCTTACAAGACTATTACTAAGGCGATGAAACCCTGTACAAACGATCTTGGCTTGGAATTCTCCATGCACTCTAGCACCAGTAATACGTCTTACAAGACTATTACTAAGGCGATGAAACCCTGTACAAACGATCTTGGCTTGGAATTCTCCATGCACTCTTGACTTCGTTAGTAAATACACTTTATACATACATAGGTATATATCAAAGTCCCTTTGAAGTGTCTGTCTGCCTGTTTGAACCTGATAAAAACCACTCATCGGATCATAAGACTTTCACTAACGGGCCGAGTGATTTATGAGGTAGTTTAAGCATATAATTCATTACGGTTTTGTGTAAATTGGCTGAAATATGAAAAAAATCATACTGACTGGGAGTTTAGCTGTCGTAAACCGCCAGTTATTAAATTAAAACACGAGACGCTTTCGAACGAAAATTTTTCTTCATTTTATTTACATATTTATTATTTACTAGCTTTCCGCCCGCGGCTTCGCCCGCGTGGAGTTCGGTTATATCGTGCTTTTTAGATTTCCCTCGGGAACATCAATTTTTTCCGGGATAAAAGGTAGCCTATGTTCTTTCTCAGGGTCTAAAGATTGTCTGTGCCAAATTTCATCAAAATCGGTTGAGAGGTTTAAGCGGGAAAGCGTTATTTATTTTATTATTTACTAGCTTTCCGCCCGCGGCTTCGCCCGCGTGGAGTTCGGTTATATCGCGCTTTTTAGATTTCCCGCGGGAACGTCAAATTTTTCCGTGATAAAAGGTAGCCTATGTCCTTTCTCAGGGTCTAAAGATTGTCTGTGCCAAATTTCATCAAAATCGGTTGAGAGGTTTAAGCGGGAAAGCGTAACAGACAGACAGACAGAGTTACTTTCGCATTTATAATATTATAGTATGGACAAAATTATAATCTGAGTACAAAGGTGCTACTTATTTCTTAAGATATTTCTTCAAACAAACCTGCGAAAGGAGAAGCATAAAAATTAGAAAATATTTTAACAAAGTCATTTTTTTGTTTATTCGAAACCTAAATATAGTTTCCTCAGAATAAGCAACTGAATCGATTCCGATCATTTTTACACCATGTCAAATTATTTCACAAATACATTTAGAAATTGTAGCTGAGCGCGCTACATAAATATAAATTTAATGTCTTTGACGCTACGCAGCTTACGCGTGCGCTTGCGGCCCGGGCTTAGCTGACGCCACAGGTCAATGCACCTGGCTCGCCCGCCCGAACTGAGCGTGGGCCATATTTTTGTTGGGACAGCCAAGTAGGATAACAAGCTCATAATTTTGTGGTTTTTAATGATTTCTTTTTGAAATTACAAAATTTCATTATCATTTCATATTTACATAAATTCTTTACTTAAAAATACTGGACACGTGTTTCGGGATTCGCATGAAAAATGATGTTGTATATTCCATGGTTGGAATCATTTCCGACTTCCACATGGGCAAAGCCATCCAACAACACCGAACTATTATATTATTTACTCGTGTCATATCACTACCTGAAACTGATAGAAAGACAAGGTTCAAGTGACAATAACACTATTTTCCGGGTCTTTGATATTTCTATTTTCATCCACATCCATGAATCTATTTACGAACCTCCTTCGATTGACTCATGCAGCTAGAATAGGGTATTTGCTTAAAAAAAAAAAACTAATTAGTCCGTCAGTCAGATTTCCAAAAAACACTAGACACGTATTTTTTCCTTTTTCATATAAACAAAAAATGAAGACACAGTGCGTAGAAAACTCGTGTGACGTCATTGCACGCTACACTTTTTAGCGGACAGTGACAAAATGTCACTGTCCGCTAAAAAGTGTTTTTAGCGGACAGTGACATTTATTTATTTACAGGTACAGACGACAGCATATCAAGCTACTACAATCTGTCAGATTTTCTTATTACATTTTCAACTTCATTTCTAAATTATTAAGGTTCAAAATTCATTAGGAATATTTGATAGTTTCGGGTAGATTGACCTGCTGTAGTCCGTAAATTATCAATTTATTCATCCATTTTTAAAATAATAAAATTAAAAAGTTCGAATCCATATCTAAATATTCATAAAAGACTCAGGTAATACACGTAAAAAAAGTATTTTACGTACATTCCTTTTAAATTCCATTATAATAGTCACCCTACACAACGAGGACAGAAGGCTACTGTGAAGCTATCTCCCTTGGACCGCGTTTTGATCGATAGTGCACATTCCAGTTTAGGTATAAGTTCCTTGTATGGTAGATAATAAAGATACGGTAGCCTTAGATACATGACACGTCAATCAAATATCACTGTCAAAATCTTATTTCGCTTATTGCTGACCATCATATTTATTAGTAGTTGTTTTGCACTCCTTGGCCGAGTTAAATTGAATCTGTATAAAAACTAAGCCAAAATATAGGAAATTAACATTAAAAACAGTTAACTGTAGCGTAACTATACCTAGCATTAAATGTACAATGTGCTGGCCCAGGCTCCATACATTTCTGAAACATCTCCTTTCATCTAAATTCGTGCTGTAGTTTTTGCGTGAAATAGTAACAAACATCCATACATACTCACTCACAAACTTCCGTATTTATTACATTATCATCATCTCAGCGTTTATCCCGGTTGCATCCGCGGCTATCGCATTGGAGTTTATTGTGTTTGGTTATTTTTTTGTTTATACAAAACCTGATACACGTGTCCGATATTTTTAAGTAAAGAATCTAGGTATGTACAGTAAGGGTCAAAAGTGGAGTACCACTTTTGACCCCTATTGTTATTGCAATAAAGTTCAAAAGTGGTAATGCACTTTTGTCCCTTGATTGTGACTACAAAATTTCAAAAAGATATCATGAAAAACCACAAAGTTATGGGCTTGCTATCTTACCTGGTTGTCCCAAGAAAAATATGGTTAACCCACCGCTTGCCCCCCGCTTCTGCGGCGCGGGGGTCGGGGTGGCTGTCTCACACAACAACAATTTGTAAATGTATTTGGAAAATGATTAGAATCGATTCAGTTGCTTATTCTGAAGAAACTATAGTCAGGTTTCGTATAAAGAAAAAAATAACTTTGTATATTTATAAAGTAGTGCTTGACCGCAATTCCGCCTGATGGTATGCGGTGATGCAATCGTTGATGGAAAAGCGCGCTAGTTTATTAAGAGCCTATTCACTCAAAAAAAAAAAATTAGTGTATAGGAAGGAAAACGACAATTTATTATTAGGATTAATCAAGTCAGCTTATTTTAAAAATCCATAGAATTATCCGATAGAAAATACCAATGGGACTACCTCTGAGGTTTCATTCATTATGGAAAGTAGAAAAAAATGATCGTCGGTCTTCTATGATGCCTTTATGGCTACAAGCATAATATTTTCCTTCTCAATTGACCTTGTGAACTCCGGACAATGGCCCTAGGAGAGTAATTACACCAACAATATGTCGATCCTAAATTAATGGAAAGCAACTAGTATCAAACATCCCCGCTCTGGGGTGAGGAAGGTTCTTTATACACAATGTTTAATTAAAAGGGCTTAGTTTTCCAACGCCAGATAGTTTTATTCGAGGAATAATTTTGAATGTTTGACAGATTTTCTATACAAACTCAATCAAGGATCAATTTCACGATTTAGATTGTTTTTTTTTAGTTCCATGATTAGAAAAAATCAGCCATTAGTGTGTAATCCAATCTGCAGCCTAATCGGCGGACACATTTTTGTCAAATGATTACAAAAAATGAGATAAAAATGTGTACGATTAGACCACAGGACAATTCGATTTTCCAAGGTAACTAAAATCAATTTTTCTTTCTTTCTTTCTCTTATGGCTTCGCACGGTTTGTGCATTTAGCCAATGTCACGTAATGAATGATTCGTGTCGAAAAAGACGGCCGCGCGAACCGAACACTTAGGAGAAAGATTTGGTACAAAGCCATGATGTGGCCACTATGCTACAATATTTCACTGTTCTTTATGAATTATTCACTGAATGCACTTTTTACATACATAAATCACGCGGTTTTATTTAGTAAACGACACTATAAATAATTGAAAAGTCCAATGAAAAATGAGCGTGGCACTCAGCTTCCCGCCAAAATCCTCGCTGCCAAAATCAATTGTTATAAAATGTGAATGTGAGTCTAGTGGTGCTTTCTCTATACAAACGTATTCCGCTGTTTTCTTCGTGGATAATGCTTTTAAAGCAATTTTTTTTTCTACAATTTTAAAACGTGATTGTACGTGCCCCTATCATATGATTTTTTTCGAAACTTAATTAATAAAAGAAATACGATACTTCAAAATCGCGAAAAGTAACCCATTTTTACCGTGATGACCAGATGACTATTAGACAAAAGTGACAGTTTTTGACAAAAAAGAAAATAATAGAAGACTAGTTATACTTTTCCTCTAAATTTTGATACAAAAACAATTGCGATCTGTAGTGTTTTGAAAAAGAAAACAGCGGAATACGAAACGTCATTTGGTCAACGTTTTTGTAGGTAAAATCAGTCTGAGCTGCAACTGTCCTTTTCGCACTTTACCGGGAGAGATTGGAAACAGCGCGCCGGCAACAGTTTCTTCAAATACCTATTTTCCAAATTCCTCGGCGCTAGAGTCCCCTCTTAAGGTAATTATTATTACTAGAAGATAAGGGTTACCGAAGAGAGAGACCTAGAATACAGGTTAAAAAAGAGTTTATTGATAATAAAAAAGACCTTATATAGAAATCTCAATAATCCTAATATTATTAAGTAAGTATATGGTTTCCCTATAAGTTGTGAATTGCTTTATTCTTATTGTTGACGCTTTCTGGAAGGGTCACTGCATTCTCCTATCAACCCCAGGGTCTCAAAGCAGGGAAAACAAACATGCAAAGCACTAACCTGGATCCAGCGGGACAGGAAAAGGGAATCACCAACGACGGGGCAGGCGCCGGCCGGTCAGCTATCTCCTTTTTCGTGGACTTGATGCTGCTTGTTCACTGCCTACACTCGTCAAGCACAGACACACCACCAATATGGAAACCGAGGGTTCATTTGGCCAGCGAAGCCCTTAGGAAGTCAGATATACGATATTATTTAGAATACACGCGGCGTCGTATGAGCTGAGTTCGCCATCTTTTTTTGTACTAGTTCTTTTTCTTGGCACTCTTGAGAGAGGCGCCACCAGCACGACTTAAGCGAAGCCCGCGCTTATTTTACTCGTCGTTGACGTAACAAGGATGGAAAAATGGAAATGCATGGATAAATTATTAGGATAGTTAATGCTTACACATTTCCCCCCACCTGAAATCCACAAGGGTTTCAAGAAGAATGCGAAAAATTAAGAGTGAAATCAGCAATAGCTGGACTATGAGCTACTGCCGAAAAAATGCATAAAATCTAGTCAATAAGTGTAAATAATTGGTGGCTTATTTTAAATAACCTAAAGACAGTGTGTACTTATACTCTAGTTAGGTATATAAAAGGAAAATAAACTAATTAATTGGTAAGGGACAAACCTTTACCACCGGCCTACGAAACGTCTTTCCGTTAGCAGTTTGGAGAGTTGGTCGAATCCTGGCTGCAGGTAGCTTGCCCATCATTGGTTGACAAGCAACTGGATTCACTTTAAAACATTTGACACATTTTGATAACACGGTCCATATCAGGAGCCTTAATCCGGTTATCCAAAATTTTCTTTGAATAAAAGATTGTAAAGAGCGAGGGCCACAATGCAAATCTTTTATATGGAAATATTCGACTATCTTTCGAGAGATAGGACATTGTTTAAGTAACAAGAAAGGGTGTAACGCAGATGGCGACAGTTGAGCCTCATCGATGCGTCCACCTACTCGCAAAATACCATCATCGTCTGGGAAAGGTGACAGCTTTTGAATAGATTTTACACAAGGTTCATTTTTACGCACCCGGTCAACTTCCGAAGTCATGTAATTATCTTGACGGAATTTAACCAGCACTTTCGTTGCTTTTTCAAGCTCAGCACCACTAAGAGGAGAGAGATTTCGGTCTTGCCTGGCCGTTTTAGAGTTAGAAACAAAACGATTACACCATGCTACCATTCTTTGAATTTTTGTAAATGAAGAATGTTTAGACATTAAGTTCAACAGTGGATTCTCATCATCCGCAACAAGAAGACTTTTACTTTCTATTGATTTAAGTTCAGGCAAGTTCTCCTTCGGAAGTAATACCTGCCTTTTAGGCCATTGCTCAGGTGATTCTTTCAGCCAAGAAGGCCCTGTCCACCAAAGCGGGCGATGTAGAATCCCTGGACATGACACTCCGCGGCCACAACAGTCGGCGGGGCTATCATTTGTTGATACATAGTACCAGCGATCGCGACTAATTAAATCAGTTGTCTGAACCGCACGATTGGCTACATAAATTTTTAGTAAATGAGGGTCAGTGTTAAGCCAAGACAAGGTAGTGCTGCTGTCTGAATAAGCTCGAATGGAATCGATGGAAATTTTATCTTTAAGTAAATTATACATGTGTGATAGAACTTTTGCTAGAAGCAAAGCTGCGCTTAGCTCAAGTCGATTCACCGTTGTTGGTTTTAAGGGGGCAACTCTAGATTTCCCTATTAACAAACTGGTCGTGGTTACATTACCGGGTTCATACTGAGCCTTTGATAGTAACGATATAATATCGTTTTTTAATGCAATAGTTTCTTCGAGAGAAGATCCGCCAGAGGAGATATCGTCCATAAATGTCTCCTCTCGGATAACCTGTGCTGCACGACTAGAATACTCAGCACCGTGGTCTTCAGCAAGTTGATGAAGTGTTCGAATGGCTAAGTAAGGAGAACTACTAACTCCGTACGTAACGGTATTGAGTTCGTATTCCTTTAAAACCTCAGTTGGGTCCTTACGCCAAAGAACGTGTTGATAACATCTTTCTTGCGGTCTTATCAATATTTGTCTATACATGCGACGAATATCCGCAGTAAAAACAACTTTGTGAATTTTGAATTTGGTGATTAGATCAACGATGTCTACTTGAAGTTTTGGACCCACATGAACAATATTATTTAGTGACAGGTCACTCGAAGTCCGACTACTAGCATCGAAGACCACTAGTAACCGTGTCGTGGTACTCTCAGGTCGGATTACACAATGGTGGGGAATTATATAACAGTCAGTAGACGAGGACTGCACTGGCTGCATATGTCCGAGATCCTCGTACTGTTGCATAAATTCTTTGTATTCAGTTTTTAACTCATTTGACTAGCAAGTCTTTTTTCCAAATTTAGAAAACGATTAAACGCTTGTTTATATGATTCTCCTAAGGCTGGAGCATCATCTTTAAGCATAATTGGTACAACATAACGCCCATCGGAGGTGCGATACGTGCCTTCTTTATATTTTTTTTCGCATATTTCATCCTCGGGACCGGAAATTTTACATTTCGGCGGCTCCTCGGACTCCCAAAACCGTTGAACGATCTCGTCGAGCGCACTAGAAGACGCGACTAGGAGCGTAACGGGTGTAGCCGGAGTTTTAGCTACCACGTTTTGAAGAAACTGACCACTTATCACCCAGCCGAATACACTAGAGAGTGCGCATGGAAAAGCCCGGGCCTGGACTGAAACGTGAGCCAGTATATATCTGGTCAAAACAGTCTACTCCTAACAACAGATCGATCGGACCGGATTTATCAAAGTCCTGGTCGGCGAGATCCAGATGTGTAAACTTATCCTTGACGAGTGTCGGCAACGACACCGAAGGAATCAGGGATGTGATTTTAGGTAGAACCACTAATTGAATATCAAACTGAGGAGTGTCACTCAATCGAGGTATTATTGAACCGAAGGTGTGACCTTTAATGCTACACATATAATTTTGACCGATGCCACTTACATTTAATTTACATTTCTTGATATGTAAACCTAATTGTCGCGCACAGCTACTTGTAATAAATGAATCCATCGAGCCACTGTCAATAATTGTACGGACATACTGCCACGAACCTCCTCAATATAAGCGTTTGCAGGTGCTCTGTTCCTCACGAATCATATTTTTATTTATTTATTTATTTAATATTACTTACTGTACAGTATAATTAACAATTACACATTACATTACGTACACGCACGACTCCTATTATGATTACTTAAAAGGTATATTGTGTTATTCAAGTGATGTGGAAGGCACTATGCTAATTTACTAAATCGAGAGTTTTTATTTTAATTTTATTTATTATGTTAAACGTTTTATGATGGCAGTTTTGATGTGGGTGGGTACTTGCACATTTATAATACGCACCACACAGTTCAAGTTCATTGGTTTACATCTTTTACCGTTTCTTGGCATCCGTGCGTCACTAACGGGATTCAGCAGAATACCAGCGTCAGGTATCCTACCTGGCACATGCTGAGCTGGACTCCTATTTGGTGCAACCATGAGACATACGCCGCAACGTTTTGTGTGCGAAACTATTTCAAATGTCTGTGTTGTCTATAATGGGTGAATTTGTTTTTATTTTTTCTTTAATTTTTTTTTTGTACTATTTGTTTATCACCCTTCTTGATGTATTTTTTTTCCTGTATTACCTGTATTGTGTCTTTTGTTGTTGCATCAAATAAATGTGTTATCTATCTATCTATGTGTGTTATCTAACCATCCGATCGCTTCAAACGAACTACTGCTGTACCAAGAATATTTGTGCTAATAGGTTGATTTGAAATGTTTGACTGGGTAGCACCAGTTAGAGTAGTGTTCATATCGGGATGCTGGGATGAATCCAGTTCACTAGTATGAGACAGTAAACTCTTATGCTCTTCATGTAACAAAGTATTATGCTTTGCATTACAAATGAAACATGTTGACTTAGATTTACAATCGGTAACAGTGCGACCCGGCCTTAAGCAGTTTTGACATAATTTTAAATCCTTAACTAATTGTTGTCGCTGTGTCATATTCATAGAACGCAATTTACTACAACGGTAGATTGAATGATTTTCATTACAACACACACAAACAATCCGACTAACTTTATTATTATTGTTGGAAGAAATTAGAGATGATTTTGGTTGACGCGATAAATAATCTTTATTTGTATTAGGCCGATTTTGTTTGCTTGTAGAATTTGATGATGGAATATTAACTGGTTGGCTAACTTCTAATATTTTTATGTAATTTTGTAAATAAGTAATGAAGTTATTAAATTTCGGAATTTCTTCAGTGTTTTGTAATTCAAACCTTTTTTTTGTTTCTGTATCTAAAGGCCTAGACGCAATGTAGAATAAAATAAATTCGCATAAATCATCAATACACAAACCGCGCAAGGCACTAACGCATTCATAAAGTGTGTTAGATAACTCAGATAAGTTAGACAAAGATGGTTTTTGTATGGGATTAATTTTAATTATTTTTCTAAATAAGCTGTTGCAAGAATACGCTTGTTGTCATATCTGTCCAGTAAAGTTGCAAAAACCACTGAATAATTTGCCGATGTCACAGGCACGCCCTTCGCTAATGTCAGTCATAACCAGATAAACATGACAGCAAATAGTGAAATTTCTCAGTGTCGGATAATGAACTATTATTATGAACAAGTGCTGTATAACTATCTTTAAATGTTTGCCACTTTTCTATATTACCATCAAACTTTGGAATTTCCAGCTTAGGCAACTTCACTTGCGAACGCACGTGACCTTGACCTAATTCCGGGCGACAGTCGCTACCTGCGCTCGCATCGAGAGAATCCGCAAACTCAATAACACAGTAATACAATTCATCGAATGACAGTAACACTTTATGATCGATAACAAACGAAGGTTTAAGCTTTAATTGCAACCGGTTAACATCATCGTTGCATTCCAAAAATCTATTACGAATCTCGTCAATCTTTTTGTACCTAGCTCGAAAAGCTGCAAATTTAGTTTTAGTTTCTTTAACTGTTTTGGCTAAATCGTAAAGTATCTGCATACTTGTAAACTCATATTCCCGCCTTTTAATAGCGGTTATTAATTCCACTTCGCTCATAGTTCACTTGGTATACGATATCCGCACGCTCAAAAGATAAAAGTTATAAAAGTAGGTAAAACGGAAAAAACGTAAGCCGGTAGGTAGGCAGCAATGCACGCGCGAACGTATTGAATGAAATACAAGCACACACGTCTCAAAGTTATTTGTTAGAATATAAGTTTTGACTTTGAGGTAGTTCAAAGCTAATCCGTCTCCCGCCGGAGACAAGTACGACGAGTGTAGGTACCTCGGCACTAAATTCGAGAAACTTCGAACTCACGTTTTTAAAAGTAATTTATGCAATTTGTTATTGAATACAAATAAATGCAGCTTATTACAAGGGAATTAACGAGGTATGAATGTACGATTGAATAGTCAATCGGTCTCAAATAAGAAACAATAACTAGGTATCATGGAATGACCTAGGTTTTATTTAGACACTTAGAACTTGAAAGGCAAATTGAAATTGCCTTAAGTAGGTAAGTATACAAATAAATTATAATTGGGATTACGTATTTAACGTAATAACGAGAATGGAAGGATTTAATTTCCGATAGTAGGTATTTTTGAAATAACTGCGCGAGGAAGATTCCTCACAGGAGGCACCATAATTAATGTTGACGCTTTCTGGAAGGGTCACTGTATTCTCCTATCAACCCCAGGGTCTCAAAGCAGGGAAAACAAACATGCAAAGCACTAACCTGGATCCAGCGGGACAGGAAAAGGGAATCACCAACGACGGGGCAGGCGCCGGCCGGTCAGCTATCTCCTTTACGTGGACTTGATGCTGCTTGTTCACTGCCTACACTCGTCAAGCACAGACACACCACCAATATGGAAACTGAGGGTTGATTTGGCCAGTGAAGCCCTTAGGAAGTCAGATATTCGAAATTATTTAGAATAGACGCGGCGTAGTATGCGCTGAGTCCGCCATACTTTTTTGTTTTAGTTCTTTTTCTTGGCACTCTTTGAGAGAGGCGCCACCAGCACGAGTTAAGCGAAGCCCGCGCTTATTTTACTCGTCGTTGACGTAACAAGGATGGAAAATGGAAATGCATGGATAAATTATTAGGATAGTTAATGCTTACACATTTCCCCACCTGAAATCCACAAGGGTTTCAAGAAGAATGCGAGTGAAATCAGCAATAGCTGGACTATGAGCTACTGCCGAAAAAATGCATAAAATCTAGTCAATAAGTGTAAATAATTGGTGGCTTATTTTAAATAACCTAAAGACAGTGTGTACTTATACTCTAGTTAGGTATATAAAAGGAAAATAAACTAATTAATTGGTAAGGGACAAACCTTTACCACCGGCCTACGAAACGTCTTTTCGTTAGCAGTTGGAGAGTTGGTCGAATCCTGGCTGCAGGTAGCTTGCCCATCATTGGTTGAGCAACTGGATTCACTTTAAAACATTTGACACATTTGATAACACGGTCCGTAGGAGCCTTAATTCGGTTATCCAATTTTCTTTGAATAAAAAGATTGTAAAGAGCGAGGGCCACAATGCAAATCTTTTATATGGAAATATTCGACTACTATTTCGAGAGATAGGACATTGTTTAAGTAACAAGAAAGGGTGTAACGCAGATGGCGACAGTTGAGCCTCAGATGTCCACCTACTCGCAAAATACCATCATCGTCTGGGAAAGGTGACAGCTTTTGAATAGATTTTACACAAGGTTCATTTTTACGCGGTCAACTTCCGAAGTCATGTAATTATCTTGACGGAATTTAACCAGCACTTTCGTTGCTTTTTCAAGCTCAGCACCACTAAGAGAGAGAGATTTCGGTCTTGCCTGGCCGTTTTAGAGTTAAACAAAACGATTACACCATGCTACCATTCTTTGAATTTTTGTAAATGAAGAATGTTTAGACATTAAGTTCAACAGTGGATTCTCATCATCCGTAACAAGAAGACTTTTACTATTGATTTAAGTTCAGGCAAGTTCTCCTTCGGAAGTAATACCTGCCTTTAGCCATTGCTCAGGTGATTCTTTCAGCCAAGAAGGCAAAGCGATGTAGAATCCCTGGACATGACACTCCGCGGCCACAACAGTCGGCGGGGCTATCATTTGTTGATACATAGTACCAGATCGACTAATTAAATCAGTTGTCTGAACCGCACGATTGGCTACATAAATTTTAGTAAATGAGGGTCAGTGTTAAGCCAAGACAAGGTAGTGCTGCTGTTGAATAAGCTCGAATGGAATCGATGGAAATTTTATCTTTAAGTAAATTATACATGTGTGATAGAACTTTTGCTAGAAGCAACGCTGCGCTTAGCTCAAGTCGATTCACCGTTGTTTTTAAGCAACTCTAGATTTCCTATTAACAAACTGGTCGTGGTTACATTACCGGGTTCATACTGAGCCTTTGATATATCGTTTTTAATGCAATAGTTTCTTCGAGAGAAGATCCGCCAGAGGAGATATCGTCCATAAATGTCTCCTCTCGGATAACCTGTACTGCACGACTAGAATACTCAGCACCGTGGTCTTCAAAAGTTGATGAAGTGTTCGAATGGCTAAGTAAGGAGAACTACTAACTCCGTACGTAACGGTATTGAGTTCGTATTCCTTTAAAACCTCAGTTGGTCATTACGCCAAAGAACGTATTGATTCTTGCGGTATTATATTTGTCTATACATGCGACGAATATCCCAGTAAAACAACTTTGTGAATTCTGAATTTGGTGATTAGATCAACGATGTCTACTTGAAGTTTTGGACCCACATGAAATTATTTAGTAGGTCACTGAAGTACTACATCAGACCACTGTAACCGTGTCGTGGTACTCTCAGGTCGGATTACACAATGGTTGGAATTATATAACAGTCAGTAGACGAGGACTGCACTTGCATATGTCCGAGATCCTCGTTGCATAAATTCTTTGTATTCAGTTTTTAACTCATTTTGACTGCTAGTCTTTTTTCCAAATTTAGAAAACGATTAAACGCTTGTTTATATGATTCTCCTAAGGCTGGAGCATCATCTTTAAGCATATTGGTACAACATAACGCCCATCGGAGGTGCGATACGTGCCTTCTTTATATTTTGTTCGCATATTTCATCCTCGGGACCGGAAATTTTACATTTCGGCTCGGACTCCAAACCGTTGAACGATCTCGTCGAGCGCACTAGAAGCGCGACGAGGAGCGTAACGGTGTAGCCGGAGTTTTAGCTACCACGTTTTGAAGAAACTGACCACTTATCACCCAGCCGAATACACTAGAGAGTGCGCATGGAAAGCCCGGGCCTGGACTGAAACGTGAGCCAGTATATATCTGGTCAAACTCCTAACAACAGATCGATCGGACCGGATTTATCAAAGTCCTGGTCGGCGAGATCCAGATGTGTAAACTTATCCTTGACGATTGTCGGCAACGACACCGAAGGAATCAGGATGTGATTTTAGGTAGAACCACTAATTGAATATCAAACTGAGGAGTGTCACTCAATCGAGGTATTATTGAACCGAAGGTGACCTTTAATGCTACACCCATAATTTTGACCGATGCCACTTACATTTAATTTACATTTCTTGATATGTAAACTAATTGTCGCGCACAGCTACTTGTAATAAATGAATCCATCGAGCCACTGTCAATAATTGTACGGACATACTTGAACCTCCTCAATATAAGCGTTTGCAGGTGCTCTGTTCCTCACGAATCATATTTTTATTTATTTATTTATTATATTACTTACTGACATTACATTACGTACGCACGACTCCTATTATGATTACTTAAAAGGTATATTGTGTTATTCAATGATGTTAATTTACTAAATCGAGAGTTTTTATTTTAATTTTATTTATTATGTTAAACGTTTTATGATGGCAGTTTTGATGTGGGTGGGTACTTGCACATTTATAATACGCACCACACAGTTCAAGTTCATTGGTTTACATCTACCGTTTCTGGCATCCGTGCGTCACTAACGGATTCAGCATACCAGCGTCAGGTATCCTACCTGGCACATGCTGAGCTGGACTCCTATTTGGTGCAACCATGAGACATACGCCGCAACGTTTTGTGTGAAACTATTTCAAATGTCTGTGTTGTCTATAATGGGTGAATTTGTTTTTATTTTTCTTTAATTTTTTTTGTACTATTTGTTTATCACCCTTCTTGATCACTGTATTTGTCTTTTGTTGTTGCATCAAATAAATGTGTTATCTATCTATCTATGTGTGTTATCTAACCATCCGATCGCTTCAAACGAACTACTGCTGTACCAAGAATATTTGTGCTAATAGGTTGATTTGAAATGTTTGACTGGGTAGCACCAGTTAGAGTAGTGTTCATATCGGGATGCTGGGATGAATCCAGTTCACTAGTATGAGACAGTAAACTCTTATGCTCTTCATGTAACAAAGTATTATGCTTTGCATTACAAATGAAACATGTTGACTTAGATTTACAATCGGTAACAGTGCGACCCGGCCTTAAGCAGTTTTGACATAATTTTAAATCCTTAACTAATTGTTGTCGCTGTGTCATATTCATAGAACGCAATTTACTACAACGGTAGATTGAATGATTTTCATTACAACACACAAACAATCCGACTAACTTTATTATTATTGTTGGAAGAAATTAGAGATGATTTGGTTGACGCGATAAATAATCTTTATTTGTATTAGGCCGATTTTGTTTGCTTGTAGAATTTGATGATGGAATATTAACTGGTTGGCTAACTCTAATACTTTTATGTAATTTTGTAAATAAGTAATGAAGTTATTAAATTTCGGAATTTCTTCAGTGTTTTGTAATTCAAACCTTTTTCTTGTTTCTGTATCTAAAGGTCTAGACGCAATGTAGAATAAATTCGCATAAATCATCAATACACAAACCGCGCAAGGCACTAACGCATTCATAAAGTGTGTTAGATAACTCAGATAAGTTAGACAAAGATGGTTTTTGTATGGGATTAATTTTAATTATTTTTCTAAATAAGCTGTTGCAAGAATACGCTTGTTGTCATATCTGTGTAAAGTTGCAAAAACCACTAAATAATTTGCCGATGTCACAGGCACGCCCTTCGCTAATGTCAGTGCATAACCAGATAAACATGACAGCAAATAGTGAAATTTCTCAGTGTCGGATAATGAACTATTATTATGAACAAGTGCTGTATAACTATCTTTAAATGTTTGCCACTTTTCTATATTACCATCAAACTTTGGAAGTTCCAGGCAACTTCACTTGCGAACGCACGTGACCTTGACCTAATTCCGGGCGACAGTCGCTACCTGCGCTCGCATCGAGAGAATCCGCAAACTCAATAACACAGTAATACAAATTCATCGAATGACAGTAACACTTTATGATCGATAACAAACGAAGGTTTAAGCTTTAATTGCAACCGGTTAACATCATCGTTGCATTCCAAAAATCTATTACGAATTTCGTCAATCTTTTTGTACCTAGCTCGAAAAGCTGCAAATTTAGTTTTAGTTTCTTTAACTGTTTTGGCTAAATCGTAAAGTATCTGCATACTTGTAAACTCATATTCCCGCCTTTTAATAGCGGTTATTAATTCCACTTCGCTCATAGTTCACTTGGTATACGATATCCGCACGCTCAAAAGATAAAAGTTATAAAAGTAGGTAAAACGGAAAAACGTCAGCCGGTAGGTCGGCAGCAATGCACGCGCGAACGTATTGAATGAAATAGCACACACGTCTCAAAGTTATTTGTTAGAATATAAGTTTTGACTTTGAGGTAGTTCAAAGCTAATCCGTCTCCCGCCGGAGACAAGTACGGCGAGTGTAGGTACCTCGGTACTAAATTCGAGAAACTTCGAACTCACGTTTTTAAAAGTAATTTATGCAATTTGTTATTTAATACAAATAAATGCAGCTTATTACAAGGGAATTAACGAGGTATGAATGTACGATTGAATAGTCAATCGGTCTCAAATAAGAAACAATAACTAGGTATCATGGAATGACCTAGGTTTTATTTAGACACTTAGAACTTGAAAGGCAAATTGAAATTGCCTTAAGTAGGTAAGTATACAAATAAATTATAATTGGGATTACGTATTTAACGTAATAACGAGAATGGAAGGATTTAATTTCCGATAGTAGGTATTTTTGAAATAACTGCGCGAGGAAGATTCCTCACAGGAGGCACCATAATTAATGTTGACGCTTCTGGAAGGGTCACTATTCTCCTATCAACCCCAGGGTCTCAAAGCAGGGAAAACAAACATGCAAAGCACTAACCTGGATCAGTTGGACAGGAAAAGGAATCACCAACGACGGGGCAGGCGCCGGCCGGTCAGCTATCTCCTTTACGTGGACTTGATGCTGCTTGTTCACTGCCTACACTCGTCAAGCACAGACACACCACCAATATGGAAACTGAGGGTTATTGGCCAGTGAAGCCCTTAGGAAGTCAGATATTCGATTTATTTAGAATAACGCGGCGTTATGCGCTGAGTCCGCCATCTTTTTGTTTTAGTTCTTTTTCTTGGCACTCTTGAGAGGCGCCACCAGCACGAGTTAAGCGAAGCCCGCGCTTATTTTATCGTCGTTGACGCAAGGATGGAAAAATGGAAATGCATGGATAAATTATTAGATAGTTAATGCTTACACACTTATTCCATTTCTTAAATAAAAACGGGAGGTATTAACGTTGTGGCTCTTAACGTTATTATTAAAAGTATTTTTATACAATGTCTATTTCAGCACCCTACCTAATTGCGTAGAACAATATTATTCTCAATTTGAATCATATTGCTAATCCATTGCTCATTTATCTTTGGAAAAATATCTGCTCCACAACGTAAATAACGCAATGAATGTTGAATTGTCAAAATGAAACCCTTCACTAATCTATACTAATATATAAAGCTGAAGAGTTTGTTTGAACGCGATAATCTCAGGAACTACCGGCACGATTAGAAAAAATCTTTTGCGTTAGATAGCGACATTTCGATATTTTTTGATACCTGCTAATATTCAAATCTAAAAAAAAGAATTGTCCTGTGATCAGCTGCTACATTAACTGCCACTAAAAAATTGACCACCAAAAACATATACCAAAACTGTAATTTTTAACATACCTACATATTATTTTTTTATTTTATATAAAAATTGTTATTCAATGTCATTTAATTTTAATTTGTCATTTAATTTTGAGTTTAATTGTAATATATATGTTTTATTGAATAGAATTGTTAATAGTTAAGATCTCTTATTGTGAATGTTGTGCATACCTATAAGTGATGTATTTACACAAAACTGAAGACCTGTGATTGCTTCTTATACCACTATTATTGTAAATATGTCGTTGGTGTGCCACAATAAATAAATAAATAGATAGCCCATTAATCCAGGAAGACTTTAGGCTACATAACATTACGCTACTACCAACAGGAGCAGAGCATAGCTAACTCCACGCGAGTCGCTGGCGGCCGCTAGAGATAATATATTAGGCAATTACCCTGCAGTATAGAGTAGTACTGAACTTTTAATTACTGTCAAATATAAATAAGTTACCGACTCTCGGAAAACATAACTTTCCTGTTTTCCAAAAGATTAATTACACGCAACGCTTATATTAATATAGCAATAACGCCTCGAATCAAAGAGATTAATTAAGCCAGACGGTAAACTTGAAACGTTCACATTCAAGTCACAAACTCATTCTTCTCAGCCACAATTAATGTTAAAAATTACCAAATATTTTAACATTAATTGGTTTTTGGACGGAAAATATTCATATTTATACCAAAAATTTAAGTCCGATTGGGAGAAAGAGGACTGCTTTGTTATGGCAATTCACCATTTTTTTATGTCATTACCGATGGCCGATGAGGCAGTATGGTTCTGAAGTGGCGGCAACGTACCGGAAGACGCAGCGTAGGGAGGCCCCAGGACTGATGACCTGGTGAAGGTCGCCGTTAACCGATGGATGCCTGCAGCACAAGACTGGTCTTCGTGGAAAGCCTTGGGGGAGGCCTTTGTCCACCACTGGACCTCTATAGGCTGAGGAACAAGAAGAAGACTGTCACTACGAAAATTAAAATTCAACACCTAGGCTACGGCGCATATTGACAGACTCCGTGGGGTAGCGGTAGCGAACGCAGCACGGGTTCGATCCCCGCGCAGTGTAAATATTTGTAGGCATGAATATAAATATTTGCACTGGTCTGGTCATGACTCGGAAAGCACGTTAAGCTGTTGGTCCCGGTTGCTATACGAACATCTAATGGCAGTTGTCACGGGTTGTTGGAGCCCTCAAAAGTCCAACAATTGGTCTAACTGCAATGCTTCGATATCGCCTTCGGGTTGTGGAGGTCAGACGGCAGTCGCTTCACGGAAAATATCGAAGTTTAGCCAAAATCAGCAGTAAATACTGGTAAAGCGGACCCCAGACTCCAAGGCTGAAGGAGCTTCGGATGCGACTGGGATTAACGCTGAGATGATGATGATGACCTAGGCTACGGCGCGTAAAGCGATGTCAGCATATCGTGATGAAGTCCACGAAGACTGATCCTTGCCAGGGCTGCGGGATGTTTGAAAGAGATGCCATGGCACACAGGCCAGTGACACGGATGCGCTTTAGTCAATAAAAGTCTGACACACGCATCCGCTGTGCCCAGGGCGGTAGAGGTCATTTTATGATTTCCCATCCACAAAAAAGAAACCCTAAGCTACTTACTTCAGATTGAAAATGCCAAAATCATACTTATATGAAGTGTCTTAAAGTATATCAAACCCAAATTGACCCTTACCCATTTCGCTGAGCAATAAACATTTTTACTTGTCATCAAATCCGACGACCACGAAAAAGTCTTTTCATATTTCGGGTTATTCAGTAGCTGTGACACTCGCAAATAACGTAGCTTTCATTTGGTAATAGAATTTTCAAAATTGGTTTAGTACATTCAGAAATTTACCCTACAACCTCATAAACCCACTAAATTTAGATCGCCTTATAATTTTAATATCAATCATAATGATGAACTCAATCGTTATCCTCTCAGCGTTAATCTCAGTCGCATCCGAAGCTTTGGAGTCTGAGAGTTGGAGACAAGTCTAACTGCTGATTTTGGCTAAACTTCGATATTTTCCGTGAAGAGACTGCCGTCTGATTTCCACAAGCCGAAGACAGTATCGAAGCATTGCAGTTAGACCAAGTGTTGGACTTTTGAGGGCTCCAAGAACCCGTAATGACTGCCACTAGGTTCGTATGGTAACCGGGACCAACGGCTTAACGTGCTTTGATCGAATCCGCGCCTCCTTGCGCAGCGCTACCGCTACGCCACGGAGGCTGTAAACTTAATGAGGAGTATGATAAAGTTAATGTTTACATTATATTGTACTAACTTTCTGCCCGCGGCTTCGCCCGCGTGGAATTCGGATATATCGCGCTTTTTAGATTTCCCTCGGAAATATCTTTTTTTTTTCAATAAAAGGTAGCCTATGTCTTTCTCGGGTGTAAAGATTATCTGTGCCAAATTTCATCAAAATCGGTTGAGAGCTTTAAGCGGGAAACGTAACAGACAGACATAATAGACAGACAGAGTTACTTTCCCATTTATAATATTGGTATGGATAATATAAATAGTACACCGTAGAATACCTATACTATTTGGCTCCTCTTCTTCCCCTTCTTTGGTATCCTTCCAAAGTTTGTCTATAAAAAGATCGCTAATAGAGATAAGACCTATTGTTTCAATCTTTGTACTTAATAAACATGAGTATAATTATAATTATAGAATAAAGAAAATGAATGTTACAACTATAAATGGTTAACATAACATAACCTAATCAACCTATATTTTTCCCACTGTTGGGACACAGGCCTCCTCTCATCGAGAGGAGTAATCTACGTCGTAGTCTACGACGCGGGCCCAGTGCAGGTTGGTAGATGTCACATGTCTTCGAAGTAATTGGAAATGAAATGAAATCATTTATTAAGCAAGTAGTATCACTGGTCTAATAAACGATTTCACTTTTACAGGTCACATGCTTTTTTTTTTAACAATATGAAGCCGGAATTCCCTAACTGACTACCTCTGAGAAAAGACGATGATCCCTAAGTTTGTTTTTGACTATTTCAGCCGAAACAAACTCAGGGATCATCGTCTTTTTTCAAGTCCAGACATTAAAAATGAAAATGTTTACTGTAATTTACCTTATAATTACGCATATTGCTTAACAACAATGCTTAACAGAGCGAGCAGCTCAATCCCAAGCTTTTTTGTCTTCTAAATAATCTGTGATTTTATAATACCCCTTTTTGCAAAGTTTGGCCTTTATATAGTTTTTAAATCGTTTAATGGGTAAGTTTCGAATGTCCATGGGAAGCTTGCTGTAAAAGTGTATACATTGATCCATGAACGAGTTGCCTACTCTGTGGAGACAAGTATGATGTACAGCAAGATTGTGTTTGTTCCAGGTATTTATATTATGAATATCTCTAACACATGCCGCTTTACTCACAAAGTTCTCCTTCACCGTTTTGAGAGCAGTGGTCATGAAATAATTTATAGAAAGTAAAGCTCCAGATAGGGTTCAAACCTACGACCTTACGTTTAAAATAGTATAATTTTAATAAAAATAGTAAAAAACAAAAAAATGCTTTTTTTTTACATATTATAAACCAGCGCTTGACCGCAATCCTGCCTGATGGTAAGCAGTGACGCAATCGTTGATGGTAAAGCGCACTAGTTTATTAAGAGCCTATTCACTCTAGCCTTGAAGATACTCAAATTGTAGTCCGACGGAAACACCGCCGCTGGCAAATTGTTCCAGTCCCTCGATGTACGCGGTATAAAGGAGGATGCGAAACGCTTCGTCCGGATCGTAGTGGTGTTAACAACGTAAGGGTGGAAACCAGCCGTACGACGGGTCGTCCGCTGGTGGAACGGAGATGGGGGAATTAATTCCCTCGCACACTCCCCGAAATGCACTACTTGCACTTATGAAACTTAAATTAATATTACTAAACCTCATAAAAGGAACCTCAAATAAATAGGTTCAATTTCGTATTGTTTGACATTCTGCTAAAGTTAACTTGATAATGCGAAGCTATTAATAACTTTTATGTATTCAAGTTACAAATAGGTTAACCTCGATTATTTGAAAATGTCTAAGTTATGACAGTTTAAACACAGTAGGAATGTTTATTTATATCTGTTTGACATAGTTCCGATTTAGGCTTTAGCAAGTTTGGTACTAGGATAATTTATACTAGTTATTATACCTTTGGCATAATCCATACTAATATTATAAATGCGAAAGTAACTCTGTCTGTGTCTGTCGGTCTGTCTGTCTGTCTGTCTGTCTGTCTGTTACGCTTTCCCGCTTAAACCTCTCAACCGATTTTGATGAAATTTGGCACTGATCTTTAGACCCTGAGAAAGAACATAGGCTACCTTTTATCCCGAAAAAATATGATATTCCCGAGGGAAATCTAAAAAGCGCGATATAACCGAACACCACGCGGGCGAAGCCGCGTGCGGAAAGCTAGTTTTATGATAAATCACATCAGCTTGAAGACAATGGCGCTTATCTCCTGTTCACAAACCCAAGTTCAGTACATGTTTTTCTTTTTATATCATAAATAAAAGGACAGAAGTAAATATTAGTTTACTTCTGTCAAATAATGGTAGGTACTCCATAGACAGTTTAGACGTAATTAAAAACACTGCGATTAAATAATGTTAAATAAATTTATTTAATAATAAAAATACGTTTACTATACCGTTAGATTGTCGTTTTATTTTATTGCTATACTAGCTGCGCACCGCGGCTTCACCGGAATATCGGTATAAAATTTATTCTACGTGTTATACCTAGTTATAAACCATTTGTGTGCCAAATAGACTAGAGTTGACTTATTTTAAAAAACGATTTCATAGTTTGTCTCATGGTCTAATTTTATTGAAATTTAAATCCACACTAATATGGATAATGCGAAAGTAACTCTGTCTGTCTGTCTGTTACGCTTTCCCGCTTAAACCTCTCAACCCATTTTGATGAAATTTGGCACAGACAATCTTTAGACCCTGAGAATGGACATAGGCCGCTCACTCGTAGTCCAAAGAGTTAGAGACGGACAAACAAACAAACAAACAAGCAAGCAAGCAAACAAACAAGCAAGCAATCATACAAGTGAAGCTAATAAAAAGCATGTAAAATATAGAATAAAAATATGTTACAGTTTGTATTTTATTGAAATACTAGCTTTCGGCCCGCGGCTTCGCCCGCGTGGAATTCGGTTATATCGCGCTTTTTAGATTTCCCTCGGGAATTTCAATTTTTTTTTTCAGTAAAAGATAGCCTATGTTCTTTTTCAGGGTCTAAAGATTGTCTGTGCCAAATTTCATCAAAAGCGATTGAGAGGTTTAAGCGGGAAAGCGTAACAGACAGAGAGACAGCTATTTCGCATTTATAATATTATATGGATAATATGTATTCAATATAATGGTGCACTATTGTTTATTTACACGCTTTCGAGAGCTGCAAACGGCCTTAGAGAAACAGAGTGAAGAGATTAAGGAAAGTATCAGTTTCTTATCAGAGAGGTACGACTTGGCCCTGAACAGAATTGAATCGCTGCAAAATGAGAGGAAGGAAGACAAGAAACGTATTATTGCGTTGGAGGAACGGGTAAATTATTTGGAGGGGAAAACCTGTTCCACAACAATTGAAATTCGAAATGTGCCAAAGCTGATCTCCGACCAGAATAAGTTTGAGGGAAAAGAGGACCTTAGTAAATTTATTTCTAACCTGGGCAAGATAGTTGATGCTGAGATTAAGGATACTGATATCAAAGATATTTTCAGAATAAAGCCACATGAAAAGTCAAATGGCACAGGTACTATCATCACTGAGTTTTCTTCAGTACTAATGAAAGAAAAGGTTCTAACAGCTACAAAAAAATTCAACAAAGGCAAAGAATTAAATGATAAGCTACATACAGAACATCTGTGTTTTAAAGGAGAAAGAAAGCCCATATTTGTGTCTGAGTGTGTCACAAAAAAGACTGCCAAATTATTTTCTCAAGCCCGGGAATTTGCTAAAACAAAGAGCTACGCATGCTGGATTTTTCGTGGAACAGTTTTTCTACGTCTCAATGATAACAGACGCGTACAGATCAAGTCGGAGCATGATCTCACCAGCATTCAAAACAAACCGTAATTTTCACCGTTTTTACCCTTTTGTGGTTATGATTTGTATAATTCTAATTAATTTATTTTCTTCAAGCAAAAATTTTATATTTTTTTATTGTAAACTCATCTACAAGAAACAAAAAAATACTCATAATTACTTCAATCACTTAACACTACACTTCTACATTAGACACTCTTTAAAGACATATTATGCCCTATCAAACACTAACACACATAAGACAAGCGCAAGAACACTGATACAGTATACACATTTTAAGCAATGGCCAGCAAGGACAAGAATTACCTATTATTTTAAAAATGGCTACCGCGTGTAATTCATTACAGACACTACAAGATATAGACAATATACAGCTAGCTAAATCGGTCACATGCGACTGTACAGATCTCGTCAAACACATATCCATTCAGAATAATGATTTGACTATAATTTCCCAAAATATTAGAGGCATTTACTGCAATTTTGACGACTTTTTACTTTCATTGTCTAGGCTTAAATTTGAACCAGATATCAGTATATTAACGGAATGCCAACTTAATTTAAATAAACCAATTCCGCAACTAGATAATTATAACTGTTATTATACCACAAACCTCACAAATAAAAATGATGGAGTCGTCGCGTATGTGAAAAAGTCTTTAAAACATAAAGTTACGGAAGTTGAGCTCTTACACGCATCCTGCTTACAAATTGATATACTAAATAACATTGTCTTAGGTGTATACAGGTCCCCTGCAAAATTAAACGCAGATAATTTTATTGACTCTTTAAGCTTACATTTAGAATCACTAAATATACAAAAAAAACATTGTGATTACAGGAGACATAAATATTAACTTGATATCTAGGGAAACAGAGCAACATTACGAGCATAAAAATAGAATAAACTACCTTACTGTGTTATCATCATACGGAATTCTGGCTGGGCATACACTACCTACTAGGGAAAAAAATTGTCTTGATCATTTTATGTTAAAAATTAATCCAAAAAAAATATCTGCTTTTATAGCTATCTTACGCACTACCATTACAGATCACTACACCACCTTTCTTTCCTTGGCAAAAACAAAAAACAAAATCGCTACATATAAAAATAAAACAACGATAGACTTTGAGAATGCTCTCCTATGCTTGCAAAATAAAAATTTAACTGAACTTCTATTAATTGATGACCCTACTGTGGTTATAATATCTTTAATAGATAAAATAACGGAATCATTGACTGCTAATACACGTACTATTACCGTACCAAGTAGTAAACGTTTATTAAAACCCTGGATAACACCAGGTATTCTGAGATGTATTCAGAATCGTAATGCTTTACAGCAAAAGGCGCGAAATGATCCGCATAATGAAATTGCCAAACTGACATATACAAGGTATAGAAACTATTGCAATAATCTCATAAAAAAGCTAAAAAGAAAGTATAATAGGGAACAAATAACTAGTGCTATCAAAAACAATAGACTTCTTTGGAAAAATATAAAAAACATCACTTATACTAATAAACCACGAAAAGAGTGCCTGGAATTGTTACAGGTTAAATCATCTCCCATGGAGTCTGCTAATTTTATAAATAAATGTTTTGCGAGTATAGGCAGAGATCTGGCCCAGAGCATCGCATCTGGCTCTGACTTGTCTGGTAAACTCCTTAATAAAACGCCATCGCTATCAAGCTCAATGGTTCTTCTAGATACCGATCCACACGAAGTTTTTACTACGCTAATGAGCTTACGATCTGACAGTGCACCCGGATGGGACAATATACCAACTGGTTTTTTGAAACTAGCTAAAAATGAAATTGTACCAATTATCACGCATCTAGCCAATTTATGCTTTCAAAAAGATGTTTTTCCAGCCCCATTAAAAAATCCATTATAACACCTGTGTATAAGAGTGGTGATAGAGACGATGTCAACAATTATAGGCCTATTTCCGTTTTACCTGCAATTTCTAAAATTATAGAAAAACTGTTAAATACCCGTCTCTTGCAGTATTTAAATAAATTTGATATTCTGTCACCTTCCCAATTTGGATTTAGACAAAAAAAGTCAACTGAAGATGCTGTAATAGCATTAACTTCTTTAGTAACCGAACAACTTGACCAAGGAAACAAATGTATGGCTGCCTTTCTGGATCTAAAAAAAGCTTTTGACACCGTCTCTACTTCCATTATTCTACAAAAACTTGAAGCAATTGGAATTCGTGGAATACCACTTGCACTTTTTAAGGATTATCTTTCCGGTAGAATGCAAAAAGTGAAACTTAATAAAACTGTCAGTGAGGATGTGGATGTGTCATACGGCGTACCCCAAGGAAGTGTACTAGGACCCACACTTTTTTTAATTTACATTAATGACCTCTGCAACATGAAGATTCATAATGCTAAAGTATTCTCATACGCCGATGATACAACTGTCGTCTTCTCAGGTAAAACATGGGATGAAGTTAAAAACTGTGCAGAAGAAGGTTTAGCTCTTATTACAACTTGGTTAAAAAAAAACCTTCTCACTTTGAACACTAGCAAAACCAACTACATTTGTTTTAATATTTATAATCAATTTCAACCAGAAAAAGAATTTAATTTAAGAATCCATATGTGTGAAACTACTACAGAAACTTGCACCAATTGCCCTATTATCCAACAAGTTAACCAAACAAAGTATCTAGGAGTTATCATTGACCAGCGTCTTTCATGGCATCCTCAACTAGAACAGGTCATAACCAGAGTACGCAAACTGATCTGGATATTCAGGGAGTTGAGATGTGTTGTACCAGGGAGAATAAATGAAAATAAAAATAATGACAATCAAAGAAATTTATTAAATGAAATTTATGTATCATTGGTCCAGTCTGTTTTGATATATTGCATATCTATATGGGGAGGAGCAGTGAAATCTAGATTTCTTGAATTAGAACGTGCCCAGAGAGCGATAATTAAAGTGATGTACTTCAAAAAAAGAATATTTTCTACTAAAAAGCTTTACGAATTATGTAATCTACTATCAGTAAGAAAATTATACATTCTACATATTATGCTCAAAACGCACAAAGAGACACCATACGATGCTAAAATACTAAAAAAAAGAAATAAATACTGCATACTAAAGGTTCCCAAAACTAATACCGAATTTGCTAGCAGGCAATTCAAAAAACGCTCATCCTTTTTATATAATAAGATTAATAAAGTCATATATGTCTATGATAAAAAATTATTGCAATGCAAAAAAGAATTAACAATCTGGCTACATAATTTAAGTTACGATGCTACAGAGGGACTTTTGCAACCAGTGACCTAATAGTGTAATTAAATTGAACAGAAACATTTCTTTTATTTATTCACGCACGCAAATACTCACTCACTCTCTCTCTCTCTCACACACACACACACACACACACACACACACCTTCCACACGCACGCACTCATACAATTACTAGCATTTTGTTATTTATTGTTATTTTTCTCGTTTCCATTTTTGTTGCTTTCATATTTACAATTAACGGAGCCTTCAACTACAGGCATCTCTATGCCTAAATGGAGACTCCTTGACATGTAATGTAAGACAATTTTATATGAAATAAACTTATTATTATTATCTCTTTATTTTTCCGTGTCTACATATCGTTTTACATTTTTAAATATTTATATAAAAAACATACAAAAACATTTAAAAATATAAAAAAAATAGTGTTCCACCGATGGCGGGAGCAGGGTCCAAGCTACCGGTGGTTAGGGCTCCAGAGACAGGAACCTCCTCACTATGCGGGCCGTATCGAGGAGTACTGCCTTTTGAATCAGGCCTTTGATCCAACTTTTTTTATTATTATTATTATTATTATTACTGAAGTTTTGATATTTCGAAATTCACAGAGCAAAAATTAGTAATAGTTGCAAAAATGCACCCAACATAACAACATCGAACTTGAGCAAATTACTGCTATTCGCTTTTACAAACCCTGTTTCCATTGTACGGACGACAGCAGGTCAAACTGCCCTAAACTGTCAAATTTTCCCACTCAACCTTGAGCCTTATTACTTTAAAGTTGAAAATCTAATAAGGAAATCTGACAGATTGTAGTAGCTTGAGGTGCTGTCGTCTGTACCAAACACTTTTCTATTATGAACTTTTCGTAATAACGTTGCATTAGGTTCGATTTATAGCAAAAAAAAGCACAAAACACAATAAAGTATTATGATTTATGACTGCGTTAAGTAAAGTTTGTTGTTTTACAACTTATTGCGTCACGCGTCGTGCGACTGTATTTTCAGAATTTTATTTCTCAAAAATAGTAAATAAGTAATCATGATTTATTTAATCAGTGAGTTCGATTTTTCACGTTTGTGACTATTAATCTACCATAAATAACCATATTAATCTACCATAAAAAATCTTTAGAAAATATTTATACTGTCAACTATCCTATTTCAAGCAAATCCGGTCAGTAATATTTGCGTGAAAAAGTAACAAACATCCATCCATACTCAAAAACTTCTGCATTTTTAATATTAGTAGGATTTATACCTATAACTAGCTGCGCCCCGCGATTTCACCCCCGTAAGTAATTATGAATATGAAAGACAGATAAAAACCTATTTTCAGGCATAACGAATGTACCTATATTCAAAATTTCATTAAAATCGGTTAAACCGTTTTGGAGGAGTTTGAGGACAAACAATGTGACAGGAGAATTGTATATCATCATCATCATCATCTTTTTATAACCCCACTGCTGGGCACAGGTCTCCTCTCATACAGAGAAGGATTGAGCATAATCACCACGCTTGCTCAATGCGGGTTGGCAAGGAAACCTGGACTTTTAAGTCTTTCAAACTTAAAAGTCCAGTTTTCCTTCACCTTCATTCATTGGTGTCCAAGATATATACATATATTAGAAGATATTTGTAGAATGCTTAAGATAACTTTATTGAACATTTTATAGATCTAGTGAGAAGCGAACTACCATTATTCTCTGTATTAGAATTTGTCAAGCTTATCTTCACGTTCAAAGCTTCTCATGTTCACTGAACACTTTATCACTTATATGGCAGACAGAGACTAAGTGAAGCTCATAGGGCAAGCCATTTTATTATCTCTTTTCCTCACTGCTGTAGCGGTATCACACACGCCCAACGCGTCATACTGACGTCACACGAATTCTACATCTCGCAAGCAGAGTTTTCCGTGCAACTAGCATATATACAACTTCCCAACCTTAACCGTTGGGCAAATGCCCGCCAGTCATAATACCTACCCGTCCGGTTGGAGGTTCCTCCCTTTTCTATGAGAATGGTGACCTTGAACATGAACGTCAGCGCAGCCTTCGTGCAGCAACTTCAGCGTAACGTCATTAACACCACTTTTACAAGGTTTAGCGGCGAGTCACCCAGCCAGCTAAAACCCAAGGCTTCAACGGGTATCCTAACCACAAGCATGCAGCGACAGTGCATACCTGATCATATCTTCAGCCTCATCAGCAACCTCGGCACAGCACACTGCACTTTAGGTCGATCAACAAGATGAGCCCTCTCTCCTGGTCGACGCAGCAGCCAGCCTTAATTAGGCGCTGTACGACATCCAACGCACTGGAATACGCGAATCTACGTAGACAGTTCCAACTCACCGTGACCTACACGGTAATCGGTTCCGACTCCCTCGAACCTCAGCTAGCTTGGCAAGCATCGCAAGAAAACAAGACTCAGCCCACTATCGACCTCCGGTCTGTGATGTAGCGGTATCTAAAAACGCCACATGCGAACAACCCGTCATACTGACGTCACACGAATTCTATATCCCGCAAGCAGAGTTTACCGTGCAATTAGCAAATTATGAAGTGGCAGCCGAAGAACATAAAAAAAAACCTAAATAAAGGCTAAATCTTATGTCTAAACTTGGACGATGTACCGAAGTGTCGAAATTTAATTATTGATTTATTAATTACAATTTAATCCTCCTCCTCCTCCTCAAGTCGTTCTCCTCATTACTGAGGGTCGTGATGTCCCTGTGGAATTAACCTCTTCCTCACAATAGTTCGCCATTTGTTCCGATCCCTGGCCGCGAGTATAGCATCATGCAGGCCTTTATTGGACTGCGACCTCTGGAACGTCGTTCATCCACCTTGCCAGTAACCATCAGATGTTCGAGGTTGTCTCCATCCTTTCTGGCAATATGGCCAAAATACTCCAAAATTAACACAATTTAATAATCGATTGCAAAATTCAGTAACATGGGCTGCGGCGTCAGCGTGATGAAAGTAGATGATCGGCGTCACGAGGCGTCGAGTCAGCAGAGTGCGGTGGTTGCAGTTTTATGTGGAAAGATCCGATTGATGTAAATAGCAATCATGTTGCTATACGGCTGATTTGGTGTAGGCAGAGCACGTAACAAGCAAATAAACAACTTCCCAACATCAACCGTTGGGCAAGTGCCCGCCAGACATAAGACCCATCTGGTCGGAGGATCCTTTTCTATGGAGGATGAGTGAACTTGACACCCAATTCCTCGAACCTCTAAATTGCCACCAGTGCCGGAACATTGATCAAACTGAGTACAGAGTTAGTATGAGTGACCGTTAATTTATAAAGGAAAGTAGTAATTAGGATTCTTTTGAAGCCTGAAACAAAGCTGGCATTGAACAAAACCTTTCAGGTAGATGCTACCTTTTTTAGGGTTCTGTAGTAAACTAGGAATAGTTTCGCCAAGCCCATTAATCCGTACATCCGCGGAAGAATGTGAACACTAGAAAGCTGAATTTGATACTAATATTTATATCAATTACTCGGTTAGTAGTTGTATATTTTTTTACTTTTAATTTTAAAAGTGCTTAATTCCCACAGAAGGAGAGAGGTCACAAATGTTCACTCAGTTTTAGTCGTTCGTGTGTGGAGTAATGCAGCCACATTTGGGCTTGTGTTGCAAAATGCCATTTAGTTACTTTGGATTCAGTGGAGAGGCGCGCATAGAGGCTAATTGGCGACCCAGATTTAGCTCGAAACGGTCTCCAAAGTCTGGAGCACAGGCGTAGAGTAGCCAGCCTGTCGGTGTTCTATAGGATGCATATTGGGGAGCGTGCGCGGGAATTGCATGACTTAATTCCGCCATCTTCGTTCCGTCATCGAACGACCTGTCGTAGGGCGAGTATCCACCTTACTTTGCTGACACCACTAAGATTCGGACGAAGCGTTTCGCCCGTTCTTTTATACCGTGTAAATCGAGGGACTGAAACAATTTGCCACTGGCAGTGTTTCCGACTGGCTAGAGTGAATAGGCTCTTATTAAACTAGCGCGCTTTACCATCAAGGATTGCATCACTGCAAACCATCAGGCGGGATTGCAGACAAGTGCTAGAGAAGTTCAACCGCAAACGTTTTAAAAGTCTAAGGGCGGATAAATGGAATATTCATTATATTGAATGACAATGGAATTGATACTAAGATAAAAGAATGTATCTTTGTCCAATGATCATTCAATCGAATGCTTTTTATACTGAATTACCAATTTGCGTTTGATCTTGTGTGATTCAATGTAACGTAAAAAATAATTACTCATTCATTTATTTGATAATAAATTACAATGTTCCAAAATAATAATATTGTACAAGAATATAAAATAGGCAGGAAAATAATTAGAGAGCATCAAAAGATGTCATCCGCATTTCTGTCAACAGGTAACGTGGCAAAAGACTGGCAGAATTACCATACACCATGGCAAATTACAAGGTGAAGCAAAAGATCTTGAGGAAACCTGGACTTTGAGTTTGAAATCGCTAACCCGCATTGAGCAAGCGTGGTGATTACGCTCAATCCTTCTGTGTAACAGAGGAGAAAAAAGGTTGATAATGATGATGCTAATGGCAATGCTGCCAGATTCATTGACAAAATAATGCTATTCTAAGTAGGGAAGGGGTTGTTTTACTCGTCCCCTATTATTACTCTTGAGACCCAGACAACTGACGCTATGTCGGTGTAGGTAAAATCTGTCTATGAAGTCGGGGAAAATAAATGAGGACGCTGCGGTCCTGCATATAGCAACCCCATTAGTGTGAATGAAATCATTTTGATACTAGCACATTATTTTGTACTAGAAGCAAGACTGGTTTTAATGAAAACACAAATCTATGGTCTCTAAGAGTAAAACAAAAAAAAATCACACTATTTATTATTATATGTTTTAACGTGTTTTTACCAACGAAAAGTATTCCAAAACATAATAGTTGCTTTCATCGTCTGATTTCAAATATTCTTCGTTAAAAAATATTTTTCCTGTCACCTGCGTCAACAACATCTCCGCTACTCCTGTCATCAGCCTGATATCTTCATATAAGCGAATAACCAACTCATATGTATCTTGATAAAGGGTTTACTCTCACACTTTCCTGAAAGATTAAAAATATAATATAAGATTATAAGAAATATAATATAATATAAGATTAATACTATGTAATTTCTATCAGAAGATAGATAGCACTAATTTTAATTCCCAACATGTTATAATTCATTTGTAAAATCAGCGGTAAATTAAATCACCTAAAGTATCAAAACTATGCTAGTCGCACTACAATATAGTCTACTTATATTCACAATCTAACCTATAAAATATGCGCAATGTAAACAATCCTCATTTTAGTCTTATAATCGTTTACTTAGCAAATTTTAAACTTCTAGTAGATAAAAACAAAGAGTAACATGATTGCATACCTGTTTTAGCAACTGTTCAAGCATAAATATCGTCCTTATTTGATCAAATTTGTCCAGCTTCGTGTTCTAGCAAACATCGCCGATATACCTTAAATTATTATTTCCCGAGCTCCACTTTTATTTGTTTTGCTCATTTTAATACGTTTCTTCGATGTTTTATCCAAGCAGATTTGGAAAGCAATAATAAATGCAAAAGATGTCGAGTTAAAAAACAAATATACGACAGCCGATGACATTCGATGTACTATAATTTTTTCTTTTCCCTTCTTTTAAATTTTTAGTTCCAGAAACATAAATTTCACGACTTTATAGACACAATATACTATAGGTACCTACAGGGTAGGGTAAGGCAGAGGGCCTTACCAAATGATAACTGAAAAAAACATGAGGTGTAATCATCAGTGATCCTACTTGCTTAATAAACGATTTCATTTCATTTCATACTCTACATAACCAATGGAGCGAGGAAACACTAAATCTTCTTTGCACTATAATAAAATGGGTAATATTATTACAGTGAAAAAAGGATAATAGTATAGATAATAAAATCTGTTAGGGGAAAAATCTTTCGATTTGACCGCTGAACCCTTGACCCAAATTATGGCGACATCTTTGTAATAAAAATTGGGTAGATAAGGAAATGACTAACGGCTTTTTCATCTGGTACAATATTCCCAAAATGGACAAGATCCGTTCATGCCCCGTAGAGACAATATTATTTATGTTAGTTGAACGAGGAATGAAAAGGGTGAATTCCGACACCATCACCCTTTTTCCATTTGTAACTTTCACCATACGCTGAATAATTCCCACAACACAACAATACAGTCAACAAAACAGTTTCATATGCAGGAAAAGAGGGAACAAATTTGCATGTCTATAAAATATAATATTACTAGCGGCCCGATACGTGCTTCGCATAAAGTGAAATAATACAAACAAATTTATTGAATCATCAAAATTACTTATTCAATATAAAATATTTTCTTTTAATTGCTAACAATTTTAAAACTTTTTGGACTAAGTTTTAAAATTTCTAGCAATTAAAATTTACATACATTTACGCTACATTTAGATAAACAATATTCTTTGTTTTTCCATTTCTAGCATGTATAAACAAACGACTGAGGGTACCGACTCTCTAACAGGCAACATAAAGTTGGGCTTTGTTGATGGACATAGCAAATGATAAACGCACAGGATATTGTAATAGTTTGAACTCAAATAGCATATCAGTTGGGATCATAGGGATACGCGGTATCAAACAAACTTCTCATTTTGATTTACCGGTTAAAATCGTAGCTTCAATTAAATTTCGTAATAAGTTTTTCACTGCCAATCTGGTGCCAATTTTGGTGGATTATAAAATTACAAAGAGAGTAGCATTGAATTTTATGTAATACTAGCTGCGCCCCGCGGTTTCACCCGCATAAATAGTATTGACATAAAAAGTTGTTAAAAACCTATTCTCATGCCTAGCGAATGTATATACGAAATTTCATGAGAATCGGTCAAGCCGTTGCGGAGGAGTATGGGAACGAAAACTGTGACACGAGAATTTTATATATAAGAAGATATAGATGCGATGATGATCCACCGTTCATTGAATTCATTTGTTACAAAGAACGTGATAATTGAAGAACCTCTCGACCGATTTTGTTCAAACTTCACATAAACCATCTACTAATTTGTCACAACAAAGCCAAACATTTGTTTTGGATAGGTGAGTCCGTTCTTGAATTATAAAATTACAAAGAAAGTGGAAGAAGAAGATTTAAATTGCTAACTTTTTTTAACATAAGTATAAGGCATAGGACAGGACACAAGGAAACATATTTTTATATTTTTTTTTTTTATAAATTTAAACTACTTAGTGCTTGACCGCAATCCCGCCTGATGGTAAGCAGTGATGCAATCGTTGATGGTAAAGCGCGCTAGTTTATTAAGAGCCCACTCTAGGCTTGAAAACTCTTAAATTGTAGTCCGAAGGAAACACCGCCGCTGGCAAATTGTTCCAGTGGCTCGATGTATGCAGTATAAAAGACTAGGCGAAACGCTTCGTTCTGATCGTTATGATGTCAACAACGTAAAGGTGGAAACTCGCCGTACCACGGGTCGTCCGATGATGGTACGAATATGGGGAAATTAAAATCATGCAATTCCCTCGCACACTCTCCAAAATGCATCCTATACGACACCGACAGGCTGGCTACTCATCGCTTGTGCTCCAGGCTCTGGAGACCGTTTTGAGCTAAATCTGGGTCGCCAGTTAGCCTCTTCGCACGCATTTTTAGCATAAGCCTGAAAGATGTACTTAATACTTGAACTTTTGATGCATGTATTATGTATGTCTGATAAAGGGATGTTTCCTGGGTAAAAAAAAAATGATTCTGTTTAGTCCGCCATTCAAATTATAGAAAAATATTGGATACGTATATTTTGTTTTATCAAATCAATAAAAATTGACAAATATAAAAGGCATCAACGATCAGGAGTGATGGCTGTTGACATCACTGCTCGCTAAAAAGTGTAGCGTGCAGTGACGTCACACGAGTTTTCAATGCGCTGTGTCGTATTCATTTTATGTTTGTATGAAAAAAGAAAAAAATACATGCTTAGTATTTTTTGGAAATCTGACTGATGGACTAATTAGTTTTGTTTAGTCAAAAACCCTATTATGTTGCTGACTGTACGTTGTTCAAGACGAGTTGACGTTGAAGTATTGTCTTGTTAACATGATGTGAACTAAGTGAGAGCGTATTATAATCATAGCATTTGAGATCTAGTATTAATGTTATGAGCGAGCGAGCTTTAATTACAAGGCTCAATGTTTCTGACACGTTCGTACAATATCTTGTTCTATCTATACATATGTATTATAAATTGAAGTCACGTTTTGCGTCTGCCTGTGTGACCGCATTGTTATAGGTTTGATTGATGCGGGTTTCGCCATCACTTAGGGAATTTATCCGAAAGGATTGTGTACTAGCTGTGCCACGAGGTTTCACCCGCACAACTATCGATCCCTTGGGAATATAGGTATAGAAAATATCCTAGATGTGTTATTTCTAACTATAAACTACATATAGTTTATAGTTAGAAATAACACATCTAGGATACTTTAGCACACATATGTGCTAAACTGAAGTATGGAAGAGGCCCCGCTATGAAAACGTATGTATAAACATGGTTCCTAGCAATCTGTAATGCTGAATGGATAAAAATTTGTAATTTGTGATTAAAAAGGTTTAGAAAGTTTTCATATCTGCACAATACTGAAATTAATATTACGTAACTCATACGACAAACTTTTATCTAGGCGTTTTAAGGTATCTGCGACGAGTTTTATAACTAATTATGTTTTTCACTGGTGATTTTGCGCATATGTACAAAGAGGTAATTGCAAGAAAAGAACTTGATACAACCGAGTTACGATATTCCCTGACCTTGTCAGTTGCGACTAAAATAATGCATAAAAAAATTGTGAAACTTTTTTAATATTAATTAGTTCACAAAAGTTATAAGAATTATTTAAACACTAAACAATTCATGGATGAATCTATACTTTAATATACTCAGCTGAAGAGTTTGTTTGTTTGAACGGCAATCATCTAATCTCTCTAATCTCTTTTTAGTTTAATATTCTTTAAAATCATGCTTTTTTAGTTTTTTAAACTAAATTTATTTTCAACATTTTAGTTCGATATTCTTTAAAAAAAAAACGAAGGAACGAACGTATTGAAAACGGTGGGACATTTTACAGTAATGAGCCTCTCACTCGTAGTCCAAAGAGTTAGAGACGGACAAACAAACAAACAAGAAAGCAAACATACAAGTGAAGCTAAAAAACTGCATGTAAAAAGCAGCGGCCCGTGCGACGCCCCGCAATTTTTAAATCTGTAATATCTTCGAAAATATTCACTTAAATCATATGCTGTAAAGGGCGATATCTGATCTATGTTAAAACAACAATGTATTTAAGGTATTAAATTGGATAAGGATTAATTCTGTATTGGTTAAAATCGCTTCGAAAAATAGCCGGTATTTAGGGTTCAGCCTGCGTTTTACTGCAAACGCAGAAAGAATATAATTATTTACGACATCACATTGGAAATCTCAAAAATAATAGTGTTCCTCCACAATTTAATAGATGATATTAAACATACAAACCTTCCTCTTTAATCGCTCTGTCTATTAAAAATAACTGCATTAAAATCGTAGTTTTAAAGATTTAATCATACAAAGAGACATAGGGAAAAAGAAAGTAACTTTGTTTTATAATATGTATGTAGTGATTTCGATGTTTTCTCAAGTCGTGAACATCTTCCAATACTTACATTAAATATACAATATGTAAAGAAAACCCTGTCCGATCCGTGAAGGTATTGTTAGATATCGATAACTGATTCTACTAATGCCCACAAAGACAGGCTAAACTTAAAAAAAACATCCCCCTAAAAAAATAAATATTATTTCGCAAAAAGAGGTAACTTAGTACATGTGCGTTATGCAACCCCTTCCGCAGGCGGCGGGGGGCAGGGCACGCGGCACCTGTGACGTGGTCACGTCGCTATTCGCTTATAATAATACCGGTGTTGTCACTGTTTTAAAAATTACCAAATTTCGGGGAAATTGGAATTAATTCCCGGGAAAAAAGGATTATTTCAAAATTCATTAGTATTGTTACTATGATGATTATGTAAAATTTTATATTATATTTGGTCATGTGTTTACCTAACCTTTATTATCCTTATGGGTCGGACAGGGTTTTCTTTACATATTGTATAATAGTTGTTTTTTCATTGATGCTTAAGACTAAGTAGTTCATACGCACCCTTAGGTAGTATAAAGCCATCGAATGGCTAGTATGTAGAATAACGATTCATCATCATCATCAACCTTTTTTTTTATCGTCCCACTGCTGGGCACAGGGCTCCTCTCATACAGAAAAGGATTGAGCGTAATCACCACGCTTGCTCAATGCGGGTTGGCGATTTCAGACTTGAAGTCCAGGTTTCCTCAAAATGTTTCCCTTCACCTTGTAATCAGTCATTAGTGTCCAAGATATAATTAGAAAGTACATTATACAAACTTATAAAAGTTACATTGGTACGTGCCTGACCTGGAATCGAGCTCGCTCCCTCATACTTGAGAGGCTGCGACTTCAATTCTTTAATAACGATTGTGGTTAAAACAAAACAAGATACATTTTATCCGCGAAGTGTTGTAAACGGACCATTTATCATATTTTCGTTGATCCTGACAAAAAGAGACAGATTATGGCAAAAAAATGGAAAAATATGTCGCGTTTGTAAATGATTGCCATTTCCACGTAAAACTGATTTGTTTAGAGCTTACTTTTTAACAATAAAAGGATACCCACACAGCCGATAAATCAAAATACGTTTGAATTATTGCACACGATTTCATTTTCTTATGAGCTGTGAAAATGATAGAATGATGTCTAAATGCGCACAATAACTTACAAGAAGAGAGAAAAAATACCGAATGTGTTTAGTATCAGTATAATGTCGAGATAATACGACAAGAAAACTAAACTAAAAAACCCGGCCAAGTGCGTGTCGGACTCACGCACAAAGGGTTCCGTACCATTGATTTATGAAATTAAAGGATTTAAGTTATTTGTATGAAAGAATACGAGGTATTAAAAAAAATACTTACTAGATCTCCTTAAAAACAATTTTCGTTGGTATATTTTATAGTAATGTACATCATGTGTTTTTTTTTAATTTCATTTTCTTATTTTAGAAGTTAGGGGGGGCGGGCAACTTTTTTCCACTTTGGAAGCGTCTGTCATGCAAACTATTCGGTTTAGAAAATAAATATTTTAGCTCTTATAGATTCGGAAAAAAAATGGCTGTGACATACGGGCGGACAGACGGACAGACAGACATGACGAATCTATAAGGGTTCCGTTTTTGCCATTTGGCTACGGAACCCTAAAAAGTAAGGAATCAATTTAAAGTATATTTACAGAAACAGGGTAGTATAAAAAAGAAATGACTGTTGAAAGTTTAGATGGAGAGTATGTGTAGAGATGATATGATAATGATGGTGTGATATTGATGACAGCTGGACCTTAGGGGACGTAGACGAACCCAGGCAGCTATATCTAGATCACGGTGGTGAGCACCTACGCTGACCGCCTGACAGGCATGAAGTGGATCGGGCTCGAGATGGGGTCAGGCTGTAGCAGTGGTTCATCATTATCAACCTTTTTATCGTCCCACTGCTGGGCACAGGTCTTTTCTCATACAGAGAAGGATTGACCGTAATCACCACGCTTGCTCAATGCGGGTTGGCGATTTCAGACTCAAAGTCCAGATTTCCTCAAGATATCTCCCTTTACCTTTTTTAATCAGTCATTGGTGACCAGGATATACTTCGAAAGTACATATAATTTCAGAAAAGTTACATTGATACTTGCCTGACCTGGAAAGGAACCCGCAAACTCATACTTGAGAGGCTGGTGTTTTAACCACTAGGCTACCACTATACTCCTGTGGTTTAGCGTATAAAATGTATCTACTCCTGGATGGCCTTAGGCAGCAGCAGTAGTTCAGCCTCCCGAAAGCAGAAGAATGTACGCCTAGATGGGGTGAGGCAGCAGTAGTGGCGAAGGAATCCTTTAGTTGAGGCAGGAGGAACTGAAAACTTAAGTCTTTTAGTAGCTTCCCTTTTAAAGGCAATATCTTGACTGACTTGACTGATCATACCTCTGTGTGGAGTTATAATGAATCCTCGCAGAACGTCTTAAGTCGAAATTTGAAAAACGTTAATGGTTAGCATAAATTTCATAACTTTGAATAAGTATGGACGCCTAGTTAGCTAAATATAACGGGAAATCAATAATTTGAGCAAGGCTGTCATTACAGTTGTAACTGATTATCTCAACATTGTTTCATACATAAATTGAGGCAGCTTCAGTAAGTTACAATAGTACTTGTGTCGGAGCTGTCTCGCTCCTCCTTTGTGTACTATCCTAACAATGGAAGTAATGAAGCTAATAATTACAAAAAAGAAAAGGAAAAATTAAAATAATTAGGCAGCTCTAATGGGTGAAGAATGCATATGTATTCGTACAGGCGTACGAATATACATATTTATATATATAGTGTGTATGTGGCGTGTGTATGTGTGATGTGTATGTGTGGTGAGTGTGTGTGTGTGTGTGTGTGATGTGAGATGTGTGTGGTTAGGGTATCCAGCATATTATCTCACCCTGATCAGAGGGTTATCTGTTTCTGAAAATACACAATGAAGTCGAAAGTTACATTGTATTAATTAAAAACATTGTATTAAGAAGGAAAACTCGTATTACCATCCAGTATCCAGTAACTTTTTTTTTCATCTTTAGATCCCAACGCTCACTGAGTCGAAACTTAAAGCATTAAAGCGTAAAGTTGATGGCTGATTCTACAATCAGCCATCTAGTTTGTGTCATGTAAATAATCAGAACAGCGCCTAACAGAAAGGGAATACTTGTTCTGTCCTGCAAGAATGAATCCAAATGAGTATGAATATGCTATGTACAGACGACAGCACATCAAGCTACTATAATCTGTCAGATTTCCTTATAAGATTTTCATCCTTATCTCTAAAGTATTAAGGCTCAAGGTTGATTGGGAATATCTGACAGTTTGGGGTAGCTTGACCTGCTGTCGTCCGTACATTACATTACATTTCCCCCCAGCCCTAGAAAATTTTCTACTTAGAAAATTTTGGTAATGTTGCCTGAAAGGAACTGTAAAATGCAACATCGCAGATTCATATATTCCAATCACCCAATCATACAATATCTTTTAAGCAATCTACTTCATTCAAGTAAGGGTGGAGTTCACAATTAATGTCTGCCACTCTAGAAGGGTGTTTTACAAACAACGTTAGGCTTAATTAAGCAAGAAGGAAAACTTAATTATTTTACTTAATTATTCAAATTAAGTTAAGGATGCCTTGTTGTCCAAATTAAGTATAGGAAATTAAGATTAGGTATACAAGAGCGACAGTAGCCCCGATTTTCTTGCTCTAAACCTTAATTCAATGCATCTTTTACGTCCCATTTATTTAAGAAAAGGACGTATTTTTGGTCGCCATGTTTATAATCGCGTCTAAACGATGTATGGAGTATTTAATTCTTTTTTTTTAACGTTACCCCACACTAGGAATTTCTCCTATATCGTGGATGTGTTTACAAGCATATAAACTCAAATACACAAACAGCCAGACCCGGAACAACTACTTGTAGGTCATACAAATATATCGACGCTTGAAAGGCAATCATATCTAAGCGACAAAAATTTGTTAATTGAGTTATATACACCAAATGACGCAGAAAAATCTGGCGGTTCGAATGGTGTATATAACTCAATTTACGAATTTTTGTCGCTTAGATATGAATGCCTTTCAAGCGTCGATATGTTCCGTGCGGGAATCGAACGCGCGACATGCAGCGCAGCAATGAACAGCTTAACCACTGCGCTAACCGTGCAGTCAAGAAAACTAAATGTTGTCCTCTCTCTTTTTCTTGATGAAAGATAAAGATGTACTTAACATAAAATTAGTTTAGTTTGTGGACAAGTTTGAAGACCAAAATCTTCAACCAGTGCGTCCTACCCGTCATGACTTACGGAGCCGGGACGTGGACACTAACGGTCAGACTAGTCCATAAGTTTAAAATCGCTCAGCGAGCTATGGAGCGGGCTATGTTGGGCGTCTCTCTGAAGGACCGCATCAGAAATGAGGTGATCCGACAGAGGACCAGAGTTACCGACATAGCTGAGAGGATTAGCAAGCTGAAGTAGCAATGGGCTGGTCACATATGCCGCAGGACCGATAACCGTTGGGGTAAACGAGTCCGTGAGTGACGCCCTTGGGCGAGATGGAGCGACGACATCAAAAAGGTGGCTGGTAGTGGCTGGCGGAGAACTGCTCAGGATCGAGCTTGTTGGCGTGCCATGAAAGAGGCCTATGTCCAGCAGTGGACGAGTAAAGGCTGATGATGATGATGATTATTGTGGACAAGAGAATCCGCGCTAGTGTTAAGTAAAAAGTTAAATACTAATATATACAACGTGTAACAAAAAAGGTATATACATACCAAGGGCATGGCATCTTTAGATGATATCAAACGATATCGGAAGGGTTTCAACTCAAAATAAAATACTCAATAAATTGGTACCAAATTTTCGGTTTCGTGTGTTTCTTAAAATCAAATCATAACAAACGTGGCAGCACACTACATACGTTAATAACTACTCATTACCCGTCACGTTACTTGCCAAAATCCGATAAATGTCTTCAATATCTCTGTGCGACTAGTATGAAAGTAGCCTATTACAGGCGGTGTTTTTCCTCATAACTTCCTAACATAAAGAGATAGGATTAAAAAACCCTTCCAATATCGTTTGATATCATGTAAAGATGCCATGCCTTTGTTATGTATATACCCTTTATGTTACACGTTGTATACATTTAGTTTTATATTGCGAGGAAATAAATAAAACTTTGACTTTCTTACATTTTAACATCATCATCATCAGCGTTAATCCCAGTTGCATCCGAAGCTTTTTCAGCTTTGGAGCCTTTGGGTCCGCTTTACCAGTCTAATTGTTGATTTTTGGCTAAACTTCGATATTTTCCGTGAAGCGACTGCCGTCTGACCTCCACAACCCGAAGGCGATATCGAAGCATTGCAGTTAGACCAATTGTTGGACTTTTGAGGGCTCCAACAACCCGTAACGACTGTCATTAGATGTTGATATGGCAACCGGGACTCACGCCTTAACGTGCTTTCCGAGGCACAACCAGACCAGTGCAAATACTCATATTCATGCATACAAATATTTGCACTGCGCGGGGATCGAACCCCCACCTCCTTGCGCTGCAGCCGCGTTCGCTACCGCTACGCTACGGAGGCTATCGTTCTTACATTTTAACATTTTCACAAATGAGAGATGCGCCCGCATCAGCGGTTTTTTAAGCAAGAGTAACAGCCAGTGTTACCTCTTCTTCTTCAACCTATCGAGATCCACTACTGGACAAAGGCCTCCCCCAAGGCTTTCCACGATGACCAGTCTTGTGCTGTCCGCATCCAACGGCTTCCCGAGACCTTCACCAGGTCATTGGTCCACCTTGATAGGGGCCTCCCTACGCTGCATCTTCCGGTACGTGGCCGCCACTTCAGAAATTTACAACCCCATCGGCCATCATCGGTTCTACGAGCAATGAACCCACCCACTGCCACTTAATTTTAGCGACTCTAAGAACTATGTCAATGATTCGATTGCGCAGAGAAACTCCGAGCATAGCTCTTTCCATCGCCCTTTGTTGAGCCGTATGAGGCCCATTGTGCCAATGTTACTAATAAAGTAAAATAATATTTTTATCTTTTCGTTACAGATAAGTCGTTGTAATTTATATTCAAAATTATTTTAATTAAAAAAATTAAATAGTGTATTTATAATTTTTTTCTAACATTAATTTTACTCATAAAATGTTGACCAGTTTTCTGACATAAAAACTCTTTGCTAAGATTTAAGAAAGTATCCTTCGAGACGGAGCATCTTAATAAAATCGTGCGTTTTACATAACAATAACGCACAAGTTTGTAATATAATACATGAAACCCTTTACGAGCAAATGTATTATAAATGTACGTTAATATTTGTGTGGAAAATCGTGCGAGCCGGTGAGGAAATCTTTTATGCAAGGATTTATGGCCCCAATATAGGATATTTCTCCGGTATACAAGACGTATTTAGATGTCGAAAATATTCAATGTCTAAAAAACATTTTATGAGCAACATTAAGACCATCATGAATCAATTGAAAGGATTCAGTGATATTTACTCATTCCTATATTTCCATTTTTTTGCTTTAGATTTTATTAAACCCTTGCAAAGGGTAATACAGTTGCGAATCATTTTTTCTACACCTAGTTAGTAACTGTTATTCATTTAGGATTCTAGGAAATAAGCAACATGGCCAAAGATCACAGTATTTTATTACACTGCAATGAAATTGAAAGTTTCGTTCATAAAATTACGTTTATTATTCTTTTCTCATTTTGAACGCACGTACTCAATTTACTAATGTACCTTGACATTAATAAACCTTGTAAAACCAAGCTTCTAGACCTTGAAAGATGAAGTTTGTAGAAAGTAAAACACAATTACATTAAAGTTGCCATCCCAAAAAAAAAAAAGAATTCGTTCATTAAAAATAAAGATTTATAACTTCCGTGACACTATGGAAGTATGAGAAACACGGTGTAACTCTCCACTCCCCTCTCTCCTTTTTTTTGTTAGGATGGGAAATCATCAAATGACTTCTCCCGCTCTGGGCGGAACGGAAGGGCGTGTCAGACTTTTACTGACTAAAACCCACCCGTGTTTCATCAGTTGCCTGTGGGACGGCCAGGGCCACGGTTTCTTGTTTAACCAACCCGCTACCCTGACCCAGGAGGCATCGGTCTTTGTGGACCCCTTCACGACGTGCTGACATCTCTTTGAGGCGCGCGTGAAACCCGACGCGCCGTCGACTCGGGCCTGGTCCTTACCGGGCGGCGAGCTGCCCATTGCTCACCGCCCGCATGCCCGTGCCTACGGTGGCTGGGAGTTTGGTGTCATCTCCCGACCAGGGCGTCTCCTGCGGCGGCTAGTGGCGTGAGGGCGCTGGGATTCCCGTTGCCTCACGCGCTCCGCCTCCTCCTTTGCCAGTATTACTGCTTCGCAGAAGGAGGTGACGGCCTGCCATGCACTCTCGCTCCGGACCATGGCCTGGACCAGGGTCGGACGCGAGAGATCGCCGCCGATCGCCGCTACGAGGACACGGCGGTGCTCTACCCAAGCCGGGCAGACCTCCACCGTCACTCTCCACTCTCCTTGTGTCTATTATTAGTTTTTTTTTAAGTCTTAACAAGTACCTAGTATGCAAACTTTGTCTAAACATATATGTTCTGGTTAAATAAACGTAATTATTATTATTTGACTTATTTATTTATTTATTTCAGACAATATTACAGTCCATATATCCAAATTACACATTAAAATAATTATAATTAATTCAGAAAGGAAATCAAATAATCTATACTAATATATAAAGCTAAAGAGTTTCTTTGTTTATTTGTTTGTGCGCGCTAATCTCTAAATTGGGCAGAAGAACAATGGTTCTTCTGCCCAATTTCTGTGTTCAAGAGCCCATTGATATCGAATCCTACGATTGTGCATTGCTATAGGTGGTACCCGTAGCGGTCTTCGGGAATGAAGGTTCACTTCATGCAAGCGGTTTCTGACTGTTTGGTCGCTAATTAAGTTCCCTGAAGAGTGATGAAGCCTCACGGCTAACATCATGGCGGTTATTGCTGGAGCTCTTCGAGTTAAGATTTGAATGTATCGGTCTTGTCTCCGTGTGGTGCAGCGATACCGTCCTCCATGGCGCTCAGCCACGGTACCAGTGCTTCGGTAACGTGTCCCAAGTCGACTGATAACACTCTGACTTGTATTCAGAGCTAAAGCCACAGTACGTTGCCGGGAACCAGCTTCTATCATTCCCACGGCTCTGAGCATTTCTTCCCTGCTTAAATGACGTCGCCGCTCCATAATAACGTTGGTTTTAATCAGTAGTAGGGAAACAGTAGCACTAATAATGTCTTCAATGCGTTGTATGTTTTATAGGGAAAATATTGACAGCTGATTTTCATCTTTTACTCGAATTTGATTCACAGTTCCTGATTCAAATTATGAAATGCACCAAAAAGGATCCATATAAATTTATAAAATCATAAATTTATTACAAAGCCACATCTCAATCTCAAGAAATCCGCATAAAAATGCTTGATCCCTAGACACTTTTGATGTGTGTATGTTGCCGCCACACAGAGTTACCGTGCAACTAGCATATATGCAACTTCCGTCTGGTCGGAGAATTTTCCTTTTTCTGTGGAAGATGAGTGAACTTTACACCGTGTTCCTCATACTGTCAAAGTGTTACGGAGGTTATAAATTTTTAGGTACTTTTAACGAAAGAATCCTTCTGCATGCAAACATAAACGAGAGTATTTTCTTTGGATACCTACGCATAAATCATGTCTACTGTCAATAGAAACCGCATGTTTTTTGTACCGTCACACACTAGACAAGTGGTGACTGATCTATCTACTCAAAAATTCTAACTTTCTTCAAGTAGAGGGAACATATTTCACTAACTGTGTCTGTATAATTTGGGAAATATAACTTTGTGATTTTTGTCAATCAAATCGCCGACCGGCTAGACTGCCCTTATATCCGGCATAGCTGTGGCAGACATGCCGCTGTACAAATGCCCAAAAGAAAATTATAATTTTTGATTCAATGTTATTGTTATGTATTTTAATTATTATTTTATTTTACCTTTATTTTCTTTTGGATTTAATTAATTCAATTGTTATGACGACCTCCGTGGCGCAGCGGTCAACACGCCTGCCTGCGACGTGGAGGCCCCGGGTTCGATCCCCGGCCAGGTCATGATGGAAAACGGTATTTTCCTAATTGGCCTGGGTCTTGGATGTTTATCTATACAACGTGTAACAAAAAGGGTATATACATACCAAGGGCATGGCATCTTTAGATGATATCAAACGATATCGGAAGGTTTCAACTCAAAATAAAATACTCAAAAAATTGGTACCAAATTATCGGTTTCGTGTTATTCTTAAAATCAAATCATAACAAACGTGGCAGTACACTACATACGTAATAACTACTCGTTACCCGTCACTTTACTTGCCAAAATCCGATAAATGTCTTCAATATCTCTGTGCGAATAGTATGATAGTAGCCTATCACAGGCGGTGGTTTGCCTCATAACTTCCTAACATAAAGAGATAGGATTAAAAAACCCTTCCAATATCGTTTGATATCATGTAAAGATGCCATGCCTTTGTTATGTATATACCCATTATGTTACACGTTGTATATGTATCTATTATAAATATAGTATCGTTGAGTTAGTATCCCATAACACAAGTCTCGAACTTACTTTGGGGCTAGCTCAATCTGTGTGATTTGTCCGCAATAAAAAAAAAAAAAATTGTGGAATAAATTTATATTTTACTAGCGGCCGCCAGCGACTTCGTTCGCGTAGAGTTAGTTATGCTCCGCTCCTATTGGTCGCAGCGTGATGTTATATAGCCTAAAGCCTTCCTGGATTAATGGGCTATCCAACGCAAAAAGAATTTTTCAAATCGGACCAGTAGTTCCTGAGATTAGCGCGCACAAACAAATAAACAAAGAAACTCTTTAGCTTTATATATTAGTATAGATTATTTGATTTCCTTTCTGAATTAATTATAATTATTTTAATGTGTAATTTGGATATATGGACTGTAATATTGTCTGAAATAAATAAATAAATAAGTCAAATAATAATAATTACGTTTATTTAACCAGAACATATATGTTTAGACAAAGTTTGCATACTAGGTACTTGTTAAGACTTAAAAAAAAACTAATAATAGACACAAGGAGAGTGGAGAGTGACGGTGGAGGTCTGCCCGGCTTGGGTAGAGCACCGCCGTGTCCTCGTAGCGGCGATCGGCGGTGATCTCTCGCGTCGGACCCTGGTCCAGGCCATGGTCCGGAGCGAGAGTGCATGGCAGGCCGTCACCTCCTTCTGCGAAGCAGTAATGCTGGCAAAGGAGGAGGCGGAGCGCGTGAGGCAACGGGAATCCCAGCGCCCTCACGCCACTAGCCGCCGCAGGAGACGCCCTGGTCGGGAGATGACACCAAACTCCCAGCCACCGTAGGCGCGGGCCTGCGGGCGGTGAGCAATGGGCAGCTCGCCGCCCGGTAAGGACCAGGCCCGAGTCGACGGCGCGTCGTGTTTCACGCGCGCCTCAAAGAGATGTCAGCACATCGTGACGGGGTCCACGAAGACCGATGCCTCCTGGGTCAGGGTTGCGGGTTGGTTAAACAAGAAACCGTGGCCCTGGCCGTCCCACAGGCAACTGATGAAACACGGGTGGGTTTTAGTCAGTAAAAGTCTGACACGCCCTTCCGTTCCGCCCAGAGCGGGAGAAGTCATTTGATGATTTCCCATCCTAACAAAAAAAAGGAGAGAGGGGAGTGGAGAGTTACACCGTGTTTCTCATACTTCCATAGTGTCACGGAAGTTATAAATCTTTATTTTTAATGAACGAATTCTTTTTTTTTTTTGGGATGGCAACTTTAATGTAATTGTGTTTTACTTTCTACAAACTTCATCTTTCAAGGTCTAGAAGCTTGGTTTTACAAGGTTTATTAATGTCAAGGTACATTAGTAAATTGAGTACGTGCGTTCAAAATGAGAAAAGAATAATAAACGTAATTTTATGAACGAAACTTTCAATTTCATTGCAGTGTAATAAAATACTGTGATCTTTGGCCATGTTGCTTATTTCCTAGAATCCTAAATGAATAACAGTTACTAACTAGGTGTAGAAAAAATGATTCGCAACTGTATTACCCTTTGCAAGGGTTTAATAAAATCTAAAGCAAAAAAATGGAAATATAGGAATGAGTAAATATCACTGAATCCTTTCAATTGATTCATGATGGTCTTAATGTTGCTCATAAAATGTTTTTTAGACATTGAATATTTTCGACATCTAAATACGTCTTGTATACCGGAGAAATATCCTATATTGGGGCCATAAATCCTTGCATAAAAGATTTCCTCACCGGCTCGCACGATTTTCCACACAAATATTAACGTACATTTATAATACATTTGCTCGTAAAGGGTTTCATGTATTATATTACAAACTTGTGCGTTATTGTTATGTAAAACGCACGATTTTATTAAGATGCTCCGTCTCGAAGGATACTTTCTTAAATCTTAGCAAAGAGTTTTTATGTCAGAAAACTGGTCAACATTTTATGAGTAAAATTAATGTTAGAAAAAAATTATAAATACACTATTTAATTTTTTTAATTAAAATAATTTTGAATATAAATTACAACGACTTATCTGTAACGAAAAGATAAAAATATTATTTTACTTTATTAGTAACATTGGCACAATGGGCCTCATACGGCTCAACAAAGGGCGATGGAAAGAGCTATGCTCGGAGTTTCTCTGCGCAATCGAATCATCGACATAGTTCTTACTCGCTAAAATACGTCGCTAAAATTAAGTGGCAGTGGGTGGGTTCATTGCTCGTAGAACCGATGATGGCCGATGGGGTTGTAAAGTTCTGAAATGGCGGCCACGTACCGGATGATGCAGCGTAGGGAGGCCCCCAACAAGGTGGACCAATGACCTGGTGAAGGTCTCGGGAAGCCGATGGATGCGGACAGCACAAGACTGGTCATCGTGGAAAGCCTTGGGGGAGGCCTTTGTCCAGTAGTGGATCTCGATAGGTTGAAGAAGAAGAGGTAACACTGGCTGTTACTCTTGCTTAAAAAACCGCTGATGCGGGCGCATCTCTCATTTGTGAAAATGTTAAAATGTAAGAACGATAGCCTCCGTAGCGTAGCGGTAGCGAACGCGGCTGCAGCGCAAGGAGGTGGGGGTTCGATCCCCGCGCAGTGCAAATATTTGTATGCATGAATATGAGTATTTGCACTGGTCTGGTTGTGCCTCGGAAAGCACGTTAAGGCGTGAGTCCCGGTTGCCATATCAACATCTAATGACAGTCGTTACGGGTTGTTGGAGCCCTCAAAAGTCCAACAATTGGTCTAACTGCAATGCTTCGATATCGCCTTCGGGTTGTGGAGGTCAGACGGCAGTCGCTTCACGGAAAATATCGAAGTTTAGCCAAAAATCAACAATTAGACTGGTAAAGCGGACCCAAAGGCTCCAAAGCTGAAAAAGCTTCGGATGCAACTGGGATTAACGCTGATGATGATGATGTTAAAATGTAAGAAAGTCAAAGTTTTATTTATTTCCTCGCAATATAAAACTAAATGTATACAACGTGTAACATAAAGGGTATATACATAACAAAGGCATGGCATCTTTACATGATATCAAACGATATTGGAAGGGTTTTTTAATCCTATCTCTTTATGTTAGGAAGTTATGAGGAAAAACACCGCCTGTAATAGGCTACTTTCATACTAGTCGCACAGAGATATTGAAGACATTTATCGGATTTTGGCAAGTAACGTGACGGGTAATGAGTAGTTATTAACGTATGTAGTGTGCTGCCACGTTTGTTATGATTTGATTTTAAGAAACACACGAAACCGAAAATTTGGTACCAATTTATTGAGTATTTTATTTTGAGTTGAAACCCTTCCGATATCGTTTGATATCATCTAAAGATGCCATGCCCTTGGTATGTATATACCTTTTTTGTTACACGTTGTATATATTAGTATTTAACTTTTTACTTAACACTAGCGCGGATTCTCTTGTCCACAATAATCATCATCATCATCAGCCTTTACTCGTCCACTGCTGGACATAGGCCTCTTTCATGGCACGCCAACAAGCTCGATCCTGAGCAGTTCTCCGCCAGCCACTACCAGCCACCTTTTTGATGTCGTCGCTCCATCTCGCCCAAGGGCGTCACTCACGGACTCGTTTACCCCAACGGTTATCGGTCCTGCGGCATATGTGACCAGCCCATTGCTACTTCAGCTTGCTAATCCTCTCAGCTATGTCGGTAACTCTGGTCCTCTGTCGGATCACCTCATTTCTGATGCGGTCCTTCAGAGAGACGCCCAACATAGCCCGCTCCATAGCTCGCTGAGCGATTTTAAACTTATGGACTAGTCTGACCGTTAGTGTCCACGTCCCGGCTCCGTAAGTCATGACGGGTAGGACGCACTGGTTGAAGATTTTGGTCTTCAAACTTGTCCACAAACTAAACTAATTTTATGTTAAGTACATCTTTATCTTTCATCAAGAAAAAGAGAGAGGACAACATTTAGTTTTCTTGACTGCACGGTTAGCGCAGTGGTTAAGCTGTTCATTGCTGCGCTGCATGTCGCGCGTTCGATTCCCGCACGGAACATATCGACGCTTGAAAGGCATTCATATCTAAGCGACAAAAATTCGTAAATTGAGTTATATACACCATTCGAACCGCCAGATTTTTCTGCGTCATTTGGTGTATATAACTCAATTAACAAATTTTTGTCGCTTAGATATGATTGCCTTTCAAGCGTCGATATATTTGTATGACCTACAAGTAGTTGTTCCGGGTCTGGCTGTTTGTGTATTTGAGTTTATATGCTTGTAAACACATCCACGATATAGGAGAAATTCCTAGTGTGGGGTAACGTTAAAAAAAAAGAATTAAATACTCCATACATCGTTTAGACGCGATTATAAACATGGCGACCAAAAATACGTCCTTTTCTTAAATAAATGGGACGTAAAAGATGCATTGAATTAAGGTTTAGAGCAAGAAAATCGGGGCTACTGTCGCTCTTGTATACCTAATCTTAATTTCCTATACTTAATTTGGACAACAAGGCATCCTTAACTTAATTTGAATAATTAAGTAAAATAATTAAGTTTTCCTTCTTGCTTAATTAAGCCTAACGTTGTTTTTATAAGTTGTCGTTGTTGTCGTTGTTGTTATAAGGGTTCCGTTTTTTCCTTTTGAGGTACGGAACCCTAAAAAGGTCTTCTTGCGACTGGATACCCTCCATATTCGGCAGAGCTCTTCTCTGTAGCATATCCCATGCATGCTCAATCGGGTTCAAGTCTGGCGACTGAGCAGGCCAGGTCAGGACATTGATGTTAGCTGCGGCGAGAGTCTGTCTTACAACTCTTGCGGTGTGCGGTCGTGCATTATCATGCATTAACTGAAATAAGGGACCGATTTGCACTTGTAGAGGAACGATGACGTCTGATACAATCGTTTCAGCATAAATTTGAGCGTTGAGGCTGCCTCTGATCCAAATCAACTCAGTTCTTCCGCCGATCCAAATACCCGCCCATACCATGATGGTTCCACCACTATAAGGATGGACTTCCTGGCAGGATTTTAATCGCTGTTGGCGTCCAGGGGTTCTCCAGTGTCGTATACGTCTTGTATCCGGTCTCATACCAAAACGAGACTCATCAGAAAAGCACACGAAACGCAATGGCGTTTCGTGTGCCTATGTGTAATACCTAGGTCTATTGTCCCTTTAAGCTGTGAAAATATCAAACTTCTAAGCCAAGCTAATCAAAAGATACAGCCGATAGGTCGATATTTTCAACAAATTTTCGACACTCGCAAAGGAATCAAAACCTACAGGTTACTTCCCGTAAACTCAGAATCTTGAAATTTGGCATGAAGGATTGTCATATAATGCAAATATAGGAAAAATTGCGAAATTCACATTTTTTCAGTTATATAATATAATAAACATATTTTAATAAAATGGAACTTACTACCTTATTTCTCACGAACGAATAAAGTTATGAAATTGAAATTTATACCAAATACCTAGGTCTATTGTCCCTTTAAGCTGTGAAAATATCAAACTTCTAAGCCAAGCCAATCAAAAGATACAGCCGATATGTCGATATTTTCAACAAATTTTCGACACTCGCAAAGGAATCAAAACCTACAGGATACTTCCCGTAAACTCAAAATCTTGAAATTTGGCATGAAGGCTTGTCATATAATTCAAATATAGGAAAAATTGTGAAAATCACAGTTTTTTAGTTATATAATATAATATAGTCCCATAGTCCCTTTAAGCAGTGAAAAAATCAAACTTCTAAGTTAAAGCGATCAAAAGATACAGCAGTTTATACCGACACCTTAGACGAACCTTAGACGAATTTCCGTTACACGCTAGGGAATCAAAACCTACAAGCAAAGACATTAAAATTTTATCGACTTGGTTAAAAGTCGCTCAGTCTAGTCTGCGCGTCACGACGTAATTTGTGTCCACCAAGAATAAACATTTTCTAAGGAAATATGCCATGTTGCGCTTTGTGTTACTGTACATCTCGTTATAGTAAAACGACTGGACATAACTTCGGAATGTTTTTCTATGAATTATTTATAATTCGTCTGCAATTCAAATTTTAAAAAAATCTTAGTTCTAGAAAATTTTCCATTATTGTAATAAGCGCCCTCTATTGTTGAGTAGTTTTACTATTTTCTTGTAGAGATGTAGTAATGTAGTTTATTGATTTAGTTATCGATAATACTTATTAAGATGAATACATTTTGTTGTATTTTATTGACATTTAAAATATAGCTAAATAAACTTAAAACATTACTATATTTCAAGTTTATTTATTATTAACTCTATTTAAACATAATCATATCATATTAATAAACAAAATTGAATGAACAATTACTATTCATTTATCTAGGTTTTTGTTATTTTTGGTTTCCGAATAAAAATAATGTCGTAGGGAAAAAGTGGATACGTTTTGTCCAGATAGACCGTAGAGAAGAAAAGTGGCTTCCTTCTCATTCGTCGAAATTATGCTCAATGCATTTTAAAAGAGAAGTTATCTACTAAAGACTTGTCGATCAAATTTAAAAAAAAAAAGAATCGGTACCTTGTATTAGAAATGAAATAGTAAGTTATTAATTTCAGTACTTTTCTACTTAACCGTAAAAATTGGAATAAAATTAACGGTTAAGTGGATAAGTACATAGATTACATAACTTATTTATAATGAAATATATTCATAAAGTATGTAGGTACGTATATGTACTTAGTACAATGATTGCGAGCTACTTTGTGATTTTGAGGATTCCGTACCTAAAAGGTAAAACGAACCCTATTCATGAGACTTCTCTGTTCGTGTATCCGTCTGTCACCAGGCTGTATCTCATAAACCGTAATAGCGAGACAGTTGTAATTTCCAGAGATTGTGTTAGTATTTCTGTTGCCGCTATAACAACAAGTACTAAGAATAAAAATAATAAAATATTTAAGGGGGCTCCCATACAACAAACGTGAATTTTTGCCGTTTTTTGCTCCATATTAATAACGGAAACAGACGCTTAAAATGTTCACAGAATATTTGGTTATTATATTCAAATTACAAATAAATAATTAAAATAAAATAAATACTGAAGGCGGGCTTCCATACAATAACCGTGATTTTTTTGCCGTTTTTAAAGATAATGGCGTACGAATCTTTTAAAGGTCTTGCTCCAGCAGACTACCATTTTTGTCGTGATTTGGACAATTATCTACGTGACAAGAAGTTTTCTTCCCAGGAGGCAGTTCTGCTTTCACACAGTTTGTGCAGTCTAGATCCTCAGAGTTCTATCACAAAGGCATAAACGACCTTCCTATATATTGATTATAAATGAATTATTTAAAAATTAAGAAATAAGCAATCATTTAGATTTTCAGTACTAATCGGCAATTTTAAACTTTAACGCCTATTATATTAAAAGAATTATATAAATAAGAAACTTGTAAACTTGAAATTACCTATAATTATTCTGCTTCCTAATTGTTTGTTTCAAGCTATCATAATGCGAAAAAACATCGTCGTAGTAACTTCTTTGAATATTATCGATAACTTTATATCGAAATGATACAAACCCTACCACAGTTTTTTTGCATTGCCATTTAAAAATATTTGCAAACAAACGTGTAAAAAGAATAATTTTGCTAAAAACGAAATGCAAACGAAAATTGCAAAACAAAATGCGCTTTATGGCCTAAAAGGTCTATTATACTCAAAAACCGCAATAAACTGAGCGTTAAAATAATTCGTAAGCATAAAACATCTAAAATGCCAATAGACGCTGTCACGGTTAATGAATAGTAGCGAATAAAATTCTAAAACAGTTTTTGTTTGTACAAGACAAGTTTCACTTAATTTATTTACTTTTCAATATTTATTTACCTGATTTGAACTATACTAGGGTATTAAATCGGATCTGGCAACATAGACCACACTGGCCACCTACCGGGCAATAGCTGAATATATTTTATATAAACTTATTTCATTTTTACTATTTGATGTCTCCAATTGTCGATCTAATTTTGCTATATTGTATTAGATGGCGGAACTGAGCCATGGGATCACAGTTTTTCTATGCCATTTTGACACATGCCCTCTCTATATATCTTAAATCTCTTTGCCTACAAGGTACTTCCCGTGAACTCAGAATCTTGAAATTCGGCTCGAAGCAACGTTATATTATAGCACAGACAGATAAAGGAAAAATTGTGAAAATGATGAATTTGAAGTTACATAAAATATTAAAATATTATTTTTGCTTACATGACATAAAATATTTTTTTAATAATTATAAACTTACTACCTACCCTTTTTCACATGAACGAGTAAAGATATTAAAGTTGAAATTCATATCAAACACTTCTTAAATCTAATTGCCTCTAAACTGTGAAAATTCTAAATCAATGCTAGTATTATAAATGCGAAAATAACTCTGTCTGTCTGTTACGCTTTCCCGCCTAAACCTCTCAACCGATTTTGATGAAGTTTGGCACAGACAATCTTTAGACCCTGAGAAAGAACATAGGCTACCTTTTATCCCGGAAAAATTTGATGTTCCTGAGGGGAATTTAAACAGCGCGATATAACCGAACTCCACGCGGGCGAAGCCGCTGGCGGAAAGCTAGTACGTCATAAATTGTAAACTGCTACGTTTGTACAGCGGAACCCTCGGTGTGCGAGTCCGACTCGCATTTGGCCGGTTTTTTTGTTGTTGCAACGAACATGGGCGGCCATTCCACAGCGTGATTTGGATGAACTCATTTTGAGTATGCCAAACCGATGTTCTTGTGTTGTTAGTGTTCGCGGTAGAAACACGGATTATTAATTGTTTGAGTTACCCAATAAAATTTTAGAGAAAACTGTTATTTCAGTCTTTTTTTCGAACTTTTGTGTTAGTGGTTCAAATGTCAAATATCCCTTTATTAGGAAATGGCAAATTTCTTTATTAATGCAAAGGTGACTTGGTTTATCGTTACTGTGACAAACGAAAACACTTTATTTGATGAATCCTTAAAGAAAATTTTAATTAATATCAATCAGGAGAAAAGTTATTGCAAAAATATATGTTGATCCCTAGACACTTTTGATGTGTGTATTATAATAGATGGCAATATATTAGAAATCATAAGCAAATATGCGATAGAATGATGCCTTCGGAGTATATCTCTCTGATTAAGGTGCTAAAGCGGCAAACTACTACCTCAAACCTTCAGATACGGAGTACCAAACCAGATCACGAGAAGACGCATGTCGACGCAATTCACTGGCAGACTCCCTAATTTTATTAATTTTGAATTTTAAGGCCTAAATTCCCCTCGAGGGTTACTTTAAATACTTAAATTTGGTGATCGTTAAAAGAACGTGGCCATGACTCGCTAGCTTGCCAGTTCGAAAGGAAGTGTCTCGGCACGTCGTGCGACGTTCAGCGGAAGGACCCACATTACTATGGTCGCGTTCCGTTTACTTTAAGTTTTCGATAGCATTTACCGCCAATAAACACAATAATCAGAGTAGATATTTAAGACTGCTTGGGACATGCAAGATCTGTGTGACGACAGAATTACGCGCTGTTCGCATGTGGCGTTTGTAGAAACCGCTCATTATCATCATCATCATTTCAGCCGAAAGACGTCCACTGCTGGACATAGGCCTCCCCCAAGGTTCTCCACCACGACCGCCCCTGTGCCACCCGCATCCAGCGGTTTCCCGCGACCTTCACCAGGTCGTCGGCCCACCTTGTCGGGAGCCTACCCACGCTGCATCTTCCGGTGCGTGGTCGCCACTCGAGAACCTTTCGGCCCCATCGGGCATCGGTCCTACGTGCAATGTGCCCAGCCCACTGCCACTTTAGTGTTGAAATTCTTCGGGCTACAACGCATTTATTGGTTACGGATTTGGTTTTTGCCTTTTGGTTAGGAAATAAATAAAGAAATCTTGAACGAATGTGCTCTCTCTAATGTTTCGCTGATGATGGCCTGTGTGTTAGATCATTAGCTCTCTTCAAAATGGTTGAGCTAAATGGTGCTACACAAGTCGTGGTGGACTAGTGGTTAAAACACCAGCCTCTCAAGCATGAGTGTGCGGGCTCGATTTCAGGTCAAGCAAGTACCAATGTAACTTTAACGTAAGTTATATGTACTTTATAAGTATGTCTTCGGCACCAATGACTGATTATAAGGTGAAGGAAAACATCTTGAGCCTGGACTTTAAGTCTGAAATTGCCAACCCGCAATGAGCAAGCGTGGTGATTACGCTGAATCCTTCTCTGTACTAGAGGAGGTCTGTGCCCAGCAGTGGGACGATAATAAAAAGGTTGATGATGATGATGATGAATATTTGCACACCTTGTTAAATGGGAAACTTGTATGTCTATTTTTTATTTGCCATCATACATATATGAATAATAATTTGTGTATGTACACACATGTTTATGCAAATTAATATTATTATTCGTTTATTTATTTTACATACATATGATTTACATTTTTAAATACTTATATTTTAAATATTTAGTTTCGAGGAGTACTGCCTTTTGAATCTGACCCTTGATCCAAATGCCTAACGAGAGCCTCAATAGATATTGGTCGAGGCTCTTGGCTATTAAACCATTGGCCGATACGACAATCGGTACAATGACTGCCAAGTTCACATTCCACATGTCAACAATCTCGTGCGCCAAGTCGACCTATTATTATTATTATTACTTGTATTTTAAGTCTTGGCAAGTACCTAGTTTGCAAACATTGTCTATGTATGTTTTGGTTCAATAAACGTAATTATTATTATTCGATTTGATTGACAAAAACGCATTAATAATCATTTAAAATCTGCAGTTTAGTATCAATTACCGTGTTCTCAACATTATGACCAGGCTTACTGGTTTGCTGGGCGTGTTGTGATTGTAACTGAAAGGATTCAGCACCATTAGGTACTTAAGTCAGGCGTTGGTGATATTTCATCTAACGCCCAACTTAGTTCTTTACTCACAAGTTGTACGTGGGAACCAAGTTAGAGATCAATTTAACTAAATTATGTCGATGATTACAAAAGCTTTATCGCCTCAGTTGTAACATCTTGGCCATTTTAGTTTGAGATCGGCTAATTCACTTTGAATTGGAGTGGACCTTATCTCATTCTTCCCACAGCGGGTTCGTAAATTCTTGGATAAACTCAATTATTCCAAGATTGGGCAGTGTATTGGCATGTCTGTTGGGATAGGTGAACTATCAAACGTAGTAGATAAACATTTTTGCAGTAATAAGTGCAGTCTTTGAATGAGCTCAAAGTGCCTTATGTATATTTTATAGAGTATTTGGTGTCCCACCGCTGGGAATAGGCCTCCCCTTTTTCTTCCAAATCTCCTTCATCATCATCATCTCAGCGCTAATCCCAGTCGCATCAGAAGCCTTCTCAGTTTTGGAGTCTGGGGTCCGCTTTATCAGTCTAACTGCTGATTTTGGCTAAACTTCGATATTTTCCGTAAAGCGACTGCCGTCTGACCTCCACAACCCGAAGGCAATATCGTAGCATTGCAGTTAGACAATTGTTGGACTTTTGAGGGCTCCAACAACCCCTAACGACTGCCATTAGATGTTCGTATGGCAACCGGGACTAACGGCTTAACGTGCTTTCCGAGGCACGACCAGATTAGTGCAAATATTCATCGATCGATTGATCGAAGCCGCGCCTCCTTGCGCAGCGGCCGCATTTGTTACCGCTACGCCACGGAGGCTGTCGAGATTTGCACATAATCAATCGTCTACTGTACAAGGTGTCGCTAAAGAAATTTTATATTTAGTGATATGATTTAAAAAAAAAAGTATGGCGAATGTAGAAAAAAAGTTTATTCATTATTACTTTTTGGGTATTTATTTCTTAAAAATAATATTGTCTAAATGTAGACCCTTTTGATCCCTTTTGAGCTATTTTAACTCCTGAGACGTGGTCGCGAAACAATGGGCCTTATAAGAAAGCTCAAGGTCAGTCAAAGGGCTATGGAGAGGGCTATGTTTGGGTTTTCGCTGCGTGATCAGAGCATAAATGAGGAGATAGAAGAACGAGACTAACTGACATAGCCCAAAGAATTGCAAAACTTAAGTGGCGGTGGGCCGGGCACATTGCCCGTAGGACCGATTCCCTATGGCACCGACGGATTCTCGAGTGGCGACCATGTACCGGAAAACGCAGCATGGGTAGGCCCTCGACAAGGTGAACCGACGACCTGGTAAAGGTCGCAGGAAACCGCTGGGTGCAGGAGGCGCTGGACCGGTCGTCCTGGAGATCCTTTTGGGTGGCCTATGTCTAGCAGTGGACGTCTTGCGGCTGATATGATGATGATGTAGACCCTTGCGTTCTGGGCATTCATTTTATCGAACAATAAAATTACTTATGACCGATTACTTATGTGGACTCAGAGATGGCTGCCATTTTGTGATGGATATTTTCTTCCAAATACGCCAATGATGTCGGTTTATTGCCGTAACCTTTAGATTTAAGATAATCAAATCGAAAATGAGCTAAAATAACGTTGGTAAACGTTGAAAATCGCTCAATCACTTGGTTTACGAAATTATGCCTCTGACTGACATAATCTAATAATGAATCTTGGGGCTTTAATTCTTGCACCAATTGAATTTTGTATTTTTTCATCTTTATGTCTTTACTAGCTGTTTCACTCGCGTAAGCTTCGAACCGAAAGAGCTCATTTGATATAAAATAAGCGCCTGTTAAAATAACGGGAGCAATATGTACGTCTGCGTTTGCTCCCGATGTTTTATAGCCTATGTCCTTTCTCAGGCTCTAGACTATCTGTGTACCAAATTTCATTACAATCGGTTCAGTAGTTTTGGCGTGAAAGCCCGAAAGACAGACAGAGATACTTTCGCATTTATAATATTGGTATGGATTTATTTATTTGATGGTTAATTAAAACGGTACAATACCAATTACATTAATTAACATAGATACAAACAATTACATTAATTATCTTAAAAACTACTACCAAAACTAACATGGCACGGTGGACTCTCTCGCATACTTTCTTTCACAGAAAACCAAACATACACGCATAAGCTTATTCCATTCATCCGAAAACACGTCACATTCAGGGTACACGTTGGCCATCAGAAGGGCTCTCAGCACCTTTAAATTACGACAGACCGGGGATTCAGCTCTGGCTGCCGTTTTTGCCGGAAGTTGCGCAAACAGATTGTGCCTGCGGCTTTGACGGTGACCGATGTATTTGTCAGGCACAAATAGTCGGCAGAAAAATCAAAGCCTGTCAAAAAAGTCAAAGTTGGTGAGCTGGTCAAAGCCTCTTCTCACCTCCAACGAGTTACATCGCAACAGAGGTAGTTGGTACAGATGGAAAAAAAATGGTATTTTACATATATTTATTATATAATACCATTATTTATTAATGTAACGATTACGACGATTATTTATTAGTGTGACGATCCTATTTGAAAGGTTCGGGTCTTAACACTCTCCACGTTTTCTACCGTTCTTGATAACCTAGGCCGCTCGGATTTTGTTTTGTCCAGTATTGTACCAGTCCCTTCAAACTTTTTAACCGAATGTCAAATGAGAGGAATGCTTGGCGCGTCATTTAAGTGGCGAAAACTTCGAATAGTTAGTACAGAATTTTCCACGCGCTACAGTCGCCGAATCACCGCAATTGTAAAACTGTAGCACGAATAAGGCGCGGTCTCCTCCCGAGAAACGCTCCATACCGACTGAATTCCCAAGAGCCAGGCTACCAATTGACATAACACCCGCGCCCCTCGGATACGTTGCGTTCACGCAGTAAGCTAAATAAATATAAAATTTCTTTTGCGATACCTTGTAGGTATTTTGATTATAAAGTCTAAGATCATATTACACATGCCTGGATTCGACAGGTTTCAAAACCAGAGGCTTTAATTGGATTTACGCAGGTGTGAGATTATGGAAATGTATAGAAGAATATCTTGTTGAATATTGATTACGTAGATATCTTCTATTATATGTATTTTATTTTTAATATGGTAGGCGACAGCCTCCGTGGCGTAGCGGTAGCGAACGCACCGCTACGCAAGGAGGCGCGGGTTCGATCCCCGCGCAGTGCAAATATTTATATCGACGCTTGAAAGGCAATCATATCTAAGCGACAAAAAATCGAAAATTGAGTTATATACACCAAACGACGCAGAAAAATCTGGCAGTTCGAATGGTGTATAAAACTCAATTTACGAATTTTTGTCGCTTAGATATGATTGCCTTTCAAGCGTCGATATGCATGAATATGAATATTTGCACTGGTCTGGTCGTGCCTCGGAAAGCACGTTAAGCCGTTGGTCCCGGTTGCCATATGAACATCTAATGGCAATCGTTACGGGTGATCCGAGCCCTCAAAAGTCCAACAATTGGTCTAACTGCAATGCTCCGATATCGCCTACGGGTTGTGGAGGTCAGACGGCAGTCGCTTCACGGAAAATATCAAAGTTTGGCCAAAATCAGCAGTCGGACTGGGGAAGCGGCCCCAAACTCCAAAGCTGAAAAAAGCTTCGGATGCGACTGGGAATAACGCTGAGATGATGGATGGATTTTTAATATGGTAAGTAAAACCGATAGCGATTTGCCTATGTCAAAAGCGAGTGAATTGGAAAAGCAAAGCAAAGCATTAAAAATAAATACTTCAATGCTACGTTGACCTCTGGAGATCTTGTAGGAAATTAAGATAGTCCATGGACAGTTATCTACTGTTGCTAGCTAATAAAATACCCAGATACGACACGATCCCAATTATGTCGGTGGTAGGCCATAATATCAGCTGCCAGAAGTTACCGCGATGTCTGGTGAAGCCGTATGGAGGACGGGTCTGAACAGTTGTGTTATGATGACCAAATATTGTTGTCGCGAGTTTGATCGGGGAGGGTCTCCAGATCAATCTCCCTCTGGCGCAGCATCGTTGGTCGTGTTGTTGGGTTTAATATTGCATCACCTCGCTCAACTGTCGTATTCTTTCCTATTCACTAAGTTTTTAAGTGAATAGGCTTAATAAACTACCGCGATTACCATCAGGCGGGATTGCGGTCAAGTACTAGTTTATAATTATTAAAAATATATGTATTAGGCTCGACTTCCAGTCTAACCAGATGCAACGGAATCATCATCATCATTATCAGCCTCAATTCGTCCACTGCTGGACATAGGCCTCCCTCATGGCACGCCAACAAGCTCGATCCTGAGCAGTTCTCCGCCAGCCACTGCCAGCCACCTTTTTGATATCGTCGCTCCATCTCGCCCTAAGGGCGTCCTCCGCTACGTTTGCCGAGACGCGGTCTCCACTCGAGGACTCTTTTACCCCAACGGTTGTCTTTCCTGCGGCATATGTGACCAGCCGATTGACACTTCAGCTTGCTAATCCTCTTAGCTATGTCGGTTACTCTGGCCCTCTGTCGGACCATCTCATTTCTGATGCGCTCCTTCAAAGCCCAACATAGCCCGCTCCATAGCTCGCTGAGTGGCTTTAAACTTATGGACTAGTCTGACCGTTAATGTCCACGTCTCGGCTTCGTAAGTCATGACGGGTAGGACGCACTGATTGTAGAGTTTAGTCTTCAAACATTGGGGTATGGGCGTCAAAAATACGCGACGAAGTGCAACGGAATACCAGTATTTTACATGGAGGGGCTGCCTATCTGACCTCCACAACCTTTGGGTGAATAGACTGGTAGAATAGAATATAAAAGGATACTCTTTATTGTGTACACCATATAAATTACAGAACATAAATATGAGGATTTTACAATCGGCTTATAACTAAGAGCGTAGGTAGATAGTCAGATTTTCGGGCTTCTGACGACCTATATTGACTGTCAAAATCCGTGGCAAACGTAGCTTAGCATAATTGATGACTTAGCAATAACATTACTTTTTCAACACACTTGCTCATAAAGTGGCTCTATGGTCACTGCAATTAGGCACATAATGACACCCATAATCAAACTGTGACAAAAAAAAAAAATTGGTTATTTGTTCAATTTGCCAGTGCATTGCATTCAAGGAAATTCTATCTTAACTGGAATGTGAACTTGCATAAGTCTCTACTTTAAAAGAAGACTCTATCGCAAGAGCAAGAGAGGTCGATCGGAAATAAAACTTTATTTGAAGATAACACGGTCTAAGGGAGAAAGCGTCCCAGTAGCCCTCTGTCTCTTTCTAAGTGTTACCCGTATTTATTTTTTGTATCCATCCTCGGCTCTCTTAATACCACCGACTCAATAGCGCCTCGGAGGTAATCACCAATGTTACACACTAGTACCTTAATGTACTATTATAACACCGGCTTCTATTATTTAAAGAACAAAGTGAGACACAGTCGCCTAATGAGGATTTGTTTACAAATGCTAATGCTACGGGACAACGCTTTTCATGTGTAGAATTTCAAGGCAACGAAAGTTTAATTAGATATTCTGTTGACGCCCCGATTTGAGATTCACTGGTTTTATCTTGTTCCATGTTATTATTCTTGTTTTACGGTTAAGTTAAATTTGTAGTGAAGTTCATAAAGGCTGAGCGTTTAGGAGTTTGCGAGTTTTGGATGTTTAATAGTCAATCATACTTTAACAGCTTTTTACCCGATTTTACCGCCCTTTATACCTAGGGCTTTTATTTAGGTAATAAGTTTTTACTTATTTACATTTCAATTTTATTGATATTTAATTTATTTTTCGTTTTGCTTTGTTGGTATTTTGGCGTGGCTAGCTGGCATATGCTAAATAATATCATTGTTGTTGTATTTTCTTGTGTTCATTACTATACATAGTTTTGTATAAAGTCATGTGTTTTTTTTAAATTAACAGAGAGCTGTGCTGCTGGGTAGTTTGTACCACCACTTCTTCTTCCCAGCGAAATCACCAGAAAATGTTGATGGGTGGGCGTTGTGGGGGACTGTCTTATATAATATTGACGTTCAAGAAGTGCTGATTCTCAGCCTAATTTTAATAAATGACTTTTGATTTTGGATGAGATTTGCTTCACTGGTATAGTATGGCTGTGGCTAATAAGTTCCCAATGGGAAAACTCAATAATTTTGCACGACCCAGGACTCCACGCTCAGCCGTCGCACTTGCAAAATTGCAACTACGGGACTAAAGGCGAAGTTTGGAAGTTGGTGGCTCGTGCGTGCATCGGCAAGCACTTTAATTAGTTAGTCCTTCACCTGGTCTTTCTCCGGTCATATCGGATTACGTGATGGGACGCCACCGGACTATGAAAGTGAGGCAAAAGGAATTGCATCTGTCATCATCATCATCTCAGCGTTTATCCCGGTTGCAACCGCGGCTTTCGCGTTGGAGCCCGGGGTCCGCTTTCTTACTTAATTTCCTCCATTTCGCGCGATCTTTAGCATCCTGTGGTGTGAGATTGTTGGCACGCATGTCATCTCTTACAACGTCAAGCCAGCACTTCTTTGGTCTACCCCGCTTGTTCCGGCCCGGCGGAGGCGCCATGGCATACCAACGTAGGCGACCCTCCTGCAGTTTGTCCGCAATGTCACGGACATGAAGACTGCCACGGATGCGGGAGTTCCTGAAGCGGTCCTTCCGCGTAACTCCACACATCCACCGCAGCATATTCATCTCCGTGACACGCAGCTCCTGCTTGTGTCGCTCAAGCACAGGCCACGCCTCACTGCCATAGAGGAGAACAGGTCTAATGATGGTCTTATAGACCTGCCCCTTAAGCTTAACCGGCATTTTGGGGTCACAAATGACACCCGTCACCGACCTATGCAAAGAACAAAGTCACATTTGCAAAATCTCTACTTTTCAGGACAGCGATATAAAGTTTGTCTCATTCAAATTTAGTTGTAACTTTTTTTTTAGTAATTCTTCATACTTCATTCTTTTAATATACATATAAAATATTATTATGCATTGATTCTTATCAAAACATTAAACTAAAACCCTTTATTTTAAAAATTAGTAGTATATATATGCACATATGACGATTTATTGTGGCAATCTTTGAACAAATGTGTGTCATATATACAAATGAAACTTTGTTCTTGGACAGAGTGCTGGTACCAAGTCTAATTGAAACTTTATTTTATGTAAATTCTGATAGCCAAACGGTTCTATTTTGTGAAAGGGTACAAAAAATCACAATGATAATGATTAATTAAAAAAATAAACATTATTTATTAAGCAATCACAGTATGCAACATAGTAATCTTAGGTAATTAATAATTTTTTAATCGTTTTTGTAACCCTATGTTACATAAAAATTATATAATAATTTAGTCAACAAAATAACACTGAATCGTACGCATAATAATATTATTAGTAATAGGGTAGGTAGGCTGGGTAGGGTAGGTAAGATAGGGTAGGTGAGGTTAGGGTAGCATGAAAATGGTACAAAAATTATTTAAATTGTCAAAAAATCTTAACTAATTAACACTATTTTATGAGATCAAACTTAATGAGATCAAAACGTTTACATAATTATTAATTTTAACTCCTTTTTAGTAAATAGAATCAATAGATGACACAGCTGATTGACCTCAGCTGTGTCATCTATAGATTGTATTTTAATAATTTATAGTTAAAAATACAAATAATAGAGTGTTTCTTCACAACATAATTAGGTATAAAATTAAGACCGAGAAAGTAGTTGCCTGAACAAGGGAGAGATCGGAAATAATTCGTATATTGAGAAGGTATAATTCCCGAATCAAGTAAAATAGACCCTTATGTCTATCTTTAGATAAATTTAATGGCTTTTTGTAAGCTTGTTCTAAGATTGATATAGAAGAAACGGCATTACTGCGGGTATTAGAACATATTATTAAAATCTTTTTGTAGTCTATTTCATTAAGATCATATTTATACAACAGCTTGTTAAGTTCTGAATCCACGAATACTTCTCTTAAACTATTCCACGACACTTTAACTCCTTCCGTGTTTCTTTTCTGTGTTCCGAATACAATGGGATTCCACGGGGACAAAAGATAGAACATCGTCATACACACTACAGGTACCAAGCTTTATTACGCGATGGTGCTTTGCGTAGCGTCCTCTCATGTCCTCTTCCATAACAGTGCAGCCATCGTATCGTATATATATATTTTTTTTCAAAACAGCAAGACTGCGAGACCGACAGTGACACGGAGCTCCCAAGATTTTATTATCGATTACTTTATCCTATCTCTACAACAATTGGTCTAACTGCAATGCTTCGATGTCGTTGTGGAGGTCAGATGGCAGTCGCTTCACGGAAAATGTCGAAGTTTAGCCATATCAGCAGTTGGACTGGTAAAGCAGACCCCAGACTCCAAAGCTGAAAAAGGCTTCGGATGCGACTGGGATTAACGCTGGGATGATGATGATGACTTTATCCTATCTCTCTATCCTATACCTACCCCTACCCTTTTGGTCACATACTTCTTCACAATATTTTTGACCACTCAACTTTCGGCATAAACGTTTCTTGCATTTTTTTAAGTGTAGCAGGGTATTCATCATCACTGTTTTGTTAACTACCTATATGTATGGATGAGTACTTGATGGTGACTGTGTCGAAAGGTCATCATCATGGACAGCACAAAAAGTGTCATTACATTTTATAATATGTTGATTTAACGAAAAGGCATAGAAGTAAAAATATTTGTAGTTTAAATAGATTGTATATTTCTAGAACTAACAACGGGTGAATTGTTGAAAGCTAGATGGTACATCGAATGTCAATGGTGTTATTGGTTCGTTAATTATTGCAGACGTTGCCGTTGATGGAAATAACTGATCATTTAATGGGTTTTCAGTATTATCCTAAAGCAGTATTAGGCTAGTTGGTAGTTCAGTATTACATGCAGGCCCTAGTGAAGATAATTGTTTGTCTTGAACTGCTCCATCAAGTATATGTCGTCGTCCCATACTGCAGGTATCTCTTGATCAATATTTTCAACCCCCTGTGGTAGCGGTGATACATCAAATGACCAAATTTCATGAGATGGTAGTGGACACGACGTGGTAATAGCTTCAGAATCATCCACATTTTCTGAAAACAAAAACTAATTAAAATAAAACATCGTTACAAATAACAAAACAATAAAAGTTCAAATAGATATAAATTTATATATATTAATATTAAATATTAAAAAAAAATATGTATTTATTGATATTTAAATAGTTTTTAAGTAGAAAAAAGGTTTATCTTAATGTGATAACCAAGAACAAGACTTTATTTACAAATAGACCTCACGATTTCAGAACGAATTCCCTCAAACAAAGTAACATTTGCATATAGACCCTATATTTTATACACAACTTTCGACTAATAAAGTAACAAGTATAAAAAATACACAAAACTTATTGATTATCATGATATTTTATATATTTTTTTTAAAGATTGAATGAATCGAAATTTCTTTTTTTACGCTTTTGCAATAAAAGCTAACATTTTTATAGAACAAAGGTGTATTTGAATATGAAACCGTTCATCTCACTACTTTGGCGTTAAACTAATATCTACTCAAGTAATATTACAAAAAACCATTTTAAAGTAATCTATTTATTTGTATGTAACACAACTATTAATCTAAATAACTAAAGTTTAATTTACTTACCAGGAATATTCATTTCTTCATTATATTTTATCCCATTGGAGTCGGTCGTATCACAATCAAAATTTTCATTATACGAATTTAATAGCACATTTAGCATGCGTTTCCAGCGTGTCGGTTTCATTTTAAATAGATAAATACAGATACATTAATGAAAAAAATATGTAAGTAGACTAATTTGCGGTGAAGCGTCCTCGCGGCCCCAGTTCCGTAGAACATGAACACGACTGTCGATGTCACCCACCTCGCACGGTGCGTTTGCGTCGCACCGGACAGCGGTTAACGACACATATGGAGCAGGGACCTTGTTTTTTGGAGAGCCAAACTAAATAGGCTTTTGTTCGATTGCTATCTTCGTAACTACGTAACATTTTTGAATTATTATTTTTTTGGTAAAATGTAGAGGTCCGTTAACAGTAAAAAATACAATAAAATTACTTTGGTAATATATTCAAATAAAACTTTGTACTTTGCATAGATCGACCTCACGCCATTTTGCCCAAGCTGCGGAAATACGTGCCCTGACGTCGCAATCAATGTCGCCGGACGCGTGGAGTACAGACCCCAAGTATTTAAACTGGTCTGTGCACTCGACCTTGTCACCGCCTATGCGCACAGACATGGGGTCTGTCGTGTTGCTACATGCATACACGGTCTTCGCCACATTGAGTTTCAGACCTCCGTTCTCCAGCGAGTCCTTCCACATATTCACACGCCGCACCAGCCGATTCCTGTCCGCGTCCGCCAGCGCGATATCGTCAGCATACATAAGCAACCAAGGAGGTTGCTCATGTGAATCCCTGATGCTATCCGACAAAACGTCTAATATCACGCTGAACAGAAACGGACTAAGGACGGAACCTTGGTGGACTCCGACGGTGACGGGGAAGGGTTTAGTGTCACCAACAGCGGTCCTAACAACGGAATCGGATTTGAGGTACATATCTCGAATTATGTCAACATAGGCTTATGGTACCCCTTTGGACCTCAGTGCCCACCAGATCACCCCTCGAGGGACACAGTCGAAGGCCTTCTGCATATCAAGAAAGAGCATATGCAGAGGCGTGTTCTTCGATCTGTATCTCTCCATGGCGATCCTTAGTGCAAAGATAGGATCCACGGTTCCGTACCCTGGACGAAACCCATATTGACACTCCGAGACAGCACACTCCTGCCGGATCCGGGAGTCTATAATCCTCTCAAAGATCTTCATGGTGTGGGACATGACCTTTATACCGCGATAGTTGCCACACTCCTGAACCGAGCCCTTGCCTTTGAAGACTGGAGTAATAATACTCAGCCTCCATTGGCTCGGGATTTTGCCGGTCAGGAGCACGCGGTTCAGAAAGCTAGTTAGCATGCCCACACCGCGAGGACCCATCGCCTTCCAGGCCTCAATGGGGACTCCATCAGCACCGACAGCTTTCCGATTCGCCATGCGACGAAGAGCCGTATGGACTTCCTCAGGCGTTATCGAAGGAAGTGCATCTGTATCTATGAGTAATTGAGCACACATGCGTATTGTAATACGATGATTTCTTTAGAATCAGAAATGAGGAGATCCGCAGAAGAATCAAAGTCACCGACATAGCTATTCGAGTCGCTAAATTTAAGCGGCAGTGGGCGGAGCACATTGCTCGTAGAACCGATGGCCGATGGGGCAGTAAGGTTCTCGAGTGGCGGCCACGCACCGGAAGACGCAGTGTGGGGAAGCACCCAACAAGGTGAACCGATGACCTGGTGAAGGTCGCGGGAAGCCGATGGATACGGGCAGCTCAAGACCGGTCATAGTGGAAAGCCTTGGCGGAGGCCTTTGTCCAGCAGTGGACCTCTATAGGCTGAAGAAGAAGAAGAACACGATCTAGTTAGGTTTTGCCATCGTGGCCAAATTCGGTCTGAAGGAGTTTTGAATAACAATAATTAGCAGTAGTTATTTATGTTATATTATGTACCTATATAAAGTTTTATGTTAATATAGTATTGTATATGTTTATATGGGCATTGATGGCTGAAATTAATCAATATAAATTTGTGATTTCACTTTTTTTTCCGGTTATTTTGTTTGTTCCTGTGTAAAAGTACTAATAACATCATTATAAGGTATATATTATATTTTCTTTGTGTTACAAATAGTATAGATTTTGTCTGAAATAACAATTAAAACCTAGTTTTTAATATATAACGTTCACAGTTTTTCTGTAGTGTAATTAGTATCAGCACCCGTGTAAAAACGGGGCGGGTGGCTAGTTTTATATAAAGAACTAAATTTCTATAATTTTGGTTTAAGCCTGCTCTAAATAAAATCGTTGTTTTGTACAATAATAAGGGCATTAACAGTTATCTATTAAGACTTAAATGTGCCCCTCTAATTACTGACGTGCTTGACAGATACTTAGATGAATTTAGAAGCAAAACAAAGGAGCTTTAACTTCAAGTTATTTCTTTGTATCACAACCAACATCTCGGCCATGTCTGATCCGTCGACATCCTAAGTAGCTTGTTGCATTAGTCAGACTTAATATACGAATCCTTTCTTATTATTATTACTTTCAGTAATAAATTCGTAATTGCTTGTCTTAAAATATTTGGCCAAACGGGGTAAGTTAGAACTGTGGTCAAGCGCATACTTCCACTATAAATTCTATGCCCAGAGAGCGAAGCGACTAGATACCACTTCCAAAGGCCACACGGAAGACTAAATGGCCAAATAATTCAGTTGGCTGCGAAATATACCAAAAAAAAAGTAACTTAAGCTCATTGCATGTCAAGAAGTCTCCATTTATGCAGAAATGTCAGTAGTTGAAAGCTCCGTTGTTCCCATACATTATAGGTACGTAAGCAACAAAAAGAGAAAAATTAAAGAAAACAAATTGCAATATATTGTATGTGTATGCGTGTCTGCGTGCGTGTGTGTGTGTGTGGGGGGGGGTGTGGGGGTGTGTGTGCGTGTGTGTGTGTGTGTGTGTGTGTGTGTGTGTGTGTGTGTGTGTGTGTGTGTGTGTGTGTGTCTGAGAGAGAGAGAGTGACGACAGATTTGAGGTGTACATGGTGTGACTAAACAAAGGAATAACATTGCAACATATGTACTTACGAATACTTTTAACCAACTTCACTTCAAGTTTTTAATTGCTTCCTGTCAATTTTTTTTTTTAATTATTTTGCTACATTTGGATCTAAACAGATTGGTTATGAGTTTTGACTAGAGCATATACATACCTACATCTCTTAAGGTTGTCTGTCCTACCTAAAGGCGTATTCGTTGAGCTGACACCTTTTTCGACCTCGTTGACCGTTGTGAGTGGCAGAGGATTTACAATTTGCATGTATAAATAATGTCCATTTAGCTTACATCACGAAAATTATGCGTAGGTGCCTTTAATTTAGGAGTTAGTTCTAAGTAGTAAATTGAGTTGAGCTATTTTCAGACGGAATTTGTAGTTTCTTACAACATTTTATGTATGTACATATTTAATAAATACTAGCTTTCCGCTCGCGGTTTCGTCCGCGTGGCATTCGGTCATATCGCGCTTTTTAGATTCCTCATTTTCGGGGATTAATTATCGTATCATTTAGCTTTTTTTTTATTATTATTGTTATAAACGACACACAGCACCATCTATCACCGAACTGGTATGAAGCTAAGAACATTTTTATTTTCCCTCGGGAATATGAAATTTTTCCGGGATAAATAGTACCCTAGTATTTTTTTAATCCGGACTTCAAAATCAAAAATCAAATTTTTTTATTTCAAATTAACCATCACTTGGTACTTTTGAATAGTCAATGTCTGAATAGTCAAATTCTAACTTTACGTCTGCAAAATTTCAAAGCAATCGGTTCAGTAGTTACGGCGTGAAAGCGGAAAAACTCACTTTGCGATTTATAATATTAGTAAGGATGTGAAAAAACAAATCACTTTTATTGAATAACATCTGTACTGTACCTAGTACCTACTTGTTATCTAAATCCCATCAATTACCGCAGTTGATAGTTAGGATTACACAAAATCAACATTAACAATTTCTAAATGAAACATCAGAATAGATTCCGTCCTATACAAATATCAGATATGTTATACTAAGAGGAATTTACACAAAACTATAAATTGGCTACTGTCGAAAGATCATGCCATTATTAGACAAACTGCAGGGTAATTGCGTATCAGTAGCAATAGGTTTCATTTTGACAGTTCAACAACATTCATTGCGTTATTTACGTTGTTGAGCAGATGAGCAGACATGTTTACGAACACATGGATCAATGTATTAGCAATATGCTTCCAACTTATAGTAATAGTGTGTTACGTAATTAGGGTGTTTCAATGAGTTTTTGACAAAACCCGCCACACTGTTCCCAACCCACTGCAACTCCTGAAAGCCAGAATCAACAGTGGAGACCGCCAGAAAAACGCCGAGCAATGAAGCTCGACGAGTCCCGGAGAAACGATTCAACTGTCTTGGGTCCCGCAACGAAATTAATCAGAAAAGAATAGCGGAGGAGTAAGAAAAAAGATATTTTTTCCACTTCCCTCCATAATAAGCAGGAGACAGAACAGAACTAGGCCAATCGGCACAAAGGGACATTATTGCAACTGGGAGAAGCCCAGATTGCCAAGCACCACGGAATAACATTTGATTAAGTTAATGGGTCCTAAGTAGGTATTTGCTGTTACAATTGATTCCAATAATAGGTATGGCAAAAGCGCCTGAACGCACGGAAATTAGTTCTAGTTTCTACAAGGTCCGTATAATAAACAACTCCGGATGTAACTTGTACACTATCCAACATAATTATTGCGTTCATTCTGCCAAAGAATACACTCCCACAAGATGTGATGTGCGGACTGTTCAAATTCACAGTTCGATGTAGAACACTGACACAAAGGCGAAGGAACAAGTTTAAAAGAATACAGTTTACTTTTAAAGTTGCCATGACCTGTGAGAAATTGAGCAACGCTTATGTAGGCAAGTGTGAGCAAGTTTATGTACACTTCAATGTATAATAATAATAATTCTTTATTACCACAAAGATTCAATTACATTGCACAATCATCATCTCAGCGTTAATCCCAGTCGCATCCGAAGCTTTAGCAGCTTTGGTGTCTGGGGTCCGCTTTACCAGTGTAGCTGCTGATTTTGGTTAAACTTCTATATTTTCCGTGAAGCGACTGCCGTCTGATCTCCACAACCCGACGGCGATACCGAAACATTCCAGTTAGACCAATTGTTGGACTTTTGAGGGCTCCAACAACCCGTAACGACTGCCATTCGATATTTGTATGGCAACCGGGACTAATGGCTTAACTTGCTTTCCCAGGCATGACCAGACTAGTGCAAATATTCATATTCATGGATAAAAATATTTGCACTGCGCGGGGATCGAAGCCGCGCCTTCTTGCACAGCGGCCGCGTTCGCCACTGCTTCGCCATGGATGCTGTTGATATACATTAAACAGTATACAGAATAACTTATACTTAACTTAGCAATTGGTTACATAAGTACAACAGCACCCTAATTACATAGGTCCCTATTACTAACTATTTTTTTTTAAAAAAAAACGTTGCCCCACGCTAGGAATCGCCTGTGTCGTGGGTGCGTTTACAAACATATAAATTCACATACACAAACATCCAAGACCCGGACAACTACTTGTAGGTTATACAAATATTTGTTTCGTGAGGGAATCGAACCCGCGACACGCAGCACAGCAGTCAATTAACTAAACCGTTGAAACCATTTCGAAGCATATCGCTAATCCATTCGAAAAGTTGTCCGTGTTTGCCATAATCCCCACGCTTGGCAGGTGGGTTGGGGTTCGCAGTTATTTGATATTCCACATCAGAAGCGCTGCCCGCTTTCCTGGTAAGAGTTCCCTTAGTCGCGTCTTATGACACCCACGGCAGGATATAGGATGGTACTATTCTGAGCCAGGTACCCCACATTTACATTATATCTTAGAAATATTTGATTAGAGTAGCGATTAAAAAACACGGGCTGAAGGGTGAAAATTTAGGGTTGAATATATTTACCAAAAAAAGTTGTCTAAAAAATTAAAAAAAAAGGTTAGGGGTGAACAACCCTTACCACTTAGAAGTAGGGAAAATAGATAGTAGGTAACCGAACCCAGACCTACTGAATATTCATGTCAAATTTCATTAAAATTGGTAACTAACTTTGTGACACGAGAATTTTGTTAGGTATATAAGATTTTCTTACTTTTTCATGCCACACCGTAGTGAGTTGGGACCGCTATTACAATATTAATATACAGTATGTTAAATAACAGAGGGCGTTCCCTTAAACTCGTTAATATATATCATTAATAGTTTAAAATAAAAATATCAGCATAGAAAAATAAGCATAAAAAAATCCGAATAAAAAAAAATATAATTGAAAATAAATTTGAAACCTCCTGTTTTAAATCAATATAGTAGTCGTCATGTATAAATAAATTGCGACGTTGCCGTCTTTCAAGTTTGCGTGTACAGTGTGTTTCTTTTACATGTCAATTTAAAATTTTTATTGAATATTTTCATATTGAAAAAATTTTAAAACATTTTGTTTTCGAATGGAAATATTTTTTTTAGCATGTATGTATGCTATACTATTTCGGGTTAACGGGAACGCCCTCTGTTAGTTAACGTACTGTATAACCTTATTTTGTACCCACATCATTGCAAATTATGTGACTTTTGATTTCTGAAAAATATTCTTTTCAAACACACTTTGAACAGTGCTCTGTTTTTGTTCCTGAGCTGAAATTGTTATAACAATTATGGAAGAAGCCAATCTGTGGTCGATCAAAAGAAAGCGTGTATCTAACATCGACGTATAAGCGAGTACCATGGATCCGGTACATGATTCTGAACCCCCCAGTAGTTGAATTTATCGTCGGCTTTTACATGATTAAAAAAAAATATGCAGTTTTTTTTACTTTAGACCGCTCATAACTGCTATACTTTTATAACCCAATAAGATTTTAAAGTAAAAATTAATTAATTCGCTAATTACACAAAAAGCGCAATTTTGACAAAACTCGAAAACTATCTTATCAGCTGATTTAATAGAGTTCACATCAGGAATCAACGTCATACCTACAAATTCGAGCGGCGGTACGCTTGCAACGTTCAAAAGCCGGGCAGACACTTTTTTTTTAAACACTGTGAATTCTGTAACCGTTTATTAACGGCATAAATGACTATCAAAATTTTATTAGTGGATGTGGTCTAGCCTTTATGCGAAGTTTGCGTTACGATGCCAGATACACCCTGTATACACCTATTGGACTTGAGCGTTTGATAGTCACAGAAAACACCTAAATATTGCTGTCACTAATTAAGTGTTTACGTCATCATCATCATAATTCCAGTCGAAAGACGTCCACTGCTGGACATAGGCCTCCCCCAAGGTTCTCCACGACGACCGGTCCTGCCCCTTCCGCATCCAGCGGTTTCCCGCAACCTCACCAGATCGCCACCTTGTCGGGGGCCTACCCACGCTACGTCTTCCGATGCGTGGTCGCCACTCGAGAACCCGTCGGCCCCATCGGGCTTCGGTCCTACGGGCAATGTGTCCAGCCCACTGCCACTTTAGTGTTGCAATTCTTCGGGCTATGTCGGTAACTGTCGTTCTTCTGCGGATCTCCTCATTCCTGATTCGATCGCGCAGTGAAACCCCAAGCATAGCCCTCTCCATTGCCCTTTAAGTGACTTTGAGCCTTCTTATAAGTCCCATTGTTAGCGACCACGTCTCAGTTCCGTAAGTCATCACTGGCAATGACACCCTTGTCGAAGACTTTTGTCTTGAGACACTGCGGTATTTCGGACGAGAAGATTTTACGTAGCTTCCCGAAAGTAGCCCAGCCGAGTTGGATTCGACGATTGACCTCTTTCTCGAAGTTGGACCTTCCTAACTGGATAGTTTGTCCCAGGTACACGTAACCGTCAACAACTTCGAGAACAGAGTCTCCAATCTTTAAAGTAGTCGGTACAACATTGGCATTAGACATGACTTTCGTCTTGTCCATGTTCATTTTAAGACCGACTCGCTTGGAGGCTCTACTGAGGTCTTCGAGCATTGTACTCAGGTCCTCCGCGGTCTCAGCCATGACTACGATATCATCAGCAAACCGAAGGTATGTCATGTACTCACCATTGATGTTGATGCCCAGTTCTTTCCAATCCAGAACCTTGAAGACATCCTCCAATGCAGTAGTGAACAGTTTCGTGGAGATAACATCTCCCTGTCTGACACCACGCTGCAGAGGTATTGGTTTCGAGGTCTGGTCCTGTATTCGGACATGGTGGCGTTTTCGTGCAAACCCTTCAGCGCTTCAATATACCGATAGTCTACTTGGCACCGCTGGAGAGACTGCAGTACAGCCCAGGTCTCGATCGGTCGTCAGTCTTCAGCTTGCTTAGCCGGCTATGCCCAATAGTCAGATCCCTAGCGGAAAACTTTAGAGCCTCTGTTTCGCTCTATAGCCTCCGTTATACGCTCGGTATTATACCGACGTAGGTCGCGCTTTAGAGTGTTTACGTGAATGTATTCAACTCTTCCTGCTCTGTATGAGAAGAGACCTGTACCCAACAGGGGGATGATAAAAAGGTCAAATATAATAGAACAGATTCAACTCATACTCATAACTTTTTAAAGGTATTCTCATACCTTTATAATGATACCTTTTACTTTATACCCTACTTCTCATTAGGGTATAAAGTTCACTCATTCTTTATACAAAAGCATGGGGTCCCATCACGTACAACAGACTCTCAGTTCTTATCAAAAGATAATAGATGGCAACTTAGCAACGATTTTAAACCTCTTACGTGCAGTTTTTAATATTTTTAACAATTTGAATTTACTTATTTAATGCTACTCCGTATATTTACACGTATAAATAACGTAATTAAACAAAACGGTAAAATGGGCTCAATAGTGACAATGTTTTTTATTTTACACTTTCGACAATAGATGGCAGTGTATTCAATTAATCCTGTCATAACATATTTTTTTTAGGTTAAGATAAGATGTCTTCTAACCATTATATTGCTGCTATCTTCTTTTAGAATGCGTATTTCTCGATGCACGACGCATGGATGTATATATGACAATGTAGACAAGACATAGATGAAGGTAGTAGCCGGCCGGTCAAGCGCGCCCTGGTGGCCCTCTAGTGATCTCTTTAAGAAACTTTTTTTGCTGGACGGTCTGCCCGAATTGAGCTGGACTCATTTTGTTGTTCACCATTGGGTATCTGTACCTATGTAGTATTCTGTAATCTGTGACAAAAGGGACGATCCTTTGACAGATGGGTTTTGTGTCTAGCGGGCACTTGCACAATGGTTGATTTAGGGAAGTTTTATAGTTACTACGTTATATTTTGTTTACACGGAGGATGGGTCTGAGCAGTTGTGTTGCGATGTGTGCCGGGTACGATGTGCCAAATGTTGTTGTGTCGGGAGTTTGGTCCTGGAGGGTAGCGGGATCCGAAGCACGGTGCTCCGCTGGCCGACCGCAGGCAGTTGGGGGCCCCAGTAGTGTGCCAGCCACACACGAAAGGCTGCCCCGCCAACTGCGAAAAATCCCAGGGTGGCCCCATCGTGCCGGTTGGCGACCGGACGAGAGGACCCGAAGGCGATCCCTGGGGGGGTTCGGGCGTCCCCGCAGTCTCCAAATCAATCTCCCTTTGGCGCGGCATCGTTGGTGGTGTTGTTGGGTTTAACATTGCTTCACCTCGCTCAACTGCCGTCTTCCTTCCTATTCACTCAATTTAAAACAAAATGAAAAGTACAAATAAGAAAAATAGGTGTGCACAGCGGGCTCACGTCCTCTCGTTTAAAGTGCACCTCTCAAACATTCGAGGTCTGCACTCCAATATCGATGCAGTCGACCACCACCTTGAGACTGAAAAGCCTCACCTACTTTTCTTTACGGAGACCCAGATCAAATGTCTGTCTGATGCAGCATACCTCAACTACCCAGGATACTCTTTGGAGCATCATTTCCTGCAGCGTGCCGGGGTCTGTGTGTATGTCCGCAATGACATCTGTTGCCGGCGTCTCCGTCACCTCGAAGACCCTCATCTATCGACCATATGGCTGTTGGTTGACACTGGTGTGGACAAAATTGTCTACACCTGTGTCTACCGATCGCACAGTGGTAACCAGGAGACAACTCGACTATTTGACCAACTCAGTGAAGCTCCAATGCGCAAATGCTCCAATGTGCTGCATCGGCACACTGGCGCACAGTTCGTCGCTCTGGGGGACTTTAATGCCTGCCATCAAGACTGGCTTTTCCCATACCAGAGGACCGACCACGCTGGGAGAGAAGCGCGTAACTTTGCACTATCAATAGGCCTTTCCCAGCTGGTGGGACAAGCGACTAGGGTGCCTGATATAGCTGGTCATACTGCCAATTGTCTGGACCTTCTGCTGACCACTGATCCGGACAGATGTGTTGTAACAGTTTCCTCACCGTTGGGAAGTTCAGACCACTGTCTGGTGAAGTCTGTGTCGTCCTTCTCCCCTCCAGATCACGACTCTCGTGGTGAACGGAGATTAAGGCGATACAAGTCAGCAGATTGGGATGAGATGCGCCACTTCTTTGCGTATTATCCTTGGCAGCAGGTCTGCTTCTCTTCTGTCAATCCGTCGAGCTGTGCGGACGCTATAACCGATGTGGTGCGTCAAGCTATGGAGTATTTTATCCCCTTCAGCGACGTGCCCGTCGGTGGCTCAGCTCGCCCATAGTTCAATGCCGATTGTGTCCAAGCTGAACAGCTTAAGCACGCGGCATTTCTCACCTGGGTTGACGCTCGTGACCGCAGAGCTCCGGATCTAAGCTCAAAGAAGAGAGCCTTTAACCGTGCTGCCAAGTCCTACAAAAAGGCGCTTAAGAGGGCTCGCTTCGACCGTATTACCCATATTGGCAACAAGTTATCTGCGCAGCCATCCGGTAGCAGATCTTTTTGGTCCCTTGCCAAATCGGCCGAGGCAAACTTCTGTCGGCCCACACTGCCTCCTCTGGTTAGGCCTGATGGAACACTGGCTCATACGGCGAGAGAGAAAGCAGGTCTGAACTGAACGGTCCCTCCGTGTTGTTGTCGACGGATGCTCATCGGAGCCCATGTCCGGCATTGGTCGCTGGTGTTCCTCAGGGGTCTGTACTCTCTGCAACTCTGTTCCTGCCGCATATTAATGATCTGCTGATGATATTAACAGTATGCAGATGGCAGCACAGTTGTGGAGAGATAACTTTCTTTTTTTTTCGGGGTGGAAATCCTCATAGGATGCCGCCGCCCTGGGTTGGGCGACGGGGTCTGTCAGACTTTTACTGACTAAAACCACCCCGGTATCTCTTCTATCACGAGCGCGCGTGGCGCCGCGGGAGTCTAAATTCTTCCACGGCCCCACACTCTCGTGCTGGCCCGGTCTGTCCGGGCCTCATCTCCTGCACGGGGTAGTGGGGTGGTAAACTACCCTGTGCATCGCCTCAGAGGCGCGCACCAACACTCGCGCGCGCCTCCGCCTCGGAGTCCATCGAATAGGGGGCGGGGACTTCCCCATGTCTCCCGCCCCTAGACCCATTCATGGGGGGCGGAAGAGGGCGTTATCCGCCCTTCTTCGGTGCCCGGTGCGTCTTCTGCGGCCCGGAAAGAGAGTTGAGATCTCCCTCTCCCGTTCCGCAGCTTCCTTCTGCGACATCACGTCCTCGCAGAAGGACACCACCGCGTCCCACGACACTGCGCTACCGACCATCCTCCGCACTACTGCCGGCAACGTCAGGTCGCCTCCTACTTCATTTGTGAGGACACGGCGCTGCTCCTCCCAAGCTACACACTCGGAGAGCGTGTGCTGCGCCGTGTCCTCCCCGCATTGGACGCAGTGGTGGCACTGAGCGTCCGGCTCCTGCCTAAGCGACGCAGGCACTTGCCGAAGCAGCCGTGCCCCGACAGTACCTGCGTCACCCTGAACGACAGGGAGCCGTGCCTTCTCCCGAGCCAGTCGTCGAGTACTGGTCGGATCCCCTCGGTAGGGCGCATAAGCCTCTGCCGCCAGTCCGCCACCAGGACCTGACGGAGCTCCTCTCGGCGCAGCACGATCTGCCGCTGCGCCGGACTGGAGCCCCGTGTCCGCTCTTCCTCGCGCCATCGGTACAATGACGCGAGTACTTTCGCCTCTAGTGGAGAGATACCTGCCGGAAGCTCGAGCTAGTAAGGAAACAATCCGGTCTGAAAGAGAGGCTATGGTAGAGCATACGAGTGCTGCACTACAGGCAGTCTCCGAATGGGGCAAAGCCAATCTTGTAGCATTCAATGCCGCCAAAACACAGGCGTATCTTTTCACCGCCAAAAGGAGCCCGTTTACCTTGGCTCCTACTTTTCAGAATGTATCCTTGGAGTGCACCAACCGCCTTCAGCATTTGGGAGTAGAGATTTCCTCGAACCTTAACTTTGGGCGGTTCATTGAGTCCAAGGCCAAGGTGGCTGCCATAAAACTTGGCGTTATCGCAAAGGTCCGGCGGTACTTCACACCGGGGCAGCTTCTAATGTTGTACAAAGCACAGGTCCGCTCGTGTGTGGAGTACTGCAGCCACATTTGGGCTGGTGCTGAGAAATGTCACCTGGATACTTTGGATTCAGTGGAGAGGCGTGCGAAGAGGCTGATTGGCGACCCAGACTTAACTCGAAACGGTCTCCAAAGCCTGGAGCACAGGCGTAGAGTAGCCAGCCTTTCGGTCTTCTATAGGATGCATTCTGGTGAGTGTGCAAGGGAATTGCATGATTTAATTCCCCCATCTCCGTTCCACCATCTTATAACTTTTGTACATAGATTATTTACATAAAAATACTGGAGACGTGTTTCGGGTTTCGCATAAACAAAAAATATTGTTTTATGTGCTAGTGGCACGGTGAATTATGCTTGCGAGATATAGGATCTGAGTGACTTCATTATGACGTGGTGTTCCCATGTGGCGTTTGTAGATACCGTTTCAACTTTCTTAACGTTCCATTTCTCGATTTTTGAAATATTAAAACTTCGATGAAGTTCGCCAACTTGCATCCACACAATCAGTAAGTACTTAATGCCTGTACATTTCAAACTCAGTCCTGAATGTAATACTGTCAACATGGTTGAAATGAATTCCCTGAAGTTTCCAACTACTGAAACTTGGCTGTAGAACTTGATCCTCTTGTTGGACTTACACACAATTTTACTATGGAGTTACGAGCAGGACAGCAAACGATCTATTCTGAAGTTGCGATTTATTTGCCAAAAGTGTAAAGAAATATAATTTATGGAAAAATAACTTTAATTCTTACGTAATATACATAGTTCAGTTTACACTATAACTTCAAAAAAAAAACATATCTTTTTCAAAAGTGCTAGTCATTATAAAATCATCTAAATGTGCATTGAATTAGAGTTTATATTTGTTTAAATTGAAATAATATTAATATAAACATTTGGAGTAGACTTTATTTACCTTGCCTATTTGAGAGGTATATTAAATTTCTACGTACATATTTGATAGGTTTATTAATAATTTATACTATATCAGCCTGTAATATTCCAACTACAAAGGCCCTAGTATGTTATTATAATAGTGTCAGAATGGTCCATCAGTGATCTCATAATGATGAAGTTTGACAAGTTTCGTAATCTATTAGCATAATGGCGTCATTATGACTTTCCAGTAGTCAATCACTGACACTCTACTCATAATATCATTAATAAATATTGAAACTGAGTAGTAGTTTTTAGAAAAACTTTTCTATTAACGGGTTTTATAATAATGGCAATTCGGCAATGTTATTCTATCAACATTCCATTACGAGACGACTGAACGGTAATTCATCCTTCATTATGAATTTAGCAGTATACAATATTTTAACACAATGAGAATAGAATCGTGTTGGACTGACAAATTTATAAAAAATGGATAAATAAATAAATGATATGCACAAGGAATGCGGAACGTCCAAGTATTTTACAGATAAATAATTAATTATTTATCTGTAAAATTTCTTATAATAAGAATAATTAAATATGTCAGGATTAATCCTATCTTTAATTCTTATTATAACAAATGTTCATACATTGTGTTATTATGATATACTAGCGGTCGCCAGCGACTTCGTTCGCGTGGAGTTAGTAATTTGAACATGTCATACTCCGCTCGTATTGGTCACAGCATAATGTTATATAGCCTAAAGCCTTGGATTAATGGGCTATCCAACGCAAAAAGAATTTTTCAAATTGGACCAGTAGTTCCCGAGATTAGAGCGCACAAACAAATAAACAAACAAACTCTTCAGCTTTATATATTAGTATAGATTAAGTCTACGCAAGGCTAACAAATATTTTAAAATCTTAACCTCAAGACTTAACAGCTGATATGACTGGATAGTTCAATCCATAATTGTGAGTTTATCCTAACTGAGGTTAAAGAAAATAGTTATTTATGGCTAAATAAATATTCCTCATAGATGATTGATGATTTAGAGAGAGATAAAGATTGACGAAACTTCGTTTTCTGTCTTTCTTTCGGAGTGCCATAATAGGGTATTTGACTTAAAAAAAAAACTAATTTGTCCGTCAGTCAGATTTCCAAAAAATACTAGACACGTATTTTTCTTTTTTCATATAAACAAAAAATGAAGACAACACAGTGCGTTGAAAACTCGTGTGACGTCACTGCACGCTACACCTTTTAGCAAGCAGTGCCCCCCAGTACACACCGTGGTGCAGTACCACACCGTGTGCGTTGAGTTCGCCGTAAATCCGCGGTGGACTTTACCAGCCACCACTGCTGATCTTTGATGCCTTTTATATTTGTCAATTTTTATTGATTTTATAAAACAAAATATACGTATCCAATATTTTTCTATAATCTGAATGACGACGGACTAAATAGAATATTTTTTTTTTACCCAGAAAATATACCTATTCTCTTCTCTAAGGCATGTCCATTAGTGTATGTCGATGGAATTGAGTTTAGAGACAGCTGTCAGCACTGACATAGTTACAGAATTGCACTGTAGTTAAAAATGTGCAGTTTTTACCTACAGTGCAATTCTGTAACCAATTGTTTGATTGCGTAGGTAACAAAAATAAAATTTAAAAAAGGTAAATTGGAATTATTTTGAAGCATATTGCCAATCCATTGAACATATGGAAATATGTTTGAACAATGTGCGTGCTCAACAATGTAAATAAAGCAATGAATGTGGTTGAACTGTCAAAATGAAACCCATTGTATCTGATAGCGGTGTCATAGAATAAAGAGAGGAAGTAGGTTATCTTCATACAAACGGACCGCGCGCGGCTTGTATGTGTGCGCCATCGTATCTATGCGTCGCCGCACGCACACCTAACACAATATTAGAGTGCCTATCACTGCGCTAGTCGCGGCTAGCACCGAACGAGGTTCGCGCGTCACGGGCAGATTACAGAATATTACGTAGCTAAATGAAAGAACAATGTGTGATTATCGCAGGAGAACGTATTGTTGTTTGTTTGGGTGTCTTAATAATTCATCGATTTCAGAATTGTCTCTGTTCAGATTACCTACTGAGCAGGAAAGGTAAGCAAGTCACTTATTATTTTAGCATTATAATTTTTACTTAATGATGAGATAGGTATCTACCTAGGAACTTACTTATTTCTTGTTGTAAGTATTAGTTTTCTATCAGATAGGGGAAGTAGGTAGGCCTGTTTTCGTACTAGAATTTATTATTCACACAAATCAATGATTAAAGGTACTTTTGATCTGTCAGTTGATTTGCCGCTAGCGCTACTGCTTTGTTTACATTTAGTTATGCCGATTTCTCAGTACCTATTGTAGGTAGGTATAGTAACTACCTACTTACAGTTATAAAATCGTTATTAAAAATAAGTAAGTACCTAATTGACTATTTGTGAATCAGATAAATAAAGTTCAGATCTTAACAACAGAAATGATTAGTCAAAGAGGCAGTTGTTAGTATTTTTATGTTGTTTTACGATTTTTAGGGTTCCGAAGCTAAACAGCAAAAAACGGAACCCTTATAATTTCGTTCTGTCTGTCTGTCTGTCTGTCTGTCCGTCCGTCCGTCTGTCTGTCTGTTCGTTTGTCTGTCTGTCTGTCTATCTGTCTGACTGTCTGTCCGTGTGTCACAGCCATTTTATTCCGAAACTATTAGGACTACACTGTTGAAACTAAGTAGGTAGATGTATTAAAAATAAAAATAAATATGGTCCTTTATGTGTACAAAACTACTAATAAATCACTAAATAAATGATGAAAAAAACTGACCAGTATATGACTATATGTGCCTATACTAAATACTAAGCAAATAATTTAAATATAAGCTCTTAGTCTATAAATATTTGTTAGCGGTTTCGGTGACAACCGAATCCGACGAAGCGCGAACAGTCGTCAACTTTTCGACCTTTGCCAATTTATAGACACTGAATTAAAATTTAGCTAAACGTGACAACCCTAAGACAGTAGGCAATTAAATCGCGGATTGGGTCGGAGATAACCTACTTCCCTCTCTTTATTCTATGGCGGTGTTCTCTACTGGTCTGTAAGCCATTACAACATTTTTATATCCCGTTTCATTAAAACAAAAAATTGATCGCCATTAAAGAGGACAATGGCCAAATAAATCTGAAAACCCACTAAAAGCTTTCGATTTTTTTTTTTCAAAGGTTATAAAACAAAGGGAATGCTAATTGGCTCTATCTTTGTTAATGTAATCCAACTGATCCCTATTGTTCATTAATATTACTTGGTCCATTCTTTCAGTGTATTCGCAGATGAGGGGTTCCCTACCATTAGGTACCTGTATAAATAACAATATGGTTTATGGTTTAAAACATTTATTTCTCAAAAACCGAATTCAATCATTCACTTATAACCTTTGCAGACGAGGGATTTTTGTCCGCGGACTTTTTTGTCCGCTAATATAGACCGCTTACAAACAACTGTATCGAGTAAAGCAAACAAGGGATTAAAAGTACCGCGTACAAAAAGTCCCCCGAATAACCAAGGGCATGCAGAGAGCGGACCGGACATAAGTACGAGGAAGTCCCCGAATAAGTCTATGGATAAGTTAGCGTTGTGTGCTCTCACTTCTCTACCTTTCTGAGCAACAAATGACCGCACACCGTGTGCGTTGAGTTCGCCGTAAATCCGCGGTGGACTTTTAATTCGCGGAGCGTACTTTTTTCTCCGCCGTGGACAAAACTCCGTCGTCTGCGCAGGTCCTTACAATGAGAAACACTGATTACAAACGTAAACGTTCCTTGAAAATAAATTCCGTTAATTTCAGATATATAAATAATAGATATTTTATTCTCTGTTTTCATGTTTGATGTTATAGCATGAACAGAAATAAATACCTGTATCTATTATTTTTTTTGTATAAAAACGTCTCATACCAGGAATTTCTCCTGTATTCTGGGTGCGTTTAAAAGCCACATATACAAACAGCCAGACCCAGAACAACTACCTGTAGGCCATACAAATACATATTTGTTACGTGCGGAAATCGAACCAGCGACACGCACCGCAGGAGTCAATCGATCTGCCACTGCGTCAATCGTGCCGTCGTCTATGAAAATTTCAACTAGCTACAAACTAGCAACTTCTCTAGCTATCACGATTCACAAAATACGGCGTGATGACGGACATACAGAGGACCTTCTTTTCTAAGAGTAGAAAAAAAAGTAAGAAAGAAAAATGATTTATTCTGACCCGTGCAGATAGATCTTAAAACTAAACTGATCACAGTAGAAAAAAAGTTATGTTTAAAAAAAGTACTTGGAATGTCCCATACGAGGCCAAAAGGCTTTTAATTTCAGCATGATGTTCGATAGTTAAAAAATAAAGGTCACAGCTATTCTAATAGGGACCGCCGGTATATAAAGTTATTTTCACATTTGTAATATAAAGTATGTCTGCGGATAGATAAGGAAGAAAATACATTTATTTTGATTTATTACGCACAAGGATTTTATTTTAATATCTTTGATTACGCAAGACTTTCAAGTAAGTTCGGCGAATGAGCGGAGGCGGCAGCCATATTGAATTGCGACATGCGAACAAAAATAGACATTTTTTTATTTAAGTTACACGATTGCGGCAAACAAATACGTAAATAGGCATTCAACTCCTAAAAGTTAAAGTTTAAATTTAGGGGATCTTTCATCGTTTTCAGTTCCATAATTATTTTTATTTTTATCACAAACTAGCGACTCACCCCGGCTTCGCACGGGTGCAATGCTGATACTAAATACACTACAGATAAAATGTAAACGTATAAAAATATAGCGACCCGCCGCAACCGCTCCTGCCGCCCCGGCTGGCCGCACCTGTCGCAATTTTTAAATTCATTTAAATCATATACTGTAAAGAGCACTATGGATCAACTATTTATTTAAAGTATTAAATTGGATGAGGATTAATGGTGTACTGGTTAAAATCGCTTCGAATGTTAGCCGATATTCGTTGTAATAAGTAAATGGCACTAAACATTTTTGTTGGATATCCATAAGAGATAGACATATACCATCGTGGACTTTTATCATCATCATCATCTTAGCGTTAATCCCAGTCGCATCCGTAGCTTTTCAGCTTTGGAATCTGGGGTCCGCTTCAGTCTAACTGCTGATTTTGGCTAAACTTCGATATTTTCCGTGAAGCGACTTCCGTCGGACCTCCAAAACCTGAAGGCGATATCTAAGTATTGCAGTTAAACCAATTGTTAGACTTTTGAGGGCTCCAACAACCCTTAAAGCCTGCCACTAGATGTTCGTATGGCAACCGGGACCAACGGCTTAACGTGCTTTCTGAGGCACGACCATACAAATATTTGCACTGTGCGGGGATCGAAACCGCGCCTCCTAGCGCAACGGCCGCGTTCGCTACCGCTACGCCACGGAGGCTGTCAAACCCACCGTGGACTTTTTTGTAGACCGTTTTAATGTGTACATTATTTTGATAAATCTCATAGGGTTCAGCATGTGTTCCACTGCAAACGCGGAAAAAAATTTAGTAGGTATTTTCGACATCACATTAGAAACCTAAAAATAATAGTATTTCTCCATAATTTAATGGATGTTACTATACATATACCCCTTCCTTTTTAATCATTCTATCTATTTAAAAAACCGCATTAAAATCCATTGCGAAGTTTTAAAGATTTAATCATACAAAGGGACATAGGGAAAGGGAAATTGGCTTTGTTTTATAATATTGGAGGTCTCTCGGTGGTAGGCCATAATATCGGCTGCCGGCAGAAGTTACCATCCACCAGACAAAGTCTTGCCGCCAAGCGATTCGTCGTGTTCCGGCATGATGTCTGATGAAGCCTTACGGAGGACGGGTCTGAGCAGTTGTATTGCGATGTGTGCCGGGTACGATGCGCCAAATGTTATTGTGTCGGTAGTTTGATCGTGGAGGGTCTCCAGATTAATCTCCCTCTGGTGCAGCAGCGTTGGTCGTGTTGTTGGGTTTAACATTGCATCACCTCGCTCAACTGCCGTCTTCCTTCCTACTCACTAAGATTTTTAAATGAATAGGTTTAATAAACTTGTGCGCTTTACCATCAACGATTGCATCACTGCTTACCATCAGGCGGGATTGTAGTCAATCACTAGTTTATAATTATTAAAAAACTAATAATAATAATAACTAGGTACGTAGTGAAGCTGGGACTTCAGGGCCTGTAGCCAATGTAACATCGCTTCGTAGCGAAACGAAATCGAATACCAAACCAACCAATAAAAAAAAATTGACCACGCGACGCGATAAATCACGTGGTCAATCGCTCCCGACATTGGTTGGTTTGGTATTCGATATCGCTTCGCTACGAAGCAATGTTACATTGGCTACAGGCCCTGGTGTTTCAGTCGATGAAGCCGCATAACAAGAGGCTTTTGTGTGAATTTAAATTATTTTACAAGCGTATAATTATACATATAGTTAACAAACTGCGTCCCGATCCTGTGGGAATGTCTTTAGAAACGTTTCTTTGATGTTGGTAATTTTACCTACCTAAATATAAATTAGATATGACAATTTACTTATTAATAATTATAATTGATAATTATTTTAACGAGTACCTTTACAATCTAAAGATTGGTGCCTTCCTTTAAGCAGAAAAGCCTGTGTTAGGAGACTCCAGTATACACCATTATTTTTACTTTATAAGAAGCCTGAATATAGCTGGTTCAGAATAAGCAACTGAATCGATTCCAATAATGTTTACACCATCTTATATTTTTTCCCAAATACATTTAGAAATTGTTGCAGGTTTCAGTATACCTTTTTGAAATTTTGTACATAAAAATACTAGACACTTGTTTCGGGTTTCGCATAGGTATACAAAAAATAATGTTGTACATATACAACGTGTAACATAAAGGGTATATACATAACAAAGGCATGGTATCTTTACATGATATCAAACAATATTGCAAGGGTTTTTTTTAATCTTATCTCTTTATGTTAGGAAGTTATGAGGAAAAACACCGCCTGTGATAGGCTACTATCATACTAGTCGCACAGAGATGTTGAAGACATATATCGGATTTTGGCAAGTAACGTGACGGGTAACGAGTAGTTATTAACGTATGTAGTGTGCTGCCACGTTTGTTATGATTTGATTTTAAGAAACACACGAAACCGAAAATTTGGTTCCAATTTTTTGAGTATTTTATTTTGAGTTGAAACCCTTCCGATATCGTTTGATATCATCCAAAGATGCCATGCCCTTGGTATGTATATACCCTTTTTGTTACACGTTGTATAAATAGGTTCAAAAGCACAAAATTATCGATCAGATGAAGTTAATTCGACCTTGTCCGGAAGCCATATTTTAATATCGCTACCGGACAAGGGCTACGCTTTACCGTAGAAAATATTAAAATTCAAAAAAGTTTTTTCAGAGTCATGATGATACGCATATATGTCGTCATCAAAAATATCAATCAATCATTATTTCGTTATGTCTTACGTAACTTTATACAGCTTGATCGACGGAACTACTGACCTACTAGAAGTAATTGTAGTAGATACCTATGTAAGAAAACCCTTTGAAGAAAGGTTCTATATGTAGGACTTGTAACGTTAAGATGATTGATGTATTAAAGGAAAGCGCCGTCGTCGTTCATACTAAGGAACAAAATAAAAGTAGCGTAACTTGAACTAGGCCAGATTACTAACTATTTGAATCGTTGCCAAGAAAGCTGCTTCAGCAATAATTCAGTATGTTTCAGTAAGCAGTTAGCTTCGTACTTATGATGCTTGAGACATACTGTCACATCGCTTTTAAGACTTGGTAACTGTATTCTTGTACTTAATACAAAGTCAAAGATTTTAATTATAAAACATATGTAGGTACCTACGTAAGTACAAAAATAGATGTTATTATAACTATGGTGATCTCTGTTTTGCCATTAACGGCGTACAAATATTAGAAGAAGGGGAAATATACATATTACAATTTAATTTTGTTGAAATTTAAATAAAACGAAAACTTTGCACTACTATATTGCGAATGCTAACTTATTTATCTACTAGCTTTCCGCCCGCGGCTTCGCCCGCGTGGAGTTCGGTTTTATCGCGCTTTTTAGATTTCTCAGTGTTTCTCTACTATATTATGCATTTATTATACATACAAACCTTCCTTAAGAATCACTCTATCTATTAAAAAAAACCGCGTCAAAATCCGTTGCGTAGTTTTAAAGATCTAAGCATACATACGGACATACAGCGAAAGCGACTTTGTTTTATACTATGTATTGATGATAACAAACACATTTACGCACATATGCATTTATCTACGTATCTTTCATTATCTTCTAGGTTTTTTTTTTTTTTTTTTACATATTATAAACCAGCGCTTGACCGCAATCCTGCCTGATGGTAAGCAGTGACGCAATCGTTGATGGTAAAGCGCACTAGTTTATTAAGAGCCTATTCACTCTAGCCTTGAAGACACTCAAATTGTAGTCCGACGGAAACACACACCACATTCAATAATGGAATAATATGCCTTTTGTATTAGGAAATCATTGAAATGGATTTTAAAATCTTTTAGTTCTTGTTATTCTCTTATAGTATTTGGTATTTTGTTATAAATTCTGAGCACTTTATCTAAAAAAACTTTTTGTCTAAAATGCCATATTGTGTGCATTGGCAATTATGATGTTTCGACTTCATAGATGCATATACATATGAAGTTGGCGTTTTATCGTACTGGCCACGTTGATCTCAAATATCTCCTTTGTGGTCGCATTGCTGTTCGCTCTGTCACAAATGGTATTGTTGCTTTTTAGAAAAATACCAAATTTTGGGTAAGTTGGAATTAATTCGCTGAAAAAAAAAGATTATTTCAAAATTCATTAGTATTCAAATTCAAACTTTTTATTTCAGGCAAGGCCCATATGCTGTTAGTAAAAAACTTAATCTATGTTAGTAAAAGAGTAGCCTACGTGTAGTATTACGTAAAATTCATATTTTATTTGGTCATGTGTATACCTAACATTTATTATCCTTTTGGGTCGGACGGGGTTTTCTTTACATATTGTATAAATTTTTGTTCTTAAACACAGCTAGGAAAATTGATCCTTATTTTCATAATTAATATTCTTCTTTGTGATAAACTGAAAATGTATTGGGCGAGCAGTGGCCGGCATTGATAGTAAATAAATCCATTACTGTAGTGTTAAGTAGCCAAATATCTCTTAAAAACTCAAAGATTTTATTCAAATTTCGAACTGGCCTAGATACGTGAAATTGTCTGTGATAGATTCTAGAATTTATGAATAAATTATTTAATTTGAATACCCGCGCATTTTTTGAGAAAAGTGCTTTAAAAGCCTTAACCGAAACCTTAATTGATGGACGAAGTGTGTAAATATGAGCTGAGGACTGTGTCTCATTACCTGGCGACTGATAAGTGAACAAATCGATTATATATGTATTCATTTGTTTCTTCATTTTATAGGTTTTCGAGCATACTGTTGCACTCATATCGATTTACAACAAAAAGGATCACTAATCTCTAAACTCGTTAATTGAGAAATGCCACTGAACGCTTACGTAACGTCTTTGTTTCAGGCCCAGTGGAAAAATAAAATTACCTTTTAATTCAATCACAGTGAGTCTATAGCACTAATACAATAATAAATGTATAATTAAATCAAAATGGGTCTGATACCCACTAGACCTTCAGAAAGCCATTGAGTTTATAACAAAAATCAAGTTAAGACCACTCTGTGTGAGTAAAAAAAATTCCCCAAAGTATTGTCAGATTTTTCCACTGAGGAGTTCTAATTTGTATCCAGTTAAAGGGCTTTGGGGCCCGAATCGGGAAGTTGAATAAAATGAGCTGTTAAAAATATAAAGCAAAGGGTATCAAATGAAATTACAAGGTGAAAGAAACCCTTAAAATTTTCTTCCGGCATGATGTCCGGTGAAGCCGTACGGAGGACGGGACTGAGCAGTTGTGTACTTGTGTTGCGATGTGTGCCGGGTACGATGCGTCAAATGTTGTTGTGTCGGGAGTTTGGTCGTGGTGGTTCTCCACATCAATCTCCCTCTGGCGCAGCATCGTTGGTCGTTTTGTTGGGTTTAACTTTGCCCCACCTTGCTCAACTGCCGTCTTCCTTCCTATTCACTAAGTTAATCCCATTCACTTAAAAAAAACTGAGTGAATAGGAAGGAAGACTGCAGTTGAGCGATTTCTCTCGTTCGGTCCTGGTTCAGGCGATGGACTGGAGTTAGTTTTCTCTCTATTTCAATAAGAAAAGGATAGAAGGTAAATTTTAGTATAGTCCTGTCAAGTTAAGACATTACTTACACATAAAAACATTACTTTTAGATATTCATCAAATTACTCTCTTTTTGACAGGACTAATCTTCTGCCCTTTTCTTAATAACATAAAAAGAAAGAGATGTGAACAAGGGGATCGGCTCAACCGACTAATTATTCTCAATTTCAAGTGTTGACGATTACCTATAGTAATATTAGTATTATTATATATTAATACTAGCTTTCCGCCCGCGGCTTCGCCCGCGTAAATTTCGGTTATATCGCGCTTTTTAGATTTCCCTCGGGAATATCAAATTTTTCCGGGATAAAAGGTAGCCTATGTCCTTTCTCAGGGTCTATAGATTCTGTGCTTTCCGCCCGCGTCTTCGCCTGCGTGGAGTTCGGTTATATCGCGCTTTTTAGATTTCCCTCGGGAATATCAAATTTTTCCGGGATAAAAGGTAGCCTATGTTTTTTCGCAGGGTCCAAAGATTGTCTGTGCCAAATTTCATCAAAATCGGTTGAGAGATTTAGGCGGGAAAGCGTAACAGACAGACAGACAGACAGACAGACAGAGTTACTTTCGCATTTATAATATAACTAGCTTTCCGCCTGCGGCTTCGCCCGCGTGGAATTCGGTTATATCGCCCTTTTTAGATTTCCCTCGGGAACATCAAATTTTTCCGGGATAAAAGGTAGCCTATGTCCTTTCTCAGGGTCTAAAGATTGTCTGTGCCAAATTTTATCAAAATCGGTTGAGAGGTTTAAGCGGGAAAGCGTAATAGACAGACAGACAGACAGATAGACAGACAGAGTTACTTTCGCATTTATAATATTAGTATGGATATGGATTATTAATATTCTTCTTCAGCCTATCGATGACCACTGCTGGACAAAGGCCTCCCCAAGGCTTTCCATGCTGACCGGTCTTGTGCTGCCCGCATCCATCGGCTTCCCGCGAGCTTCACCAGGTCATCGGTCCACCTTGTTGGGGACCTTCCTACGCTTCGTCTTCCGGTACGTGGCCGCCACTCCAGAACCTTACTGCCCCATCGGCCATCGGATCTACGAGCAATGTGCCCTGCCCCCTGCCAGTTAAGTTTAGTGACTCATAGAGCTATGTCGGTGACTTCTGCGGATCACGCAGAGAAACTCCGAGCATAGCTCTTATTAATATTACTCTTATTATTATAATTATATGACATTAGTTGACTCAAGTCTGATGTGTATTCAAAACACTTTTCTTCTTTTCATTTTTCCTGCTTTTTTGTTCTTTACTTTTTTTAAACTGTATAAAACTTTAAAGATGTTCGAGGATTGAAGCTGGTGTATTTATTTATTTAGTGCATTTTCTCTTTTATCCGTATTTCTAATATGTACGTAATATACTTTTATCTTTTTGAAGCTTAACCACGAACTGTTAGATTTCTCCTAAATTTCTTTTAACATACAGACATTAAAATTAAAATCAGGGACCAAATACAGATTACATTTCTGTTTAAGGCCGCTGCCTCAAATCTTGCGGGCAGCGGGGCGGCGGCGGCAGCGGTGCGGGAGCCGAGCGGGCATCGAAGACCCGTTCTCGAAACTAGCGGGCAGATCGCGCGTCACTATAGCCGCGTAGTGTTGTGTTCACGATTGTGTCGACGAGATATTTGTTTTTATTCGCGAAAGAAATGTCTGGAACAATAGCAGCAACATCTTTTTGAGTCAAATTTATTCCTATCGCTCGATCACCGCTCGCTGCGCGCCGCCGCCTCGCTGCCGCGCCGCTGTTTTCGAGAACCGGTCCGTTTGATTGTATAACCCGCGCAGTTAAAGAAAATATCTGAAAATGGCGACGGATACTTATGGTACGGTTGACAAAACATGCCATTGTTCAATCACAAACCAAATGCTAAGATAGTAAAATGTTAAATTTACGTTGTAAATATTGTTATTTAAAACGTACATTTGACATTTTACTTGTTTGTTGTTGTAATTGTTTTTATTGTTGTTATTGTTGAGTTTGATTGTTCAAACTCAACAAAAACAATAATATCATCAAACACAACAAAATAACACGAGACTTTAGCGGAACGAAATTAAGGATAACTCGGAGTGTAATGAGTGCATCAAAGTAGCTTGGAAAGCGAATCCTGAATTCCTGATCGATGATTTTTTTTTGCAGCGCTTACTTCACTGTGTGAGTATAGACAGCGATAGACAGTGAGTGAGAACGCATGCGAGCGGACGCCATTTACAGATCTTTTCTTTATCTGCGCGGGTTATATGCATAAGATCCTGCCGCTCACTCGCCGCCGCCGTCGCCGCCCCGCTACCCGCAAAATTCGAGGCAGCGGCCTAACTTCTCTTATTTTTTTTTCATAAGTTATAAACTAGTGCTTGATAACCGCAATCCCACAGGTTGGTAAACAGTGATGCGATCGTTGATGGTAAAGCGCGCCTAAGAGCCTATTCAATCTAGCCTTTACGACACTTGAAGGCACTCAAATTGTAGTCAGACGGATACCGCCGCTGGCATAAATCATTCCATCTATAATATCATCCTCAGGAAACAAGAACGTCCTAAATGACTTTTGAAGTTTTGACCTAGTTGTTTGAAACCTGAAATTACTTTCAAATTGTCCAGAAAATGACCTGGAAATATTCAGAACGAATAACGGTTAAACTTTAATGGAAAGTCACTAGATAATTAAACGTCTCATATTTTACTTGAATGTCTATTAGCCGTTTGATTGACCGCCTAGCCTTTTAACTGATTCAAAAATCAGTAATAAGGTACATCATACGTTTTTTTTTAGATTTTTCATTTTATTATTTTGGAAGTTAGAGGGGGGGATCAACTTTTTTCCACTTTGGAAGCGTCTGTCACGCAAACTATTCGGTTTAGAAAAAAAATATTTTAGAAACCTCAATATCATTTTTGAAGACCTATCTATAGATACCCCACACTTATCTGTTTGATGAAAAAAAAAATTGGGTTTCAGTTCTAAGTATGGGGAGCCCCAATATTTGTTATTATTTTTTTTATTTTTCACAGAATACATCTACCTACCAAGTTTTAACAGTATAGCCCTTATAGTTTCGGAAAACAATGGCTGTGACATACCTACGGACAGACAGACATGACGAATCTATAACGGTTCCGTTTTTTGCCATTTGGCTACGGAACCCTAAAAAACATCGGAATATAGGGGATCTTAGGCCACTGCCTACACTACAATTTGTAACAATTCGATAGTGCTTCACTGCCCTACTTTTTTTTTAATGGGACAAATCCCGCCACACTGTTCCCAACCCACTGCAACTAAAGAAAAACGCCGAGCAATAAAGCTCGACGATTCCCGGAGAAACGATTCAACTGTCTTGGGTCCCGCAATGAAATTAATGAGAAAAGAATAGCGGAGGAGGAAGAAAAAAGATTTTTTTTCCACTTCCCTCCATAACAAGCAGGAGACAGAACAGAACTAGGCCAATCGGCACAAAGGCCTATTGTATCTGTACACTATCTGTACACTTTACTACTCTATCTCATTACGGGGGTCCACTGTACTGTTTTATATGTGTTGCACATACCTCCCGACTCCGCCAAATAGATTAATTACAGACTAACTTTAATTAATCTTCCTAGTGAGTTATGAGCTTTCTTAATACATCTGGAGCTGACACGTGCAAAATGTATGTGCCAAGTATATAAAAAAACAAAGCGATGCGAAAACATAGTTGGTGGAAATGAGAACAGGTGACCTCTACGGGTTGTAGGTCGGCGGTTCAAACAGAGACAAACGCATTAATTAGCATTATTTATATCAACACAACTGCTCCTAATAAAGTGTTCTAAAGAATTAGCCTTCTGATACGTTATATGAGTTTATAAAATATGTAAAGAAAACCCTGTCCGATCCGTGAAGGTACTGTTAGGTATCGATAACCGATTCTAATAACGCCTACAAAGCAGGCCTAACCTTAAAAAGAAATCCCCTAAAAAAATATATATTATTTCGAAAAAGCGAGGTAACTTTATGTGCGCTAGGCAACACGGTAGGCATACATGCGCGGGCGAAGGGGGCAGGGCACGCGGCACGTGGTCGCATCACTCATATAATACTGCCTAAAATGGTGTTGTCACTTTTTAAAAATTACCAAATTTTGGGGAAGTTGCAATTAGTTCGCGGAAAAAAAAGATTATTTCAAAATTCATTAGTATTGTTACTATGATGATAATGTAAAATTTCATATTTTATTTGGTCATGTGATTACCTAACTTTTATTATCCTTTTGGGTCGGACGGGGTTTTCTTTACATCTTCTATCTTCTATATAAATAAAAATGAATTGTTGTTCGTTAGTCTGGTTAAAACTCCAGAACGGCTGGACCGGTTGAGCTGATTTTGGTTTTAAAATGTTTGTCGTAGTCCAGGGTAGGTCTACACGGTGAGCAAATAAGGAAAAATTGCGAGTAAGATAGAGTAAAACGACAATTCCATTTTCCCATATAAAAGTTGACCACTTACTTTCTGTCAAACATTTGACAGTATTTGTACTCTCAGTTCCACTCGAATTGAAGAACGCATTAAAAAGACTTTTGGATCGACAACATAATATCAACTTTGCTCATAAAATCGTGTATTTAAATTTCAAAATATAAAAATAATTGTACACATGTTGACATGTTTGACGGGTGCCAACCTTACAGTGTTACCAACTCTCAAAAATATTTAAATACGTCCATGGATACAACGTGTATGTGCGCGGATAAGCTATATTTATATAATATAGCATAACGTTATGCTATTAAAAAATATTATAACACCCTAATATTTGCGTTCAGCTTTTTTACCATTTTCATAGACCACACAGAAATAACGCTACATTTGTCTGATTCAAAGCATAATTAATGAATAATAAAACCGTATATTATCTTAAAACAATATTTCTACAAAAACGGACCAGAAAGTTACTCAGTCATACCGAAGAACACTCCTGACTAGATTAGCACTGAAGAAGAGCAAGAAATTGCACGTGAAGAGCGCCGCCTTAGTATGGCTCGACTGCGTGCTTCTGACTCACAAGAGCAAAGGGAAGCCGTGAACGGCTTGGTTAACAATGCGAAATAGTCGAGTAAACCTCAGAGAAGTCAGAGATTAAAAGCTAAATAATTTACGAAACACAAGAAGAAATTCATCAAATACTGATTTGATTCAGGCAGCGTTTCAATACGATTGCAGCAATGATTACTGCTTGCATACTAGCGTTTGGTGGAACTGGCAAGACATTCCTCATGTCAGTAGTTTTAGCCACTGTTCACGCAAGATCCTACATTGCCGTTGCAGTTGCTTCTTCTGGAATAACAGCCACATTGCATATTCTGCATTAAAATTTCCGTTAAATCTTCAATCTATTGAAGAACAAACATGTCACATTACAAAGCGCTCCGCTGTGGCCAAAGTTTTATCCGAATCGAAGATCATCATCTGAGACGAATGCAAAATGTCGCATAAACGTGCATTGGAAGCATTTAACCGAACATTGCAAGATCTAGGTAATGACTCGAGATGTTTTGGAGGCGCAATGATTTTACTGTCTGGCGATTTCCGCCAAACATTGCCAGTAATTCCCAGATCGACTGCTGCCAACGCAATAAACGCTTGCCTCAAATCATCGAATCTATGGCGCTATCTTAAGAAACTTCAGCTGACAACAAACATGAGAGTTGCATTGCTGAACGATGCATCTGCTGAAGATTTCTCTGAGAAATTGCGGAATATCGGTCGAGTACCTGTCGACGAATCCAGCGGACTAATTTCATTTCGTCAGAATTTCTGTAACTTTATCTTATCGAAAGACGTACGACATCAACAAAGAATTCCCAAACATCATTACTAACCTCAAAAATAATGTATGGTTGAGTAAGCGAGCAATATCGGCAGCGGAAAATAAAGATGTAGATGACTAAAACTACATAATTCAGAATGAGAACATTGGCACACTGCATTCTTTCAAATCTATTGACTGTGTAACAAATGAAGATGATGCCACCAACTATCCAATAGAATTTTTAAACTCCTTGGATGTACCTGGCTTACCACCGCACACTTTACGACTAAAGATTGGTTCCGTAGTAATCATGATTCGAAACTTAAACCAACCATAACTGTGCAACGGAAGACGGTGGTAAGTAAATTTATGAACAATTTGATTTACGCCACAATACTCAATGAAAAATTAAAAGGTAAGGAAGTTCTCATTCCGAGGATCTCGATGATCCCAGTAAAAGGTAGCCTAAGTCCTTTCTCAGGGTCTAAAGATTGTCTGTGCCAAATTTAATCAAAATCGGTTGAGAGGAAAGCGTAACAGAGAGACAGACAGAGTTACTTTCGCATTTATAATAATAGATAAAAAATAATAAGTATGGATTATCATAATTTAAAAAGAAAAAAATTGGATCATGTGATATTGCATTTAAGGCAGAACAAAGTTCGCCGGGTCAGCTAGTATTGTATAATTGTGCTTTTTTTTTTGTTTTAAAAATGGCAATTACTATCAGTAGAGATCGGAAATTACGGCGCTTATACAACGTGTAACATAAAGGGTATATACATAATAAATGATATTGGAAGGGTTTTTTAATCCTCTCTCTTTATGTTAGGAAGTTATAAGGAAAAACACCGCCTGTGATAGGCTACTATCATACTAGTCGCACAGAGATATTAAAGACATTTATCGGATTTTGGCAAGTAACGTGACGGGTAACGAGTAGTTATTAACGTATGTAGTGTGCTGCCACGTTTGTTATGGTTTGATTTTAAGAAACACACGAAACCGATTATTTGGTACCAATTTTTTGAGTATTTTATTTTCAGTTGAAACCCTTCCGATATCGTTTGATATCATCTAAAGATGCCCTTGGTATGTCTAGACTCTTTTTGTTACACGTTGTATATCAAAACTCGAATAAAATACCGATACACTAAGATAGTCAGAAAGTAATTTTAATTGTGTTCCTCTTATTCCAATCTTTTCCAGTTTGTGCAATAATATGGAACAAGAAATGGTGTCAAATGCTCTGGCAAGGTCTAAGAAGATCCCAATTGTGAATATGCTGTTATTCAGATTAGAACAAATGAGATTTGTCAATTCATGAACTGCTTGGTTAGTTGAATGTAACATCGTAATCGGTATCGTTTCGTTATTGGTTTGTTTGGTATTCGATTTCGCTTCGCTACGAAGCGATATTACATTGGCTACAGGCCCAGGCGTATTATAATGCAAACTACGTACGTTTTGACTTAAAAGCAGAAAATGCATTAGCACAAGTAATGAATTATACAACGTTATGTTTGCTTTACACGAAACCTGAATATATGTAGTATGCAGAATAAACAACTGATCGATACCAATAATTTGTAAAAAATATTATACAGAGTGGTGCTGACAATACGACAATAAATGAAAACACAGACCATGCTGGTTCATAAGAATAATCCTGAACCATAGAAAAAAACCTAGCATCAAAATAAAAATTAAAATATCAAACAAACTAAATCGCATTAAATTGCAAACGGAATAGAACACCTTTAAAATATTGGTTCAATGACCTCCGATCAGCGGGCGACAGCGCGTTCCTGTACCGACTTGCTTTTTCGCGCCATTAGCATTACCTATTATTAAAGTTTAGTTCCGCTGGATGCGGCGGTCATCAACCTGTAAGCGCTTCCTTATCAACATGTACATCATGTAGAAAATGTGAAAAATGAAAAAAAAATCCTGTGATTAAACTAATGGATATATTTATAACTTTTTAAGGGTAGACTGAAAATGTGTTGAGGTACACAATGTTTAATTTATTGTCGTAATGTCAGCACCACTCTGTATTTTTTCCGAAAAATATTTAAAAAAAATTGCGTGTGGTTACCGAGTGCACGACAATATTTTTATAAGTATAAATTATTTACACAAACATACTGATTGTTTCAGGTTTCGCTTATACAAAAAATAACATTGTAAGTATATTTGAAGGGTGATGGAAAATTGGTTCAGAAAACAATAATATGTAGATTGTTATTTATAATATCTGAACAGACAGCACTTACTTAAAATAGGGCTAAATTGTTATTGATATTCCAAAGCCTTTCATTTCCATCCTATATTTAGATACAGAAATTGGCCATTGAACCCGCTACCACCCGGCCGACTCGGCCGACTTACTCAGCCAAATGTAATCTATTCTGATATTGCTCACGCTGACAAAGTAAGAATAAGGTAAAATACTCATCCACGTGACTTGGTTCTCGATGAACGATATGATTACAATTCTACAAGAAAAGTTCCGCCTTTTATTCTACATAAGTAAAAAACGTATCTTCTGCCAGGGCTGCAATAGGAATGTGTCCAAGGTATGAAAATCAAAAAAATAATTAGTCCGTCTTATAGATAACTAAGTCGTGGTGGCCTAGTGGTTAAAACACCAGCCTCTCAAGTATGAGTGCGCGGGTTCGATTCCAGGTTAGGCAAGTACCAATGTAACTTTTCTAAAGTTATATGTACTTTCTAAGTATATCTTGGACACCATTGGCTGAAGGTGAAGGAAAACATCTTAAGGAAACCTGGACTTTTAAGTCTGAAATCGCCAACCCGCATTGAGCAAGCGTGGTGATTACGCTCAATCCTTCTCTGTATGAGAGGAGACCTGTGCCCAGCAGTGGGACGATAGAAAAGTTGATGACGATAGATAACTAGCGGCCACCAGCGACTTCGTTCGCGTGGAGTTAGTTATGCTCCGCTCCTATTAGTCGCAGCGTGCTGTTATATAGCCTAAAGCCTTCCTGGATAAATGGGCTATCCAACACAAAAAGAATTCTTCAAATCGCACCAGTAGTTTCCGAGATTAGCGCATTGAAACAAACAAACTCTTCAGCTTTATATATTAATATAGATAAAAAAAATTAAGGCCCGTATTTTTTATTTTGTCGAAATTACGAAAAAACTACTGAGATATAGCGTATTAAAGTTACGGAGTGGGGGCTAATTACAGTACAAAATATACCACGGCGTGACGTCATGCAACATTTCAAATCAATATATCTTCCTAAGTATTTGAATGACAGAAAAGATAAAAATTAAGTGTTCAATATTTTTTACAAATCTATCTGATGGACTTTAAATTATGTATTAGGACACAACCCAATTTGTTCGAAAACAAAACCGTGGCCCTGGCGCACAGGCAAGTGAAGGAACACGGGTGGGTTTTAGTCAGTAAAAATCTGACGCGCCCTTCCGCTCCGCCCAGAAAGGGAGAAGTCATTTGATGATTTCCTATCCGCAAAATAAGAACGTACCATAATAACTTTTTTTTTATATAGAAATTACAAACTAGCGCTTGACTGCAATCCCGCCTGATGGTAAGCAGTGATGCAATCGTTGATGGTAAAGCGCGCTAGTTTATTAAGCCTACTCACTCAAAAGAACTGAGTAAATAGGAAGGAAGACGGCAGTTGAGCGCGGTGATGCAATGTTAAACCCAACAACACGACCAACGATGCTGCGCCAGAGGGATATTGATCTGGAGGCCCTCCACAACCAAACTCCCGACACAACAACATTTCGCGCATCGTACCCGGCACCTACATCGCAACACAACTGCTCAGACCCGTCCTCCGTACGGCTTCACCAGACATCATGCCGGAACACGATGAATCGCTTGGCGGCATGACTTTGTCTGATGGGTGGTAACTTACGCCGGCGGCTGATGTTGTGGCCTACCACCGCGAGGTAACTTATCACACATTATATGACAATATTTCGTTGAAAACGTTAACCTTGATAGACCAATTAGGAATTAAAAGCACTGCGGTGTCAATCTCAACAACAAAATCATCACTTAGAATTTTAACCTTACATAATTAATGGAAATTCCCTAATGGGCTGACTTAACAAAGTTATACCACTGAAAAGCAAGCCAGTCTACCTTGAAGAGTGAAAATGTAGCACTTGGAATTTATAATGACGCAAATTTAATTTGTTCCACAACCCAACCGCCGCTTGAAGTTGTTTCTGTGATTTCGAGCCTTTGATTTTGCAATAGTTAGATTTTTACATTACTGTTTGACAGCTTTTGTATCTAAAAAAATATGTCGAACTGTCAAGTGCCAAGTTCGACGGCTTACGTTGCTGTACGGCTGTCTCCACATCACACAGGCAGAATCTCAGCAGAATAGTCAACACAGGCTATTGCCAAATAAATATAGTTTAAAAACTAAAAAAACATGCTGTTAAAAAATATCAACACAAAAAAAAAGCTTGAGGCGCTTTGTGCCATAATTTTTGTATATTAAGCGCCTCACGCTTTTTTAAAAATTATTTTTAACTTTTTAGTTTGATATTTTTTAAAAGCAAGTTTTGTTTAGTTTTTTTAAACTATATTTATTTTCAACTTTTTAGTTCGATATTCTTTTTTGATAAAAAACGAACGAACGAACGTATTGAAAACGGTGGGACATTTTACAATAATGAGCCGCTCACTCGTAGTCCAAAGAGTTAGAGACGGACAAACAAACAAGCAAACAAGCAAACAGGCAAACAAGCAAGCAAGCAAACATACGAGTGAAGCTAATAAAAAGCATGTAAAAAAATTAACTGTCAAAAATATTTTTCATATGAAAATTATCTGAGTTTTGGCGGGAAACCTAAGATGAGTGTCACGCTCATTTTTCATTCGTCTTTTAAAATTATTTAAAGTGTTGTTTACTAAATAAAAGGCATGATTTATGTAGTAAAAAGTGCATTCAGTAATTAATTCTTAAAGAACAATGAAATGTCGCAGCATAGTGACCTCAGTGACATCGTGATTTTGCCTCAAACCTCCCTTGTAGACGATTCACGTGGCCTTCTTTTTCGACATGAATAATTCATTACATGACATTGGCTAAATGTACAATCCGTGCGTAGCCAAAAAAGAAAGAAAGAAGATCTTTGAAGATTTTTCTTTTACTTGAAATTGTTACAAAGTCATAACTAGTGACACACTACAGAAAACGAAAAAATATCTGAATATTAAAAGATCCATAGAGATTATAAAGATCTGCCCATAATGTATAGAGTCAGTTCAAAATGCGTACATTTTAAACAAAAAAATACTTTATTTCAAATCAAGGAGTACTTATTACCGTCTTGTTGACGAAGAGGTCTATCTATAGTCCGGTCTAACCGATAACTTAAAATAATCTTATTATTTCAACAGTTGTCCTGCAAGTTAGTACCTTTGTTCTTTCGAGAGTTAATGTTGCCCGTAAATTCCATTTGCTCTTTTGAGAGCCCGCGTGTAACTGAAGACTTTACTCGGTATTTTTACTTTTAGAATTAAGTACCTATATCTGCGTTTAATGTGCCATTTATTTCATACTAAATTTCACCCTCACTCTCACCCTGTTTCATTGCTGCTTTTAAGATACTTCGGGATTAGCAACTGTAAAATTGTCAACAGCCTAATGTCGCAAGCCTGAATACACATTTTATGAATGGTTGTTGTTTGAGAGCGCGTATTAGAGGCTGATAACTTAACCGCTGCTATCATCATTATCATTTCAGCCGGAAATCACCTACGGCTGGATAACCCCCAGGGGGTGAAAACACCCCGTAGGTGATTTGAAGAAGTATGCCAGATGAAAGGATCCCATCCTCGTCGCCACTTGTAAAACCTTTGCTTCGTTGAATATCACAGGCTCGCACACGCACTTAACGGACAGACTACTGACACGTCTACTCTCGCTCGTGGCTCTCGTAAGAATGACCGACGTGGTGCGGTGGAGACAGTACTATCTGTCTGACAGTGACAGTCTTGTCTGTGGTTAATGATAAAACGCATACACTACAGGGGGTTTCCCCCCTACCCTTTCATCTGGCATACTTCTTATAGTTTTTGCACGAGTATTACAATAGCTGTTTGCGACAGTGGCATACAAAACTTTTTCTACAACCTTGAAATAAATAAATACAAAAAACCGTCAATGTTGTTTTATTAGGAATTATAGTAATTTACATTCTGGATGGTACAACTGTTCTGCAGGCACTGCGGTAACTTCTGCAGGCAGCCGATATTATGACCTACCACCGAGAGATACAATATTTCGTAAAACATATTGGTTTCACCATTGTTCTGATGAATTCTAAATTAATATTTATGTAAGTGAAGCAGATGTGAACAGACAATGCAAAAATCTTGTTGGAATGTCAGACAATAACGTGTACAATAGGAGGAGCACCCATTGTCCAACGAATGTTCACTGAGGCGGGAACGCGACAAGCTCCCTCTGTACCACGTAATGGAATTCTAATACTGAGCTCTCGGTGTGTGCGTGATGGAATAGTGTTTCAATGTGTGTCATAATTCTTTTTTCGATGTGATTAAATATCGTTCGCTGTAATATCCAAGGTCATTAGATGAACGGTCACGTCCTATGCAAAAAGTTGGGGCGTTGCTATCCAAACCCAGCCTGACCGAAAAGTGGTGTAGATAACATGTAATGACCGCCGTGGTGTTTTTCGCTCTAACTTTTCGGCAAATATAAGACAGCCGCGTGAAGAAATATTATGTAATAAAACTTCTCCAGAAAACTTTCTAGTATATTTCTACAAAGTTTACGGGAAAAGTTTTATTACACAATATTTCTTCATAATATTACTCAAAGTATTTTTTTATATTATAAACTAGTGCTTGACTGCAGTCCCGCCTGATGGCAAGCAGTGATGTAATCGTTAATGGTAAAGCGCGCTAGTTTATTAAGAGCCTTTTCACTCAAAAAAACTGAGCGAATAAGAAGGAAGATGGCAGTTGAGCGAGGTGATGCAATGTTTAACCCAACAAAACCACCAACGATGCTGCGTCAGAGGGATATTGATCTGAAGACCCTCCGCGACCAAACTCCTCACTCGCCAAGCTCTCAGACCCGTCCCCCGTACGGTTTCACCAGACATCATGCCGCAACTATCCCGCACAGCCCTAAATGGGTCCAGGGATGAAAGACTCGGGGAAGTCTGTCGCCCCCCATATATCAGGACCTGAGGTGGCGGCGCGAAGTGTTCCACGCTCGTCCCTCTTAGACGTCACGGGGAGAGTCAAACAACTCACTGTCATTTGGCTGTCATTGGCGATAACCGCCATTATGGTGAAATAAAATTTTCAAAGAACTTCTATGATTTGTTACACGTGTTATTGTCAAAATTGTGGTATCTATTCCACAGAGGCCATTGATCAAGAGTTGAAGTTGACTTTCAATTAAATAAATTATTTAGTTTTTACGTAAACTACTAAAGTTCATGTAAAAAACCTAAAATAATCTAGGGTAGTCAGTACCTGAAACGCTTTAAATTTTACTATAAGTCCACCAAATCTGAAATGTTTTTTAATGTTTCTTATTTTATTATAATACGGCTAAATTACGCAAAATGTGAATGGTATCTTATCTATTTTCTGCCATTTTTTAAAATTCATTTGATATTTCGCCTTATTAGAATTTTATTTTGAAACCATTAATTTATTAAACAAATTTAAATTTATCTCGTAAATGAAATGTTGTGCATCTCTGCTTTTATGAATAAGTTATTGGAAAACTTAAAGCACTTATAAACTTAGGTCACAATTATATGCTTAGTACTTTATTTACCTAGAAATTAACATTCCTACATAATTGTCAATGAAATATCTACATTTGGCATATACTCCAAATCTGCCCAGAAACACGAACATTTTTATTTTATTTTTCATAATTATAAACTACTGCTTGACCGCAATCCCGCCTGATGGTAAGCAGTGATGAAATCGTTGATGGTGCGGATGGAAGCGCATTAGTTAATTGTGGGCCTATTCACTAAAAGAACTGAGTGAATAGGATGGAAGATGGCAGTTGAGCGAGGTGATGCAATGTTAAACCCAACAACATAACCAACGAAACTGCGCCAGAGGGAGATTGATCTGGAGACCCTCCACGACCAAACTCCCGACACAACAACATTTGGCGTATCGTACCCGGCGCACATCGCAACACAACTGCTCAGACCCGTCCTCCGTACGGCTTCACCAGCCTACTGGTACTGGGTTTACTAATGTTCATGAGTGATAGATAGGGTCGGTAGGTAATGTTTATTATTATAGACATGGGCGGACCCAGGTGGGGGCAGGGGGAGGCGGCCGGCCTCCGTCCCCTAATTGCCAAACAAAGTATAAACGAGGACTTATCTCTATCTTTTCAATAAGTTACGCAGTAGAAACAAAAAAAAATGTATGGACTATAGCGCATAAAGATTACCCAGTCTAAAAATTTCACTTGCTTTAATTGCTTTAAAATTTTAAAGATTTAATCATTAATTATACAAAAAAGCTTTTTAAAACAAACCTAAAACCCAGTGTTACAGTGCCCGGATGACGGTTTCCATCCCTGTCCTTGTCCGGACCTTGTCCACGAGTACCTTCAGTCCGGGAGACGCTTACAAGGTTGGTTTTGCCGGCAGCTGACATGCCGCCCCAAAATATACAGAGGAACCAGCACTGTATTCCACCGTCTGTTGAATGCAGGCGTGGGCGAAACGTTCCCCAGTCTTCTGTACACTCTTCTGCATGTGACGTTGCAGTAAAGATACACTTTCGCCTAGTCTGAGAAGAGAACAGCTCTCCACTGATCAAGGGTCCAATAGACGTGGTTGCGACTTGCGAGCAAACTGTAAGCGGGCTCGCCGATGCTCTGTGGTCAATTTTGGACGTGAATCGACGAAACCTAACTTTACGTATAATTTATTTTCGAAGATATCAAAGATTTAAAAATTATGGGACGTAACGATTGCGGCGGTACTGACCAGCCGGGGGGATATACCTACAAAGTTCACAGTTTTTCTATAGTATTTTTAGTATCAGCATTATACCCGTGCGAAGTCAGAGCGAGTCGCTAGTATAGTATAAAAGTCAATTCAAAACAGTTCAAAAATTAATATTCAAAGTTGAACAAAGATGTCACTGATGTCATCGCAAATACGAACCAAACAAACAACTAAAACATACACACACAACAATTGTTTCAAAACTTTTGAAGTCTTTATAGACTTCCAAAGTTTGAATGAAGATAAACATGCTGATGCAGTTACATGTGAGGAAAGAAAGGATAACTCGGTTACAGCTTGGGACAACATCCCACGCAGATTGGGAATTCGTCTGTAACGTGAATTCCGTACCAATGAAACTGAACACAATCAGCTCCTCAAGCGCGTTTAAAAGCTACAGCAGGCACTGACAGCTCTTGTTCGCAGTTAAACTGCATTGTATTACAATTTGTAGGTGGTGTATTATGTGCGTTTAGATGTGGGTTGGGGTCATTTTTAAATCATGTAGTTCACGTCTCGGAACCGTTTTCGATATGTTCGTTTATTCGACCTTACCTTCGATACAGTTAATGCTAGAAAGATGAAACTATACATAGACATGTTTATTAACTACGTCGACAACGTGGTAAAATTAATTCTTTAAATATGTCGGAGATCGTCGGTATAATTTTAATATAGGTTTGATTTACGTAGTAGAGGGGCAAACGCTTGTGACGTTATTTTGTGATGGCGGCACATGGATAGAGTCGCTTTTGAAAGTGGGGTTTGTCGAACGGTCACTATGCATCGAGATGCGGACCAAGGCACTTCTCCGAACCGAAACTGTCGGTTTTCCTATTCAAATTGTGATTGTCAAGATTGGAGGGTATATCTACACGTCGTGCTTCAATTCAAAACTCACCTATGAAATAGAACCTTTACTACCACACCAAGATGCTGTCGGCACTACCGCTGTGCCATCGCTGTCTGCGACAAATATTTTTTTTTTTTTTTTTTTGGGTGCGTATCTCAAAAACTTAGTTTTAGTTTCAAGTTGAATTCTTGTACAACTCCTTGTAGTTTTAAGTTGAATTATTGTATGCATGCAGAATTCAACTGTAAGTGATTGTTACAGTACTCTGTCACCTTTTATAATTACATTTTACCTTATGTGTAAGGGATCAAAAACATAAACACAATACGACGTCGCGTCGTACAACGATGCGGCATCGACGTCGCATCACCAGGTACATGACCGAATAAAATATGAAATTTTACATAATCATCATAGTAACAATAGTAATGAATTTCGAAATAAACTTTTTTCCTCAAATTAATTCTAACTTCCCCAAAACTTGGTAGTTTTTTAAAAAGTGCCAACACCTTTTTCGATGGTATAATTATGAGCGATACGACCGCGTGCCGCGTGCCCTATCCCCCTTCGCCCGCGCATGTATTGCCTACCGCACATGTATCGCCTCGCTCGGCTTTTTTTTTTGTTGGGATGGGATATCATCAAATGACTTCTCCCGCTCTGGGCAGAGCGGAAGGGCGTGTCAGACTTTTACTGACTAAAACCCAACCGTGTTTCTTTACTTGCCTGTGCAATGGCCAGGGCCACGGTTTCTTGTTTTACCAACCCGCAACACCCTGACCCAGGAGGCATCGGTCTTCGTGGATCCCGTAACGATGTGCTGACATCTCTTTGAGGCGCGCGTGAATCACGACGCGCCGTCGACTCGGGCCTGGTCCTTACCGAGCGGCGAGCTGCCCACTGCTCACCGCCCGCAGGCCCGCGCCTACGGTGGCTGGGAGTTTGGTGTCATCTCCCGACCAGGGCGTCTCCTGCGGCGGCTAGTGGCGTGAGGGCGCTGGGATTCCCGTTGCCTCATGCACTCCGCGTCCTCCTTTGCCAGCATCACTGCTTCGCAGAAGGAGGTGACGGCCTGCCATGCACTCACGCTCCGGACCATGGCCTGGACCAGGGTCGGACGCGAGAGATCGCCGCCAATCGCCGCTACGAGGACACGGCGGTGCTCTACCCAAGCCGGGCAGACCTCCACCGTGTCCTCAGGGTGATCCACACAATGGTGACACCCTGGCGTTTCCTCCCGCCTTATACGGAACAGGAACCTCCCGAAACAACCGTGTCCGGTGAGGACCTGCGTCAGGCGGAAGGTGAGGGCGCCGTGGCGCCTCTCTAGCCACTCCTCAAAGAGTAAGTGCCCTCTTTGCCGCCGCTATTGTTGCGTGCCCAGCACTGGGTTGCGACAATCGCATTCTCCATGTCGCCATGAGATCCCGCCGGAGCTCTGTCCGCCGTACCGCGATTTCTCGCGGCAGCGGAGTTATACCCCGGCGTTTTGCCTCCTCTCGCCACTCCCACGTGTGGGCGAGGACTTTGGCCTCCAGATCCCATGGCGGTAATCCGGCAAGGAGGCTCGCCGCCTCAGCGGAGACCGTGCGGTATCCCCGGATCAGCCGGCTGGGACGCGGTCATGCATCGGGCTGGTCGCTTCCTTAACGACCGCGCCCAAGCCGGTGCCCCGTAAAGGGCCATGGACCGCACGGCCCCCGCGTAGAGCCTCCGGCAGGAGGCGTTTGGTCCGCCTAGATTGGGGAGGAGCCGCCTTAGGGCAGCCCCGGCCCGTTCCAGTCTGGGAGCCAAACGTCGGAAGTGCTCCTCGAAGTTCCACCGGCTATCGAGGACAAGTCCCAGGTACTTCATCGTCGACCCGACGACGATGTGAACCCCTCCTACCGTTATGTGGGAACCCGACGGTGGCACATTCCGAGGACCATGAAAGCACATGGCCTCGGACTTCTGCAGAGCCACCTCGACTCCCAATTGCCGGATCCTGTTGACGATTGTCGCAACCCCGAGGGTCGAACAATACCTTCACGGATCGGATAGGATTTTCTTTACATAATATTGTATGTGCCAAATTTAATCCATATCCATTCTGTAGTTTAGGCCCTAATGCGGAACAAACAAAGTCACGTTCGCATTTATGTTATTAGTAAGGATTGCTTCAGCACGACAAACTTAAGAATTCATTTCGCTGTCTTTCATACATAAGTTCGAAAGGAGTTTGTTCAACAATTTTTGACTTACTTAAGAAAGGTAAAATTTTCTATAAAGGGAAACTTTGACAAAAGTAGTAGGTATGGTACTTTATTGGTAAAACTAAACTAAAAGGAAATATCCAACTCATATTGACTCCATTTGAATAAAATGTTCTTCGCCGTATATTCCCATTTAGGTCGGGTATTTTCAAATAAGGTTTCTTAAGGGGCTCATGGTTCAATAACAGCCGCACAGGTGCCCTAGTTTACTTTTACAATCATCATCATCTCAGCGTTAATCCCAGTCGCATCCGAAGTTTTTTCAGCTTTGGAGTCTGGGGCCCGCCAATCATCATCATCTCAGCGTTAATCCCAGTCGCATCCGAAGCTTTTTCAGCTTTGGAGTCTGGGGCCCGCCAATCATCATCATCTCAGCGTTAATCCCAGTCGCATCCGAAGCTTTTTCAGCTTTGGAGTCTGGGGCCCGCCAATCATCATCATCTCAGCGTTAATCCCAGTCGCATCCGAAGCTTTTTCAGCTTTGGAGTCTGGGGCCCGCCAATCATCATCATCTCAGCGTTAATCCCAGTCGCATCCGAAGTTTTTTCAGCTTTGGAGTCTGGGGCCCGCCAATCATCATCATCTCAGCGTTAATCCCAGTCGCATCCGAAGCTTTTTCAGCTTTGGAGTCTGGGGCCCGCCAATCATCATCATCTCAGCGTTAATCCCAGTCGCATCCGAAGCTTTTTCAGCTTTGGAGTCTGGGGCCCGCCAATCATCATCATCTCAGCGTTAATCCCAGTCGCATCCGAAGCTTTTTCAGCTTTGGAGTCTGGGGCCCGCCAATCATCATCATCTCAGCGTTAATCCCAGTCGCATCCGAAGCTTTTTCAGCTTTGGAGTCTGGGGCCATCATCATCATCCGATCAGTCGCATCCGTAGCTTTTCAGCTTTGGAGTCTGGGTCCCGCTATAACTGCTGATTTTTGGCTAAACTTCGATATTTTCCATGAAGCGACTGCCGTCTGACCTCCACAACCCGAAGGCGATATCGAAGCATTGCAGTTAGACCAATTGTTGGACTTTTGAGGGCTCCAACAACCCGTAACGACTACCACTAGATGTTCGTGTGGGAACCGGGACCAACGGCTTAACGTGCTTTCCGAGGCACGACCAGACCAGTGCAAATATTCATGCATACAAAATATTTGCACTGCGCGGGGATCGAACCCGCGTCTCCTTGCGCAGCGGCCGCGTTCGCTACCGCTACGCCACGGAGGCAGTTTACTATTACAATAGTGTCAGAATAGTCGATCAGTGATCTCATAATGACCGATTTTGTCAGGTTTCGTAATCCACTAACAAAATGGCGTCATTGTGACTTTCCAGTGGTCAATCACTGACGCTGCACTCCATTTTAATAAATGTTCAAATGGAGTATTGGTTTTTGGAAATCTATTTCTATTAACGGTTTTATAATAACGGCAATACGGCAATGTCATTCTATCACCATTCCATTACGAGACGACTGAGATAATAGGGTTGTGTCCCAAAAATAATTTAATGTCCATCAGATAGATTTATAAAAAATATTGAACACGTATTTTTTCTTTCGTTCAAATGCTGAGGAAGATATATTGATTTGAAATGTCGCATGACTTCACGCCGTGGTACAAAATATACCACGGCATGACGTAATTAGCCCCCACTCCGTAACTTTAATACGCTTCCCTCCGCGAGTCCGCGCCGTGTGGTGTGAAATTAATACGCTCCGGGTATATTTACGAATATCGCGTTCCGATTGTTAGTTTCCGGCTCGTGTTTTCATTCTAGACTGTGAAATTGTGTCTGGCTTGGTATAGTAAGTTTATTCTTTGTGTTTGTTTGGTATTTATTGTAAATCAAATAATTTCGGTGAGTACATTTATTTTCTTACTTGTGAGGGTAACGTAATTTATTTGTTTTTCTTGTTAATTAATTAGCTATGTCAACTTCCAATGATGACCCCCCTGATCGTGGGGGGGACATTTTCCGCAGAGATAACAAGACGTTTAGATCGCCGCCGCAAGCCTCCGCTAAGCGTTTGTTTTGTGAAATGTCTCCGACCGACAATTTAATAGATGATAGGTCGAAGCGTTTACAAACTGCACCCAATTCTCCCGAAAAGTCGCCTACATTAAATATTTCCAATCGTAGCGACGGGAACAGTAATTAGTGCGATTTGATGACCGAGGCGTCTGTGTACCTGGCCAAAATCAACGAGCTGGTTAATGATAACGGTTCTCGTATAAATGTCGCGAACAAATCAGCAATTATGGATATGACTCAACGAGTTACAAGTATCGTGTCTTTGTTAGCTTTAAAATCTGCGTGTAACGAGACAAAGCTTGCTAACACCGAGCGCGAATTGGAAATAATTAAATTAAAATCCTACGCTAAAACCGTTAATGAGGACAAAAACATGTCGTACGCGGATTCTTTGAAACTGCGGTTGCCTAAAGTTACCCCGGCTATTCAATCTAGAGTACCTCTTCCTTGTCTCGTCGCCTATCCGACCCAGGAGCGATCAGCTGACTATGCGTCATTTTCCGCCACTAAACAAGCTCTTATGAAGGCGATTAGACCGAGTGACGATGGTTTTCAAATAGTCGGTATTAAAAAAACCGCCAAATCAGGCGTTGTACTGCGCATTGCAAATGAAAACCAATTGAAAAAACTAGAATCGGTAGACGCTATAAAGTCTGCGGGTCTTCGTTTAGAAAAACCAAAAGGTCGCCGACCCCGTCTATTAGTCAAGGACATTCCCGCCTCTATGGAAGACAACAATTTTTTGCAAGCTATATACCGCCAAAATATTAAAAACGAGTTGCCAATAAAAGAAGACGACTTCATTAAATCCATGAAAATAGTCCGTAGGCGTTCTACCAATAACGGTCGTAAATGGTTAGGAATAGAGATTGAACCTGAGGTACGGAAACATCTTGTGTCTACCAAGGATAAGTTATTTATTGACTGGGCCACGTGCCGTTTTGTTGATGATATCGAGGTAGTTCGTTGCGCGTATTGTCAGCAATTCGGTCACGTGAAAAAGCATTGCCCTAATAAATCACCAACCTGCGCTATCTGTTCTGAGGCCCACGAAACCAATGTTTGTCCGAATAAGGACGATTTAAATTTTACCCCGGTTTGCGCGGCGTGTAAACGTTTTAAAAAACCTTTTGACCATCGCTGCGGGTGTGAACAGTGCGGTACCTATAAATTAAAACTCGAACAACTTATCCTACATACTAATTACTAATTAAGATGGATAGTCTAAGCATAGGGCAATTAAACCTTCACAACGATAAGGTGGCGACATCAGAGTTAAATAAATTAATTATTGACTACAACTTAGACCTTGTACTCATTCAAGAACAATATCAAAACTCAAGTTTACGTCACAGGGTAGTGCAGCTGGATTGCAGGGCGCGAGCCGGAATTTATGTTGCGCGGTCTTCTAACTTTACGGTAACGTCTATACGTGACCTCATGACGCCACACTGTGCGGTTGCTGAAGTCTCATCAGCTTCTTTTAAAGTATTCGTTGTAAGCTGTTACTTTCAATATTCAGATCCTGTTACTCCTCATATACATAATCTCCGTCATGTCTTGCGGTCACTCGCGGGCTGCAAAGTGATCGTTGGCGCGGATGTCAACGCGTCATCGTCTCTGTGGTATGGCAAGGTTCGGGCAACCGATACCGAACGACGCTGCGCTGTTGAGGATTTCATTGCTGAGATGAACCTATCGATTCATAATACCCCCGATGCACCACCTACTTTTTGCAGCCAAATAGGCGAATCTTGTATTGACGTCACATTTTCTAGTGCCGACGTACGTTTGGATAGGTGGCGTGTCCTACCGGGCGCGTCTTGTAGTGATCATCGCCTGATCGTATACGAATTTGTTCCTGGTTATATTCAGGGTCCGTCTCATATTCCTGGTAATTTCAGATATACAACGTGTAACATAAAGGGTATATACATAACAAAGGCATAGCATCTTTACATGATATCAAACGATATTGGAAGGGATTTTTAATCCTATCTCTTTATGTTAGGAAGTTATGAGGATAAACACCGCCTGTGATAGGCTACTATCATACTAGTCGCACAGAGATATTGAAGACATTTATCGGATTTTGGCAAGTAACGTGACGGGTAACGAGTAGTTATTAACGCATGTAGTGTGCTGCCACATTTGTTATGATTTGATTTTAAGAAACAGACAAAACCGAAAATTGGGTACCAATATTTTGAGTATTTTATTTTGAGTTGAAACCCTTCCGATATCGTTTGATATCATCTAAAGATGCCATGCCCTTGGTATGTATATACCCTTTATGTTACACGTTGTAGATGTAAAGGCGCGAACTGGGAATTTTTTGGCTCGCTTTTTGCGTGTCACGCCAAGGAGTTCACTCGAGACGGGCTGTCAGCCGAAGAAAGTGCTGACATTATGTCAGAAACCTTTACCTACTGTGCTGACATCGCCATTGGTCGTGGATCTATGACCAATATTCGTATATGTGACTGGTGGAGTGATTATTTAGTTGAACAGCGCAAAAGATATCGCAGAGCGCGTAGACAGTTAAATAAACTCAAGAGCCGAAAGATTACTGGAGATCTTCTTGCGTCCGCTTTAAATGCTTTTAGAGTTGCCAAGTCACGCTACAAAGCATCGGTGGAAAAATCTAAGGGTAACTTGTTGCGGAAAATCGTTGACAAACTTGACAGGGAGGGTCCGTGGTCTCCCTTATATCACGAATTTAAAGCTAACAGATCGGTCGACCTTGCATACGTTCAAAACATAAAGGTCAATGATAAGCATACCACGGGCATAGAGGAAACAACAAAAGTACTAATTAATACACTTATCCCTGATGATTCACCGGCTAACGATAGCGACTACCACCAACAGATTCGAGCGTGGGCTCCTGTGCCACCTAAATCACCAATGTCAGACGTACCATCTAATGACGAATTTATAAATATTGTTAGAAAACTACCGGTCAACAAATCATCAGGGGAAGATAAAATATCTAATAGGATGATTAAAGAAGCGTGTAAAACAGCGGGTGATGCCATCTTAACTGTATATAACCGATACATTGCTGAAGGCGTTTTTCCTCGTAAATTGCGACGCGGTTTCATACGAATAATACCAAAGTGTGGTGATAAACCACCGGATGATCCGAAGTCATATCGGCCTATCACGCTTCTACCATGTTTGGGGAAACTTCTTGAGCGCCTCATCGTTCCACGTTTACTACCGAACGGTCCAAAATTTCATAGTAATCAATATGGCTTCACCATCGGTAAATCAACAGTCGACGCGGCGCTTTCTGTCAGAAGAACCGTTAACCAGTCGGAACACAAGTACGTGATTGGTATCTTTTTGGATATTTCTGGGGCTTTTGATAACGCTTGGTGGCCTATGCTGTTGTTAAAATTAAAAAACCGCGGTTGCTATAGAAACATATATAATCTCGTTTACTCGTACTTTATAAACGGTTCCGCGGTACTTAAGCTCGGTCATTTTTCTAGTACTAAAGCACTAACCATGGGATGTCCTCAGGGTTCAGTTGTCGGTCCTTATTTATGGAATTTGGGTTTTGATGATTTTCTCGCGATCCCGCTTCCTTGCGGCTGTTCACTTACTGGTTACGCGGACGATGGCCTACTGCTCATTCAGTCAAGTACCCGAGCCGGACTTGAGAACTTGGCCCATACTTGCCTAAATCTAATATCTCAGTGGGGTGATCGTAACCGCCTAGCGTTTGCGCCGCATAAAACCTATCAACTTCTACTAAAGGTAATCTTAAATCATTGCCTACTATTAAATTTAATAACGTTCCCGTTAAAAAACAGCAATCCGTATGCTACCTTGGTATGGTCTTAGAAAGGAATTTTTCATTTATCGAACATATAAAAATAGTTGGCGAAAAAGCTAAAAGGAACTTTTATGCCCTAACTAGAATATCCAAAGCAACTTGGGGTCTATCATTCCTAACTTTAAAAACTATATATGGAGCTACCTACTTAGGATGTATGTGCTACGGTGCACCTGTTTGGGCCGATAGGGCCAGCATAGGGGCGGCGCGACGTAAAGTGCTTCAAAGCCAACGTTTGGCATTGATATTTTTATGCAAGGCGTATAGAACAGTCAGTACTGAAGCCTTACCCGTTCTGGCAGGTGTACTTCCAGTCGATCTTGAAGTACAGCGACGTGCTTCAATGTACTACTCCGCGAGGGGGGAGGCCATGGACACTAACTTTGTTACACAACGCGACCTCAATAGAATTTCTAGATTATTTAAACCTCAGGCTGACGTCTGGGAGGACCTCTTATCCGAATGGCAAAGTAGGTGGGATAATTCCATCAAGGACCGGCACCTCCATCTGTTCTTTCCATCCGTTGGCGATCGGCTGGCTAAGACATGGCTGGAGGTTGACCACTGCGTTGCCCAATTTCTCACAGGTCATGGCAACTTTAAAAGTAAACTGTATTCTTTTAAACTTGTTCCTTCGCCTTTGTGTCAGTGTTCTACATCGAACAGTAAATTTGAACAGTCAGCACATCACATCTTGTGGGAGTATATTCTTTGGCAGAATGAACGCAATATTATGTTGGATAGTGTACAAGTTACATCCGGAGTTGTTTATTATACGGACCTTGTTGAAACTAGAACTAATTTCCGTGCGTTCAGGCGCTTTTGCCATACCTATTATTGGAATCAATTGTAACAGCAAATACCTACTTAGGACCCATTAACTTGATCAAATGTTATTCCGTGGTGCTTGGCAATCTGGGCTTCTCCCAGTTGCAATAATGTCCCTTTGTGCCGATTGGCCTAGTTCTGTTCTGTCTCCTGCTTATTATGGAGGGAAGTGGAAAAAATATCTTTTTTCTTACTCCTCCGCTATTCTTTTCTGATTAATTTCGTTGCGGGACCCAAGACAGTTGAATCGTTTCTCCGGGACTCGTCGAGCTTCATTGCTCGGCGTTTTTCTGGCGGTCTCCACTGTTGATTCTGGCTTTCAGGAGTTGCAGTGGGTTGGGAACAGTGTGGCGGGTTTTGTCACATTAAAAAAAAAAAAAAAAAAACTTTAATACGCTATATCTCAGTAGCTTTTGGTAATTTCGACAAAATAAAAATATGGGTCTTATTTTTTTTATTATCTACTAGCTTTCGTTTATGTGGAGTTCGGTTATATTGCGCTTTTTAGATTTCCCTCGGGAATATAATTTTTTTCCGGGATAAAAAGTAGGTGCCCTATCATTTAATCCGGACTTCTAACTTTACTTCACAAAATTTCAAAGCAATCGGTTCAGTAGTTACAACTTGAAGCAGAACAAACAAACAAACAAACTCACTCTCCTATGTATAATATTACTATGACACTTTCCCATTTATAATATTAGTATGATTCGGTTATATCGTGCTTTTTAGATTCCCTTCGGGAATATCAAATTTGTCCGTGATAAAAAGTACCCTATCATTTAATCCGGACTTCTAACTTTACGTCTAGAAAATTTCAAAGCAATCGGTTCAGTAGTTACGGCGTAAAAACGGAACAAACAAACACTTTCCCATTTATAATATTATTATGATAAGACGGACTAACCATTTTTTTGATGTTCTTACCTTGGATACATCCCTATTGATCGAGCTTCATGAATTTAGCAGATTACGAACTTTTAAGTACAATGACAATGGAATTGTGTTGGAATGACAAATTTATAAAAATAGTAGATTATGGCCCCTGATCGCTCGATCAGATTAAGTTATGCTTGCCTCGGTAAATCTGTGGATGAGTGACCTCTTCATCTTTACATACCGAGATCCCTCCGTGTCTCGGAAAGTACGTTAAGCCGTTGGTACGCGGCTACCCGCCACACTGTTCCCAACCCACTACAACTCCTGAAAGCCAGAATCAACAGTGGAGACCGCCAGAAAACGCGCCGAGCAATGAAGCTCGACGAGTCCCGGAGAAACGATTCAACTGTCTTGGGTCCCGCAACGAAATTAATCAGAAAAGAATAGCGGAGGAGTAAGAAAAAAGATATTTTTCCACTTCCCTCCATAATAAGCAGGAGACAGAACAGAACTAGGCCAATCGGCACAAAGGGACATTATTGCAACTGGGAGAAGCCCAGGTAGGTGGTACGCGGCTGTCATTTGTAAATCTTTGACAGTCATTACGGGTCGTCAGAAGCCTGGAATTCTGACCACCAGTCTTGCCAGGGAGTATCGTGTTCCCCAGTAACTGGGCTGTGGAAGTTAGATCGCTCCAGAGTCAGAGACGCTCCATGTAAAATACTGGTATTCAGCTGAATCCGGTTAGACTGGAAGCTGACCACAACGTAGTTGATAATAAGGCTAGGCGGATGATGATGTTGATTTTCAAGTAAGGTTTCTTCTAATAACACTTAAAGGAGACGGGCGAAAGTTCATACAAAGTTGGGCCTGATTGGACAGCCACGATTATTGCATTAAATCATTACAATATTATTACTATTTAAAAAATAAAACTTTATTTAGAATGGCAGAATCGGAGAAAAAAGAAATAGGGTATTATTAGCTTGCACAAAACTAACCTCATTTGCTTTTTTATAAGTTTTCTTACAAGCTGTCAGCCCTGATAAGGTTTAATTAAGTAATTATTCAGACTTTTTTGTAGACTAGATTTTATCAGAATGTATTTTTGACATTAACAAATCATGAGTGTGGTTTCCAAAGGGCCGGCGGCGCTTAACTGCATATTAAATGTGACAAAGAACAAATGTTACAATCTAAATATAGAAAAGAGTAAGCAAGAATAAAAATCACATTTTTCTTATATCAATTTATTAATCATCCAATTCATCATATACAATTAATGCTGGTAAAGGAAGCGAAGCTCGTGAGGGAGCAGGACTCCCAGCGCCCTGACGCCTCTAGCCGAAGCAAAAGACGCCCTGGTCGGGAGACAATATTGAACTCCCGGCCATCATAGGCGCTGGTATGCGGGTTAAACAAAAAAAAAGAATCAAAAAATAATTTATTTAAAATAGCCTGAGCATCAGCACTTTTTGAACATCGTTATTACATAAGACAGTCCCCCAAAACGCCCACCCATCGACACTTCCTAGTGCTTTCGCTGGACAGAAGCAGCGGAACAAACTCCCCAGCAACACAGCTGTCTGTTCATTTAAAAAAAAACTTGACTTTATACAATACTATGTAGGTATAGTAATGAAGACAAGAAAACACAACAACAATGAAATTATTTATTATATACCAGCTAGTCACGCCAAAATACCAGTCCGTTTACCTTAGACCAAGAAATTACAGTAATATTGTTTTATAGCCTCTCTCCATTAAAAGAACTGTCAACTAAAATATAAGTAAAATATCTTTGATCATGATGAAAAACTAAAATGTCTTGATTTAATTCGACCTCTCAATAGCCAGCAAGAATGAGTGTATGTTGACAGTTCTCTTAGTAGGTTACTGTCCATATTTCGACACACTTCTGTTTCAGATCTACCATCTTCTCGTATATGCTCAGTGAGCACACACACACGGCTAGGTCATATTATGGTGAGCACTGCTCACCATAATATGACCTAGGCTGTTTAATTTGGTAAATACCTAAAGATACTTTTATTAAATCACTATGTGTGAGCTGTGGAAAATCATTTAAGTTATCATTTTGAACATTTATTCTTGAAAAATCAGCCCTACGTCGGTTTATATTATTTTGAATGACATAATAACCTAAATCTTTTTCTCTGTTCATATTGTCATTGATTATTTGTAAAATATCTTCAGCATCAACACGATTTGTAATGGGAGACTGAAAAGCATTTAATAGTGAGGCAGCCTTAAAATCAGTCATTAAATGTTTTGAAGCAGTATTAAAATAATCTTGTCTAAATAATTTAAAAGCTCTCTTAAGCCTTCTGTTCACCACTTCAACAACCCATACGCATATGGTGACGGCCCTTGATTTATTAGCTTCTAATGAGGATTCACCCTCCGGCAATGATGATGGTAGGTAAGTTCTATAACCTAGTATTATAAATATATTTATCCTGGGGGTAAACTGTCGAGTGCCCTGTGACACAGCTACGTTGGTGGTAGACTGTGAAGTTGACTGCAAAGTTGTACCATCATATTCACTTGTGAAATCTACTGCTGCTGAAGATCCAGATGATCCAGTCATAAAATGATGAGCATTTCTATCAGCTCTCACCCAGCAATGATGACATATGAGAGCTCGAGCTCTTGAAATCTGGAAAAAAAATTATATCATGAGTCTCTTTCTAAAAAAAGTAATACATACATCACTCAGTAGTCTGTAAGCAATTCTGTAAGACCTAACTTCTTTGCTTAAAAATAAATAAAGAGAAAAAAAAAAACTTCTTTGCTAGATACTAATTTAAATGTACGTGCTAGTAATAATTAATTATTGTTGATACACTGTTTGTTCCGTTCCTACAGACAAATCATGAAAATGGTTTTGTGCTTTTATCTCAATGTATTGTGCACTAGGTTAAGAAAATAAATAATAATAATAACGCAAATCTCTTCTAATCTACACCTTCGGGAAATACAGGCTGCAATATAATTATTTGTGTCTCTTATATATTATATTACACTAACTTTATAAAATATATTATATTACACTAACTTTTCCATATATTTTTTTCTCATGAATGTGACTCTAATTTATAAAAATGATTCTCTAAAGCTGACTGCTATTTCAGAGATTAGTGTGAAAAAATAAAAAAAACAGTAGTATACATAGATTACCCTGTGGTAGTATAAAATACAAAACAACTAAACCTAATGAAAACTTACAGTCCGAGGCAATATCCATTCAGAAATGACTGCATGAATTCTTCTTTCACGTTGGGTGTTAGTGTGCAATGATTGAGATCTTGCCCGCAACACTGAACGTCCACAGTTCACACACACTTGGAGATGTCCAGTCATTGGAGATGGAAGTTGCTCATCTATGCCCAAGGCATTCACAGCTAAATCTCTGCATCCTTGGTAAATGTGATAAGATCTATTAACCTACAACAATATTAGATTATTATTTACAGCTTCCACAAATAATAATTACAGAATTATGATGCAGAACATTGTTTATATTCTTTGCACAAGTGATAAAACTGTATCTTTCAGAATTGCATCACTTCTTTCTGAGATCATGCTGATACTAGGATTATAGTACGTATATTGATGTTTTCATATAAGGTCATTCAATTTTAGTATTGTTTCATTGATTTTGTTGAATTCTTACAAGTTACCTATATAAAAAGAACTATCTTCCGTTATTGATAATCAAACTGTAAATCTTACTTGGAATTCAAATAAATCAAGTGCAATAGAGTGATATATATATATTATATTCAAATTGGAATATTATTATTGAAACTGACTTCAATAACATACCTACCTAATTAGAGGTATCCTTGTTGGACTCTACTCAAAAAATATCACAACGTGAAGTTTTAATTAAATACATACGTTTTAAATAAATACTTACCACTTGAGGTGCAATCCATTGCTCTATAACTGAAAGAATGCTTTCCGCTTCTATTTGTCGTAACTCGATATGATACAATGAAGACGTTGGTCACTCATTGTATGTTGTTTCGAAATAAGTCGAGTAAGGAAGATATCAAAGTCCGTTGTGAGAAATGCGTGGATCATCCGACAAAATAATAACCGTCAGAATCCTAAATACTTAGCCAAAGACGCAAAATAATATAAAACTACACGAAAATACAATATCCACTACGCCAAGTTCAAACCCGGAAGGGAATAATTTTTGACGTTTAACATCACGTTGCCACGAGTTTTACTTTGTTGCCTGTATAATAAAAAAGTATGATTGATCGATTATCAAATCGATCTGTTGATCAATTTGTTTTAAGATGTTTTTGTAATTAAGTTAATAATATACAATATGTAAAGAAAACCCTGTCCGACCCATAAGGATAATAAAGGTTAGGTAAACACTTAACCAAATATAATATAAAATTTTACATAATCATCATAGTAACAATACTAATGAATTTTGAAATAATCCTTTTTTCCCGGGAATTAATTCCAATTTCCCAGAAAATTTGGTAATTTTTAAAACAGTGACAACACCGGTATTATTATAAGCGAATAGCGACGCGACCACGTCACAGGTGCCGCGTGCCCTGCCCCCCGCCCTGTGCCCGCGGAAGGGGTTGCATAACGCACATGTATTAAGTTACCTCTTTTTGCGAAATAATATTTATTTCTTTAGGGGGATTTTTTTTTAAGTTTAGTCTGTCTTTGTGGGCATTAGTAGAATCAGTTATCGATACCTCACTATACCTTAACGGATCGGACAGGGTTTTCTTTACATATTGTATAATATAATTGTACGGGGCAGGGGTCAGCTTATGCGTTCCGTACTACCCTATGTGTACATGAAGAAACAACACTATTTATGGACTGTATAAACTATTTATTTTACTATAAAATCCGTCTGTACAAAACACTGTGGTAAACTATTTTATAATGTTGGCAACACTAGCACTATTACGGGTACAGAAATATACAATTATGGCAACACTGACAACACTATATAACTATGGCGGGAAAGGGATTTAAAAAAAACGTAATGAAACTATGACGTGGAATATGGCGGCAAACACTGTCACTATTACTGCACTGCACTGTTACTATAATTCACTGTTACTGTTCACTATCACTGTTTACTGTCACTATTCACTGTTCACTGTTCACTCGGAGATCAACTGGAACGATTATTCAAAACTGAATACTATTTACTATAACTATACTTCACTCTTGACTATACTATCACACTGTACTATTCACTGTTTCCTCTCAGATCAGCTCGAACGATCACTCAAAACTGAATGACTGTTTACTATTACTGTACTTCACTATAGACTATACTATTACACTGTACTATTCACTATTTCTCGCAGATCAGCTCGAACGACAACTCAAAACTGAATAACTATTCGCCGGCTAGTTCGCGTATTTATACGGTCAAACCGCAAGTCGAGAACTTTCCCGAATCGCTTTACAGAATAGTTCCGAATCTTCTCGCGGCTACGCGGACCGGAGGATGATATGTCTATACTCATCTTTATCTATCTGTCTCGTTCTAACATTGGCGGTTGGGTGGTTCCGCTACTCGACAACAGATGTCGCTGATGCTAAGGAAGTTGTATGTCTGTACTCTTCTTTATCCGTCTGTCTCGTTCTAACATTGGCGGTTGGGTGGTTTCACTACTCGACGACAGATGTCGCTGATGCGAAGGAAGTTGATAGATTGTCAAGTCGATAACTGTCAATATGTTAATGTTTTATTATTCCTCAGAATTCTAGATCTTTCGTCTGATTTCTTATCTATGGCTATTGCGTCGAAATGTCATCTGTCAGTCTTGCTATTATTTGTTTACATATTGTGTTGAGATAATTTTCTTAAAATGTTTCTATTAATTTTTAAGTGAAATGTGGAATGTGAAGTGGAATGTTTTCGTCGCAAACATACTCCCGCCGTGCGTTGTCGGTATCGACAGCGCATCTATTCCGGTGAAGCGACGATACTGTCTGTGACTGGAAGCAACACGAGCTTCTACGTTGGTCTTCGGAAAATCCCGCCTTCTGTTTTCTATGACTTCTAGGCTCCCGCCGGTATTGTGAATTCGGAAGACATTCTTCTATCCTTCTTTTCCAAAACATATCTGCATGTCTCTGTGATTTTGGGTATTCTTTTCTGTATTTTTCTGCATTGAAGTTCTTGACATATAATGCAGTACACGGTGAACTAGCTGCTCCGAAGATTACGGACTTCATTCTATATTCTGTTGGAGAGCCCTCCCGCCGGTTTTTTCTCTCCAGAAATCGTAATCTGTCTCTGTCTTTTGTGATACCTATCTGTTTCTCATACCTTGCCTTCAACTCAGGATTTTTATCAATTTTTTTCTCTATTCCACTCAGTCTCTTTAATGCTTGTTCGTAGCTGTTCGGTAGCTCTATTTTATCCTTCTTCCACAACAGACCTGTCTCATATCCGCCCTCGGGACGTTCTACGGTTTTATCTCTAAGAACTGCCAGTGCTCTTTCTTCTGGATCGGTTTTCGGTTTTCTTGCTGTTACTCCCAATGAGTCTATCAACAAGTCTTTCTTTATCTGTCCATTTAATTTTTCAAAACTGGTTCTGTAGCAGTAGTGGACTTTTCTTCCGAGGCTTCTCGTATTGACTCCATGAAGAACCCATCCTAAAGGCGTTAATGATGCCACTGGTTGATCTGCGGATCCTCTTTTTATCGTGTCGGCAATTAAGAATTGCCAATTATCCTGTCCAATCAACAGGGTTGGTTTTCCTTCTTCATATTGAATGGTGTGTTTTATGTCTTCGAGGTGCGTGCAATGGTCTATGTCTTCTATTTTTACTGTTTGCGGTGCTAAATTTAGTTGATCAACAGTACGTGCGTTGATTTTCATTTCTTTTCCTTGGCCTCTAATTTTGAAAGTGACTCGCTGTGATCTATCTGCTTCTAATTTAGCTCCTGCTACTGCTTCTATTTGCAAGGGATCGGTTGGACCTCGACATCCAATTTGGCTTGCTACCTTTGAATCTATGAGTGTTACTGTCGATCCGTCGTCCAATAAAGCATGGATGTTCATTTCTCCACGAGGTCCCTTGACTGTAACGGGTATGATTTTCAAAAATGCGAACTGTTTCTGGGTTGCAGCTGAAGTTACACGTTCTTCTGTTTTGACGGTTTTTTGATCTTCTTTCCTTGCTGTGAAATGTAATAGGCAATGGTGCGTACGTTCACACCCGTCGACATTGCAGGTCTGTGATCGGCAGCTATGTTTTGAAGTCCTTTTCCTCAGACATCGAAAACAAAGGTGATGCTCCTTTGCCAGTTCCCAGCGCTTGTTGCTGTCTGCTTCTTTAAATTTCGGGCATTCTCTTGCTTCATGCTTCGAATTCTTGCATAGGTCGCATGTTTGAGTTGCATTTTCTATCATCTTATATTTTTCTGCCGCTCTATATGTTCTGTCTCTATGATATTGCTCGAATTCTTTTCGTGGCTCTCTGTATTGTTGTTCCTTTCTGTATTCCTTTTGCTGTGGCTCTTTTCTATATTCCACTCTATGATATTGTTCTCTGCGGTACGGTTGATTGGCATCTCTTCTTGGTTGATCGTAATCGCGTTTCTCTATTCTTTCTGGTGATGCGAATCTTCCAATCTTGCGGGCTTCTTTAGTGATAAATTTGCTGAATGTAACTAAGTCTGGTTCATCTTCTTTTTCTTCGTCAACAATATCCAGCCACCTGGAACGGAGTGTAGGGGTCAACTTCTGTGTCAGGCTCTTTAGGATTTCAGGGCTGTACAGGTAGTGGCTACGCTTCAGTGCTTGGAGAGTGGCGACGGCGTTCTGTACTTTACTTGCGAACAGGCATATATCTTGCGCCGATTCTGTTATGCGTCGCAGGTTTTTCAGTCTGTCTAGCTCGGAGAGTGCAATCGAATCTGGTCTACCGAATCGATACTCTAATGTTTCTAACACATCAGCTGGCTTTGCATTTGCAATAAGTAGACAACGGACTGCTTCTTGGGCTCTTCCCTTCAGTGATCGACGTAGTCTTGCGGTATTCTCCACGTCTGTATAGTATTCCTCTGTTTCTTTATATGCTGCGCGATAGGCGAGCCATTCTGTATGAGCCCCGCTGAAGTAGGGCAATTCTCCGATGTATCGTGGTTTATACGAACGGGCTGCTTGTGCTATAGCTGAAGCTAAGTCGGTGACATCTATCTTCTGTCTGTCGTCGCTTTCTTCTTTCCTCTTTTCTGAGTTGTGATTTTCTTCTTTATTCTGATTTTTGGACCACCTTCTTTCTTCGTGCTTCTTTTCTTTATAGTCTTCATATTCATCATCTTCGTCTTCTTGTTTCGATCTTCTCTTTATCGTGGTCTTCAAATCTTCTGTCTTCTGGTATTTTTCTATTTCTTGTTCTTCAGTCTTTATTCTTAAATTTTCTTTCTTCAGTTCTTCGGTTTTCATCTTGAAGGATTTTTGTTCTTGAAAATCTTCAGTTTTCATTTTTCTGGGAGTATCTGGTTTCTTTTCTTCAAAATCTTCCCATGTTACGTTGGAATGTTGATCCACCCATTCTCGAACCCGATCTGTTCTTCGGCTGTTTTCACTGACATGTGAGGAGTTTTCATGCTCTTGTTCTCTATTTTCTTCTATCCGGAGTAGGATTTCTAATTGTTCTCTTTTGAGCCTCTCTTCGTTGATTTTAAGCCTCTCTTCATTTATTTTGCTCAGAATGATCTGTTCTTTAAGTCGTAGTGAATTTACAGAAACTGTAGACTTCATTGATTTAGTTTTTTGTACTGCATCTTCTCGTAGTAAATCACGTGCTGATGACTGTGGTAATACCTGCGGTGGTAGCTGTGGCGCCATCTGCGGTGGCGGGTGTGCAAACTGTTGCGGCGATTGTTCAGGAGCCTGCTCATGTTCATAAGCAGGCTGCTGCATGTCGGCGTGCACTTGTGCTCTCGTAACGGACCTTGTCACTGGCATTTTAAAATCCTCGTAAAAGTGTCCACAGTAATGTTCACAAAAATGTCCACTAGAACACGAACTATAACTGTCTATTCACACATGAAAATGTCTATGATCAACTATTGTCCACTGTATAACTCGGTTATAGCACTAATCGTACGAATAAATGTCTATATTAATCGATTGTCTATGAAACTGTATACTCTAAATGACTATGTATCTATGTAACTATCAGTCTATACTGTTTTCACAACACTGAAACGCGTGCGTGCGGGGTGCCTTTTCTTTAGACGGCGAAAATGTCCAATTTTGACCACGTACTCAAAACACTATACTGTCTATACTGTCCACACCACACTGATACTCACGAAACTATATCGTCCTTTAAAATAACTATAACGAAACACTGTTTTAACACTCGCGGCGCGGTGATACGACTCGATACGAAACACTGTCAGAGTCTATATTACGATCTGGTTCACAATCCGGCTCGAAGGACCACTATGTACGGGGCAGGGGTCAGCTTATGCGTTCCGTACTACCCTATGTGTACATGAAGAAACAACACTATTTATGGACTGTATAAACTATTTATTTTACTATAAAATCCGTCTGTACAAAACACTATGGTAAACTATTTTATAATGTTGGCAACACTAGCACTATTACGGGTACAGAAATTTACAATTATGGCAACACTGACAACACTATATAACTATGGCGGGAAAGGGATTTAAAAAAAACGTAATGAAACTATGACGTGGAATATGGCGGCAAACACTGTCACTATTACTGCACTGCACTGTTACTATAATTCACTGTTACTGTTCACTATCACTGTTTACTGTCACTATTCACTGTTCACTGTTCACTCGGAGATCAACTGGAACGATTATTCAAAACTGAATAACTGTTTACTATTACTGTACTTCACTGTTGACTGTACTATTACACTGTACTATTCACTGTTTCCTCTCAGATCCGCTCGAACGATCACTCAAAACTGAATAACTGTTACTATACTTCACTGTTTACTATACTGTTACACTGTACTATTTACTTGTAGATCAACTCGAACGACAACTCAAAACTGAATGACTATTCGCCGGCTAGTTCGCGTATTTATACGGTCAAACCGCAAGTCGAGAACTTTCCCGAACTGCTTTACAGAATAGTTCCGAATCATCTCGCGGCTACGCGGACTGGAAGATGATATGTCTATACTCTTCTTTATCTATCTGTCTCGTTCTAACATTGGCGGTTGGGTGGTTCCGCTACTCGACAACAGATGTCGCTGATGCTAAGGAAGTTGTATGTCTGTACTCTTCTTTATCCGTCTGTCTCGTTCTAACATTGGCGGTTGGGTGGTTTCACTACTCGACGACAGATGTCGCTGATGCGAAGGAAGTTGATAGATTGCCAAGTCGATAACTGTCAATATGTTAATGTTTTATTATTCCTCAGAATTCTAGATCTTTCGTCTGATTTCTTATCTATGGCTATTGCGTCGAAATGTCATCTGTCAGTCTTGCTATTATTTGTTTACTTATTGTGTTGAGATAATTTTCTTAAAATGTTTCTATTAATTTTTAAGTGAAATGTGGAATGTGAAGTGGAATGTTTTCGTCGCGAACAATAATTAAGACCTTATATTAAAAGATTTTCTAAACTGAATCTGTAGAAATGTACTGATTCACTTTTAATTTAATTTTAATTTTTTAATGATTCGATTTATCGATTATAACTTATTAATCATTCGCATTTCATCTGGTAACATTGTTGAAAAGTGAAAGTAAAGAAAGTCAGTATTATTTCATTAAATATTATCTTTTTTATTATGTCGAAAACAGAATTAGTAATAAATGATTGAAAACAAAAAAATAAATGAAAATTATTGACAAATAATTCATTTGTGTACAGTTCAGGCCCAAATTCGCCCGTCTCCTTTCACGTCATCATAGTACGCAAATAGAGGACGCACGTACTCTTAAGTTCTTATTCTTCATTTATTATATACTAGCTTTCCGCGCGCGGCTTCGCCCACGTGCAATTCGGTATTTTTGTTTTCCCTCGGGAATATCAAATTTTTCCGGGATAAAATGTATCCTATTATTTAATCCGTACTTCTCACTTTACGACTGCAAAATTTCAAAGCAATCGGTTCAGTAGTTACGTCGTGAAAGCGGAACAAACAAACAATCAAACTCCCTTTCCGATTTATAATATTAGTAAGGATTTTTTTTAAATTCAATTTTAAGCTAATTTATTATTTCTGGCAAATTATAAAAATTATAGTTTTATTTTCTTTAATTGACGATATTTTATTCCATTAAATTTAATTCATTTATTGCATTTCAACTTGTAAATTTACAAAATATTGACTGTACTCAATGAATATTTCTAGTGCCTATTTTTAAGCGAAACAGCTTTTGCCTAGTTCAGATACTGATCTACAGGTTACAAATCTCTAACTCGATTGTAACAAGAAATTATAGCCTATAATATATGTATTTTGTGTAACATTGTAACAATTATTGAATAATTATTATTATTATTATTGAAAAAATATATACAATGCTTTTTGTTGTATAGGCGAAACCTGAAACACGTGTCCAGTATTTTTATGTAAAGAATTTATGTCCAAAATTTCAAAAGGATATCATGAAAAATCACAAAGTTATTAGCTTGTTGTGTGACCTGGTTGTCCCTACAAAAATATGATTAACGAGCAGCTCGCCCGCTCGCGCCTACAGCGGCGCGGCGCGGCGGTGGCCCTAGGACAGTATGATCCGCTGTGAACTGTATTGCTGCACTCGGTAACTACACTGCAACGTTTTCTAAATATACAATATGTAAAGAAAACCCTGTCCGACCCATAAGAATAATAAAGGTTAGGTAAACACATGACCAAATATAATATAAAATTTTACGTAATCATCATAGTAATAATACTAATGAATTTTAAAATAATCTTTTTTTCCCGCGAATTAATTCCAACTTCCCCGAAATTTGGTAATTTTTAAAAAAGTGACAACACCATTTGGACGGTACGCTTATGCGATTCTACCACGCGCCGCGTGCCCTGCCCCCCGTCGCCCGTGGAAGGGTGTCCTACCGCACATGTATTAAGTTACCTCTTTTTGTAAAATAATATTTATTTTTTAGGGTTCTTTTTTAAACTTTAGTCCGGCTTCGTCGGCATTAGTAGAATCAGTTATCGATTCCTAACAATACCTTCACGGATCGGACAGGGTTTACTTTACATATTGTATATGGGAAAAAATATAACATGGTGTAAAAATGGTTGGAATCGATTCAGTTGCTTTTTTTTAATTATTATAAACTAGTGCTTGACTGCAATCCCGCCTGATGGTAAGCAGCGATGCAATCGTTGATGGTAAAGCGCACTAGTTTATTAAGCCTATTCACTTAAAAACTTAGGAATAGTCCCCGACAGTTAAGCGAGGTGATGCAATGTTAAACCCAACAACACGACCAACGATGCTGCGCCAGAGGGAGATTGATCTGAAGACTCTCCACGATCAAACTCCCGACACAACAACATTTGGCGCATCGTACCCTGCACACATCGCAACACCACTGCTCATACCCGTCCTCCGTACGGCTTCAACAGACATCATGCCGAAACACGACGAATCCTTATCCTGAACAAACTATATTTAGTTTTCGTATAAAGAAAAAATATTGTTGTATATGCCTAAGTAGTGAGGACATAATACGCACATTTCCATCCTGTATCCCATTAAAGCTATTAAAATATTCAATAAAATAACGTGGCATATTCCCAGTAGATTGTGAATCATATTCCCTTACGTGACGCTCTTAACAACCTCATGCTTATCACACCTGAGGCTCGCATAAATCTTCCCGTGTAAGCTTGTGAAGTAAGAGTATGTTACTTCGTGTTGTAAAAAGTAAGAGAATAAATAATTATAGTTTAAAAAACTGAAAAGAGACTCTTTGATAACACTCGAACTATATTGTAAAAACAAGCGTATCATGCATTTTGGGGAGTGTGCAAGGGAATTGCATGATTTAATTCCCCCGTCTCCGTTCCACCATCGGACGACCCGTCGTATGGCTAGTTTCCACCCTTACGTTGTTAACACCACTACGATCCGGACGAAGCATTTCGCCTCCTCCTTTATACCGCGTACATCGCGGGACTGGAACAATTTGCCAGCGGCGGTGTTTCCGTCGGACTACAATTTGAGTGTCTTCAAGGCTAGAGTGAATAGGCTCTTAATAAACTAGTGCGCTTTACCATCAACGATTGCGTCACTGCTTACCATCAGGCGGGATTGCGGCCAAGCGCTAGTTTATAAATTATAAAAAAATAAAATAAAAAAAAAACGTATACAATATGATTCCAGGTCTAGCAAGTATCAATGTAACTGTTCTAAAGATACATGTACTTTGTAAGTATATCTTGGACACCAATGACTGATTACAAGGTGAAGGAAAACATCTTGAGGAAACCTAGACTTTAAGTCTGAAATCGCCAACCCGCATTGAGCAAGCGTTACGCTCAATCCTTCTCTGTATGTGAGGAACCTGTGCCCAACAGTGGGACGAAAAAAAGATGATGACATGAGTTGCAGAAGCAATATAAACAGCTGCGTGAACTGTCAGCATAATAAAAAAGATCTATGTTTAACATCAGAATACGTCGTTTTGCCTTTAATTCTCGCCAAGGACTGAAGTGAAGGAAAAACAAAGTATTTTGAGTTCTTTATTAGGCTACGCACGTATTAAATGTTGACCGAAAACATTCTCGAAAGTAAAGTTCATTTTATTAGCTTCGAGTCCCGAAATATAGGTCAAATTACAATGATCCAACTTTTATGGATCAGGGACTAGTTCAGTGAGCACTGGTGGCCTAATGGCGATGATGATTAGGCCACCACTGCGCAATGCCGCAACTTACAGGTAGGTCGTGTATCCCATTTCTCCAACATTGGGGCCAGAGACCTTATCCACTATACACTTCCATACCAGTTCTCGCAATTTTGCTTCTGGCACTTTTATTCTTCATACTTAATCTTTCATACATTCTCTTTCACACATTTACAGGTGGGACGCCTGTCTAACCTAGCTGTCCTCTTTATGGCTTGGGTGTGGATCAATAATTGTACAGTTTTCCTTTATTGCCTTGCAGCTAATTTTACATTTCTATCCATGCTTATTTTTATATTTACTAAGTACATATTTCTTATATCTATTACATTATATGCTTATGCTTATTTTATTAGGTCGTAGGTTCGAACCCCGTCAGGCGCTTTACTTTGTGTAACTGCTCACAAAACGGTGAAGGCAAACATTGAAACCGGCATGTCCTAGAGGCAAAACTTCGACGTCATGTCATAATCATCATCATTATTTCAGTCGAAAGATGTCCACTGCTGGACATAGGCCTCCCCTAAGGATCTCTACGACGGCCGGTCCTGCACCTCACGCGGGATCCCGCGACCTTTTCTAGATCGTCGGTTCACCTTGTCGGGGCACCCACCCACACTGCATGTTTGGTGCGTGGTCGCCACTCGAGAACCCGTCGGGCTCATTGGGAATCGGTCCTACGGGCAATGCGCCCGGTCCGAAGTCATGTGACTGTAGTATTATTTTATTAACCTACATATACTTACTTCTTCATACTCATATATCATTCACTTCTGCAGGTCATAATACGCATTCTAGTATTATGAGGCGCTGTTCTGATAATATTTTACTACACCAAGACTCATTATTCTGCTTACAGACACGGTCCTCAACTTCAAGCCTAAGTTTCGGCGACTTGGCGATAACTAGGCGTAAGAAGTTGTACCTGTGCTGTATCGTATTCATTTTTCCTACACAACACAACCCTATAATTTAATATTCAACTTATATTTACATATTTACAATAATATTTTCATTGTTATGACAGTTTTTGACAACGCTGTTGATTATGTCTCTATGACAACCCTTTTTCTTCTAAATTCTTAACTGCCCGCTATCTTTCTATCAGATTTGTTATGCCGAACTCCTTTACGGTATTTTATATTACTTTTAAATATTCAAATATTCAAAATTTTGTGGAATGCTGTTCTGCGAGGTTTCTTAGGAAGCCCTCGCAGAACGTTGTCGGTTCAGCTTGAGTCGCGGCCTGGTGCTTACATGTGTTTATTAGTTTATTTATAGAGTGTTTTATCTCTGCAGAGCCCTCCTAGGGTTACCCTCTCCCTCGCGGAGAGGGGACCCTCCTATCGTGCTGCTGCCGGCTCTCCGTTGCAGGGGCCGGTCCTGCTGTATTTCTGCTGCCTGGTACTGTCTCTGTTGGCGGCGCCACCGCCTCTGATGGCGGCGCCGCTGCTGTAGCCGGACCTCTGCCGCGGGAGCCGCTTTTCGCTGCAGTCTTTGGATCTCCGCTGCTGTTGTCGGCCCTCTCGGCCGCCCCGCTCCTCTACAACTCTTCTGCGACCCTCAACCGCCTGCCTACAGCTGTCGCCGGCCCTCAGCCGCTGGGCTTCAGACGTCGAGCCTCTGCGCTGGCCCTCTTCGCTGACCCTCAACCGCCTGTCTTCAGCCGCCGGGCATCTGCGCCGGCCCTCTTCACCCACCTTCAGCCGCCGGGCCCTCTGCGCGGCCCCTCCGCCGCCGAGGCCGTTACTTGAAGCTTTACTTTTTATATTTTATTGTGTACCTTTTTTATATTTTACTTGTACTTCACTTTATACCCTTCATCCTACATCATTTTTATACTTTTACTTTACTTTTTATTTGCTTTATTTAATAAATTCTTTGTTTTCGTCCCTCTTCCCTCTTCTTTTACTGTCTAACACGACATGACATCTACCAACCCGCACTGACGTGATTGATTACTGTCTACCCCCTCTCACCGAGAGGAGGCCTGTGTCCTTCTTCTGGGGGAGTCGGAACATAAAAGGCTGATTATGTTTATGTAATGGCCAGCCCCCTAATTACAACACACTATTAGGTAGTTACTATCAGTAGGAATCATTTTGAAGCTTATTGCTAATCCATTGATCCATATGTACGAAAAATGTGTCTACTCAACAACGTAATTAACGCTTTGAAAGTTGTTGAAATGTCAAAATGAATCCCATTGCTAGTGATAGTTTGTTACGCAATTACGCTGCCGGTGTCTGTAAGAAGGGACCACCACTACTCTTTCTTTATTTAATACTAGCTTTCCGCCCGCGGCTTCGCCCTCGTGGAGTTCGGTCATATCGCGCTTTTTAGGTTTCCCTCGGGAACAACAAATTCTAAAGTCAGAGTCTAATGATTGTTTGTGCCAAAATTCATCAAAATCGGTTAAGAGGTTTAAGCGGAAAAGAGTAATAGACAGACAGAGAGAGAGAGAGTTACTTTCGCATTTATAATATTAGTATGGATTAGCTGCAACGCGCGGTTTCATCCGCGTAGGTTTCGATATGCTCCGCTCCTATTGGTCGCAGCGTGATGTTATATAGCCTAAATCCTACCTGGATTAAGAGGATATCCAAAGAATTTTTCAAATCGGACCAGTAGTTTAAACAAACAAACAATCAAACTCTTCAGCCTTTATAAATTAGTATAGATGTACGTTGTATTGAACGACTCTTGTGTATGTGAAATATTCAACGTTACATTAATAATAGCTAAACACTGGAGGATAAGGTACAAATTTCAACAAATTTATATAAAGTAACCAATTCTAATCGAGATGGCGCAGGCTTCGACTGGAGACCAAAACTGCTGCCCAACGGCTATTATTATATAGAAGGGCTAGACCATAACTAATTTAATTAAGTTCGTACGCTTAAGCGCATTAGAAATTTAATTTCTGGGGTAGTAAATCTCTGGGGCAGTAAATAATTCTGATGGAAGTAATGATTTTATTCAAATTTACCCGCACTTATACTAGGTAATAGGCAATACGGACCGGTGTGGAATCCGCAACTCAACGTTAATGTGCGTATTTTACGCACGGATATTCGCTTGGTATTATTTAGAAGGGTAAACGGTTTAGAAGGCATAGTCTCATCCATACTATCCATCCATATTAATGCATTAATATACACAATTCGGGTCGCTTATAAAAAGTGTGATAGTTTTTTTTTAATCATTATAAACTAGAGCTTGATCGCAATCCCGCCTGATGGTAAGCAGTGATGCAATCGTTGATGGTAAAGCGCACTAGTTTTATTAAGAGCCCATTCAGTAAAAAAAAAACTGAGTGCTACAGCTAGTTGGAAATACGATTAGAGAGGTCATCAGACTTAAGGATGTGCAAGAAGCAAAAGGAGAGTGCTCGTAGCATGTTAATTTCTACAGTTATAGTAGGCAAAAGGAATATATATCTACATAATATGTATGTTTACCAGTACTATTGTTATTTCCAAACTATTTAATCAGCTTGTGAACTTTCACAGTTGAACAACTTCGATACGGGAACATTCAATTATAACTAACTCACCAGACCACAAAACTGTGTTAGTATTCGGATTTCAATATCCGTTGACCAGGGTCTGCTATTATTATAAGTTTGTCATTCCAACTTAATTCCATTGTCATTCTGCTAAAAGTTCGTAATTTGATAAATTGATAATGATCGATCAATTATCGGTCAGTCGTCTCATAATGGAATGGTGATAGAATGACATTGCCATATTGACTTTATTATAAAACCCGATAAAGTTATTTTCTACAAATTACTTCTCAATTTGAACATTTTATTAATATGGAATGGAGTATCCGTGATTGACCACTGGACAAAATGTAATCCCCAAGTTCATCATCACCATCGTCCCGGTGGCGTCAGCCCGGGGTCTGCTGTCTTGCTCATTCTCCTCCATTTCGCGCGATCTTTAGCATCCTGTGGTGTGAGATTGTTGGCACGCATGTCATTTAAAACAACGTCAAGCCAGCACTTTTTTGGTTTACCTCGCTTCTTTCAGCCCGGCGGAAGCGCCATGGCAAGCCATTTGTTACCCTCGTAACATGCTGGTTTTCATAAGACCAGCGTAGGCAACCCTCCTACAGTCTATCTGCTATGTCACGGACATGAAGACTGCCACGGAATGATGGTCTTATAGACCGGCCCCTTAAGCATAACCGGCATTTTGGGGTCACACATGACACCTGTCACCTCTCGCCATTTTGCTCAAGCTGCGGAAATACCTACCCTGACGTCGCAGTCAATGTCGCCGGGTACGTGGAGCACAGACCCCAAGTATTTAAACTGGTCATCCCCAGGTTATGGTCACGTTATCGTGCTACAGGCGACGTTGCTTAACGGCATTCGAGAGAAATCTCATCACCACTCCTAAACAGGACCATTTTCTTCAAAATATCGATAGGAGGCAACCCAATATTACGGTTATGCAAATGGTTAAAAGACTACAATCTAACCACCAATTGTTGGTTAGTGACCAAACTGTAAGAAGAAAATTACATGAAGCTGGTCTTCATTCTCGCAGACCACTTCGGGTTCCAGCTTTGCGGCGTGGCAATCGCTAATGGAGACTATTGTAGGCTCGAGAAGATTACGCAAAATATTTTTTTTTTTTTACTTTAATTTTCATAATTACCTATGTTAAATCCATTACGTACAAAGTAAAAATCCCACAAAGAAAATTACCAAAAAAAAAAAATCTTTGATGCATCTTTTTTATATTATTGCAAGCATTAATCACAAAATAAATTTTAACTTCATATACCTATAACTGTTTTAAGAAAATATTTATAGGATATTGTAAAATAAGTTAACAATGAAATATCCCTAGGCATTGTTGGTGTGAATATTATTATTAATGAGTGAATAAGTATAATTTGTTTAAACCTATAGCCATTAATATGCACATTTAAATATAGGTACGAGTGGGTATTGAATCCATTACATTATCACCATGTCTCTTTTCATATCAGATACTTTTAGATTGATTGACATTTAATTATAAACTTGTTTCTAAAGTAGGTATACATGTGCAAAATCAACGCGATTATGTCAAATAATTGACGTCGTTTCGAAGGGTAAATTGAGTTCTGCCAGGGCAGGGCAGGGGTCCTGGAAAGTCCACGGGTTGTTTGAGATAGATACTTTGGCCCCTGGCACAGACATCTGAAAGAATACGGGAGGAATATAAGTGAGTACAAATCTGAAACACTCACCCCCTCTGGTATTTGATGAGTTTTTTTTACCAAAAAAGGGAAATAATTGAGTGGTCATAGTGAATTAGGCCCATGTTAGCGGTTTTCATATTGAACGTGTAATCGGAATGAATTGGGAATGAGGTGTCTCATTCCCATTATATTCAATTCATTCAATCGTATTTAATACGTAATGAATGATCATGCACTCACTACATTGAATGAACGTGTCTTAAACACGTGTATTTATTAATATGATAAAGTTATATCCAGTTCCGAAGATTCATAGAAAGACATGAATATGTTGTGTATAAGTTAATCCAGAAACGTAGAAGCTTGTCACAGAACTAATAATAAGACTCTGTGTATATTAGTAAATAATTTTACTAAATTAAATCTACAGTGAAAAGTGTTTATAATACCAACTAAATAAACGATAACAAAAGTTCTGGCGAGAATAAATTAACCTTTTAACATTAATTTTAATTCTTTTTCTGAATTGTCTTCATTCATTACAGACTTACAGCCGTGTAGTTGAGATTGCGTCAATGTGACATTGCAGTGAGACATTTGAAAGTATTTAAATGATAAATGATCTACTTTCTCTAAGTAGGTTTGTACAAACACTTTACAATGTAATTTTTTTTTTTTTCTTTGGGGAGGTCATCCAGAAAAACTATTATATTGTAGAAAAGTTATTACACACATCAAAAGTGTCTAGGGATCAACATATATTTTTGCAATAACTTTTCTCCTGATTGATATTAATTAAAATTTTCTTTAAGGATTCATCAAATAAAGTGTTTTCGTTTGTCACAGTAACGACAAACCAAGTCACCTTTGCATTAATAAAGAAATTAAAATTTTATTGGGTAACTTAAACAATTAATAATCCGTGTTTCTACCGCGAACACTAACAACACAAGAACATCGGTTTGGCATACTCAAAATGAGTTCATCCAAATCACGCTGTGGAATGGCCGCCCATGTTCGTTGCAACAACAAGAAAAGGTCTTCTTGCGACTGGATACCCTCCATATTCGGCAGAGCTCTTCTCTGTAGCATATCCCATGCATGCTCAATCGGGTTCAAGTCTGGCGACTGAGCAGGCCAGGGCAGGACCTTGATGTTAGCTGCGGCGAGAGTCTGTCTTACAACTCTTGCGGTGTGCGGTCGTGCATTATCATGCATTAACTGAAATAAGGGACCGATTTGCACTTGTAGAGGAACGATGACGTCTGATACAATCGTTTCAGCATAAATTTGAGCGTTGAGGTTGCCTCTGATCCAAATCAACTCAGTTCTTCCGCCGATCCAAATACCCGCCCATACCATGATGGTTCCACCACTATAAGGATGGACTTCCTGGCAGGATTTTAATCGCTGTTGGCGTCCAGGGGTTCTCCAGTGTCGTATACGTCTTGTATCCGGTCTCATGCCAAAACGAGACTCATCAGAAAAGCACACGAAACGCCATTGTTCTTCTGCCCAATTTCTGTGTTCAAGAGCCCATTGATATCGAATCCTACGATTGTGCATTGCTATAGGTGGTACCCGTAGCGGTCTTCGGGAATGAAGGTTCACTTCATGCAAGCGGTTTCTGACTGTTTGGTCGCTAATTAAGTTCCCTGAAGAGTGATGAAGCCTCACGGTTAACATCATGGCGGTTATTGTTGGAGCTCTTCGAGTTAAGATTTGAATGTATCGGTCTTGTCTCCGTGTGCTGCAGCGATACCGTCCTCCATGGCGCTCAGCCACGGTACCAGTGCTTCGGTAACGTGTCCAAAGTCGACTGATAACACTCTGACTTGTATTCAGAGCTAAAGCCACAGTACGTTGCCGGGAACCAGCTTCTATCATTCCCACGGCTCTGAGCATTTCTTTCCTGCTTAAATGACGTCGCCGCTCCATAATAACGTTGGTTTTAATCAGTAGTAGGGAAACAGTAGCACTAATAATGTCTTCAATGCGTTGTATGTTTTATAGGGAAAATATTGACAGCTGATTTTCATCTTTTACTCGAATTTGATTCACAGTTCCTGATTCAAATTATGAAATGCACCAAAAAGGATCCATATAAATTTATAAAATCATAAATTTATTACAAAGCCACATCTCAATCTCAAGAAATCCGCATAAAAATGCTTGATCCCTAGACACTTTTGATGTGTGTATATTGCTCTTTGTAGAAAAGTTTATTTTGACACTAAAACAGAATGATATCTTATGAAGCGTGGCTTGATGAAAGTTCTGTGTAGTGAGTACAATCAGGGCTCACAATATGAGCCATGGCGTATTTTGAAATAATACACACACAATCTCAGCTATCACGAACGGAAACTCCAAGCATTACCCTCTCCATTTCCCTTTTTTTTTTGTCCTGGATGGAAAATCATCAAATGACCTCTTCCGCTTTGGGCGGAGCGGAAGGGCTTGTCAGACTTTTACTGACTAAAACCCACCCGTGTTTGTTCACTTGCCTGTGCGCCAGGCCCACTGTTTCTTTTTTAACCAACCCGCAACCCTGACCCTGGAGGCAACGGTCTTCATAGACCCCGTCACGATGTGCTGAGATCTCTTGGAACACTTTAATCCTTGTAATAAGGCTCTTTATGAGAAACCCCGTTTCTGTTAGTGGCAACTCACACTGAAGAAAGACTTATGTCTTGAGACACTCCGGTATATGGTTCGAGAAGATATTGCGTCGCTTTCCGAACACAGCCCAGTCGCTGTGTCAAATAAGGAGGTTTAGGGTATTGGAATTCAACACACGTAACGGCACCAACCACAGATCCCGTATCTCGCACTTAATTTGATAAGTACTAGCTTTTGTCCGAGGCTTCACCCGTACTTTGAGGAACGTTCCTGTCTGCCCTGGGACCCTTACCTTATTTCATTTCAAAATGAATTAATAAAATAGGTAACTAATTTTGTCATTAGTACATTTTAAAAACATACATAAGTTATCGTCATCATCATTATCAGCCTCTACTTATCCACTGCTGGACATAGGCCTCCTTCATGACACCCCAACAAGCTCGATCCTGAGCAGTTCTCCGCCAGCCATTACCAGCCACCTTTTTGATGTCGTCGCTCCATCTCGCCCAAGGGTGTCCTACGCTACGTTTGCCGAGACGCGGTCTCCACTCGAGTACATAAATACGCAGGATTAAAAACTATTGAACAGAGAGTCTGTTGAATATCTCCTCTGATTTTTGTGTTTATCAGCGTTGAACGCTGCCAAAAACTAACGAACGCACTCTCTGAGGAACTGGCAAGCTAGTGAATCATGGCCACGTTCTTTTAACGGTCACCAAATTTAAGTATTTAAAGACCCCTGGGAATTTCCCTGGGGGGAATTTAGGCCTCTAAATTCAAAATTAATAAAGTTAAGGAGTCTGCCAGTGAATTGTGTCGAAGTGCGTCTTCTCGGAATCTGATCTGGTGGTCTACGAACTCCGCATTCGAAGATTGGAAGTAAGTGGTTTAATAAGAGAGATACACTCCGAAGGCATCATTTTATTGCATAATTATTTACTTATAGTTTCCAATCTAATGCTATACTAAATACAGTCTACTTGATTCTAGTTTAAAATCTTTCGTGGCAGGCACGTTGCCGCCACAGAGTCACTTTAAAAGGCCAACTGATGCCTCCTAAACTAGGACTAAAGTCTGTGTTTTAGAAGCCAGGGTTGTTCAAGGTATGATACACAATTGGGTTAAGGTGACGTGCAAATACTTATATGAACACAAATACAGATAATACAACTACACATAGCCTTAATTTAAGTACAGTTTTAGATTATAATTTTAAAAGACATACGTTAACTTCTAGAACCAATCTGTAAGTTTCATTTTAACTTCTCGTTTTGTCTGGGATTAGATGGGTACGATTTTTTTAATTTTATTATACAGTCGAGAACTAGTCGATGTATACTGTCGACTGGTAAACATGGAACGGTATTGAACAATATCACATACAGGAGCGCCTTTTATTATTTATATGAGCTTCTATAGAAGCTGGTGACTGGGGATGGTAGGATCGTCACTTCCGAGCCTGAGCTTTTGTATGAGATTGAGAAATTCTACGGAGAGTTATAAAGTTCTGAAGTGGCGGCCACGTGCTGGAAGGCGTAGCGTAGGAAGGCCCCCAACAAGGTAGATCGATGACCTGGTGAAGGTCGCGGGAAGCCGATAGATGCGGGTAGCACAGAACCGGTCATCGTGGAAAGCCTCGGGGGAGGCCTTTGTCCATCAGTGGACATCTATAAGCTGAAAAAGAACATGAGCGTCTATCGAAGTTTCAAGCACAGGAGCTTTATTGCCAGGACCGCCGAGGAAGATACCGTTATCCTTTACCGTTTACGTCAGTTCCTCAAACTATCATTTACTAACAACGTACTTACTTTTTGTTTTCAGATTAAGTTGGTAGTTTGGTCAAGGATAAAAGTTTATGTAATGCTTTGGGATCTTTTTATTTAGGATAGATACGCCAATAGAATATAAATTACACATTAATTGGGAGAAAGTTAGTAGACATTCGGTTTGGGAACACGGACGCGGGACGCTCATAGTGAGGGCTCAATGGCACATTTCTTTTATGCATTAAAAACTAGTACTTGACGCAATCCCGCCTGATGGTAAGCAGTGGTGCAATCGTTGATGGTAAAGCGCGATAGTTTATTAAGAGCCAATTCACTTCTAGCCTTGAAACACTTAAATTGTAGTCAGACGGAAACACCGCCGCCGCCGTTGGCAAATTATTCCAGTCCCTCGATGTATGCGGTATAAAAGACAAGGCGAAACGCTTAGTCCGGATCCTAGTGGTGTCAATAACGTCAGGGTAGATACTCCCCGTACGACGCACGACGCGACGGGTCGTCCGATGATGGAACGGAGAATTAAGTCATATAATTCCCGCGCATACTCCCCAAAATCCATCCTATAGAACACCGACAGGCTGGCTACTCTTCGCCTGTGCGCCAGGCTTTATAGACCTAAACCTTTTTGTGCTAAATCTAGGTCGCCAATAAGCCTCCTCGCAAGCCAAGTGTATTGTTTTTCAACACACAATACTTATACACAACGTGTAACAAAAAGGGTATATACATAACAAAGGCATGGCATCTTTACATGATATCAAACGATATTGGAAGGGTTTTTTAATTCTATCTCTTTATGTTGGGAAGTTATGAGGAGAAACACCGCCTGTGATAAGCTACTATCATACTAGTCGCACAGAGATATTGAAGACATTTATCGGTTTTTGGCAAGTAACGTTACGGGTAACGAGTAGTTATTAACATATGTAGTGTGCTGCCACGTTTGTTATGATTTTATTTTAAGAAACACACGAAACCGAAAATTTGGTGGCAATTTTTTGAGTATTTTATTTTGAGTTGAAACCCTTCCGATATCGTTTGATATCATCTAAAGATGCCATGCCCTTGATATGTATATACCCTTTTTATTACACGTTGTACAAGTATTGTTGAAAAACAAGTATTTAACAAGAGTTTTGTATTGTGAGAGATTCATTTCATGCCAATAGGCCATCATCTGCCTAACTTTTCCAAACTATGTTAGAGTAGGAGTTAGAGAGTGGGCGAAGGAATTGCATGATTTAATTCCGCCATCTCCGTTCCATCATCGGACGACCCGTCATACGGCGAGTCCGAGATCCGAACGAAGCGTTTCGCCTCGTCTTATACATCGCGTATACCGAGGGGCTGGAACAATTTAACAGCGGCGGTGTTTCCATCGGACTACAATTTAAGTGTCTTCAAGGCTAGAGTGAATAGACTCTTAATAAATTAGTGCGCTTTACCATCAACGATTGCATCACTAATCAGGAGAGATTGCGCTGAAGCACTAGTTTATAATTTAGAAAAAAAAATCACATGTCTACTAACAATGTTTCAGTACAGTTTGTGAACATTTAGGTACCTATAGTAAAACGAAATAGCCATAAAGACATAAAAACAAAAAGCGACGGCGGAAACTTATCATGGGAGACGATTCCACTTTCTCTATTGGGAACCATAGAGGAAGTGTGTCAAGGAAACTTAATGCAATAGTAACTAGAGCTGTTTATGGGTTTTTGTCCAAATGTTTATGTTGTCGTATCTTTGTAATAAAGATACTGGCACCAATTCCCTTGTCCACAAACTAATCTAAATTAAAACTTCGCACATCTTTTTCTTTATATTGCACTGGCTTTCCGCCTGCGGCTTCGCCCGCGTGGAGTACGGTTATATCGCGCTTTTTAGATTTCCCTCGGGAACATCAAATTTTTCCGGGATAAAAGGTAGCCTATGTTCTTTCTCAGGGTCTAAAGATTGTCTGTGCTAAATTTCATCAATATCGGTTGAGAGGTTTAATCGGGAAAGCGTAACAGACAGACAGACAGACAGATAGACAGACAGACAGGGTTACTTTCGCATTTATAATATTAGTATGGATTATAAGAGGAAAGAAGTTGAAATACTTAGTATTTGCATGTATTTGTGTAGTTAAATGAAAGAAATTGAAAGAATTACTTATTTTTTTTTTAACAAGGGAACTGGGGCCACCTAGAACTTTATTTCTTGTATATGCGAGACCCGAAACAGTGTCCAATATTTTTAAGTAAAGAATCTATGTACAAATTTCCAAAAAGATACCATGAAAAACCACAAAGTTATGGGCTTGCTATCTTACCTGGTTGTCCCAACAAAAATATGGTTAACCCACCGCATCCCCATTCCTGCAGCGGCGCGGCGCGGCAGGGCCCTGTCTCACGCGCCTAGTACTGTGATCTAACGTCAGCTGTGTTGCGCGCTTGGTAACCACACTGCAACAACTTTTAAATGTATTAGGGAAAAAATAAAACATGGTGTAAAAATGATTGGAATCGATTCAGTTGCTGTTACCTACTAACACTAGAAGTTAATCAAAATTGTTACTAAGGACTCCTGTCTGAACTAAAAGATTTCTATTCCATTTTATTCTGTAATAGTCTGGTCCTACAAAGTATAATTAGATTTTTTTCCTTTTAAACCTTTGTAATTAGAATAAAGTCTGATTAATAGAGATGAGCTCAGGCAGGTTCAATTAAGTTGATACTTTAGATCAACAAAAAACCTTAAATTTTAATTTTTCTTTTATGATATAATTTAATTATTTTCTTTTATTAGGTACATTATACATAAATACAGCATTAGCCAATGGCATTAGCATTTTAATTATTTAACTAATGATAATAATAACATATCATTTATAACAGACACACATCCATCTATCTATATATATAAAAATGAATTGCTGTTCGTTAGTCTCGCTAAAACTCGAGAACGGCTGAACGGATTTATCTTATCTTGGTCTTGAATTATTCGTGGAGGTCTAGGGAAGGTTTAAAAGGTGAGAAAAATTCGAATAACTGCCGGGAAAATCCTCAAAACAGCCTTTTTCTATTTCCCATACAAACGTTTTCTAAATGAAATGGAGAGTCAATTTGTAATTTATTACCGCTGCATAAAGTTCAAATTCGCGTGTGCGTTAGAGGATCTAATATCGCGTTCTGAAACTCAACAAAAGTGAAAGTGAATCGCGAACGCGACAAAATTGCATAGAAAGTACCAGGGTCGCACAAAAGTGCAGAAGTCGAAACAATGAAGCTCATTCATCATTATTACATGGATGAAATTTTATTTTGCCTTCTTTGAGGAGTTGCAAGGTACCAGGGTCGCACAAAAGTGTAGAAGTCGAAACAATGAAGCTCATTCATCATTATTAATCTAATATTACATGGATGAAGTTTTATTTTGCCTACTTTGAGGAGTTGCAAGGTACCAGGGTCGCACAAAAGTGTAGAAGTCGAAACAATGAAGCTCTCTTCATAATCTAATATTACATTGATGAAGTTTTATTTTGCCTACTTTGAGGAATTGCAAGGTGGGTCGCATAAAAGTGTAGAAGTCGAAACAATGAAGCTCATTCATCATCTATATATATATAAATGAATTGCTGTTCGTTAGTCTCGCTAAAACTCGAGAACGGCTGAACGGATTTATCTTATCTTGGTCTTGAATTATTCGTGGAGGTTTAGGGAAGGTTTAAAAGGTGAGAAAAATTCGAATAACTGCCGGGAAAATCCTCAAAACAGCCTTTTTCTATTTCCCATACAAACGTTTTCTAAATGAAATGGAGAGTCAATTTGTAATTTATTACCGCTGCATAAAGTTCAAATTCGCGTGTGCGTTAGAGGATCTAATATCGCGTTCTGAAACTCAACAAATGTGAAAGTGAATCGCGAACGCGACAAAATTGCATAGAAAGTACCAGGGTCGCACAAAAGTGCAGAAGTCGAAACAATGAAGCTCATTCATCATTATTACATGGATGAAATTTTATTTTGCCTTCTTTGAGGAGTTGCAAGGTACCAGGGTCGCACAAAAGTGTAGAAGTCGAAACAATGAAGCTCATTCATCATTATTAAACTAATATTACATGGATGAAGTTTTATTTTGCCTACTTTGAGGAGTTGCAAGGTACCAGGGTCGCACAAAAGTGTAGAAGTCGAAACAATGAAGCTCTCATCATAATCTAATATTACATGGATGAAGTTTTATTTTGCCTACTTTGAGGAATTGCAAGGTGGGTCGCTTAAAAGTGTAGAAGTCGAAACAATGAAGCTCATTCATCATTATTATCTATCTAATATTTATTACATGGATGAAGTTTTATTTTGCCTACTTTGAGGAGTTGCAAGGTACCAGGGTCGCATAAAAGTGTAGAAGTCGAAACAATGATTCATCATTATTATCTATCTAATATTACATGGTCGAAGTTTTATTTTTCTTTATATATATAATTCTGGTGTACGTGTGTAATTGTGTATGTCATTGAACTCCTCCTAAACGGCTTGACCAATTTAAATGAATTTTTCTGTATGCGTTTGAGTGGTGCCGTGGATGGTTTAGATTCACAAATCAGCCCGGCTGATGGCGCCGATTGCTTGAAAAAGCATGTGATCTCTGTAACGTTATTTCTACTTCTCAAACAATTTTGTGCTACCCTGGTACCTAGCACCTCCACAAAGTAGGCAAAATAAAACTTCTTCCATTTATTATTATCTATAATTATTATACAACATATTTTTCAAGAATGGCTGAAACGATTTTGTTGAAAATTGGTAGGAAGAGGTAGCTAAGAACTGGGAGAAGGACATATGATACTTTTTATCCCGTTCCCGTGGGAATGAATAAGCTTCATTGTTTCGACTTCTACAGTTTTGTGCTACCCTGGTACCTTGCACCTCCTCAAAGTAGAGAAAATGAAATTTCTTCTATCTATTTATTGTGATTTAATGATGAAATGTTACAAGCCGATTACAAGGTGAAGGAAAACATCTTAAGGAAACCTGGACCTTTTTTGTTGGGATGGGAAATCATCAAATGACTTCTCCCGCTCTGGGCAGAGCGGAAGGGCGTGTCAGACTTTTACTGACTAAAACCCACCCGTGTTTCTTTACTTGCCTGTGCAACGGCCAGGGCCACGGTTTCTAGGAAACCTGGACCTTAAGTCTGAAATCGCCAACCCGCATTGAGCAAGCGTGGTGATTACGCTCAATTCTTCTCCTTATGAGAGGAGAACTATGCCCAGCAGGGGGACGATAATAAAGGTTGATGATGATGATGAGTTTCATTGTTTCGACTTCTCCGTACACTTTTGTGCTACCCTAATTATCCTAATTTAAAAAGTAAAAAATAAGATCATGTTATATTGTTGCCTTTAAGGCGGAACAAAGTTCGCCGGGTCAGCTAGTCTATATATATAAAAATGAATTGCTGTTCGTTAGTCTCGCTAAAACTCGAGAACGGCTGAATGGATTTATCTTATCTTGGTCTTGAATTATTCGTGGAGGTCTAGGGAAGGTTTAAAAGGTGAAAAAATTCAAATAACTGCCGGGAAAATCCTCAAAACAGCATTTTTCTATTTCCCATACAAACGTTTTCTAAATAAAATGGAGAGTCAATTTGTAATTTATTACCGCTTCATAAAGTTCAAATTCGCGTGCGCGTTAGAGGATCTAATATCGCGTTCTGAAACTCAACAAAAGTGAAAGTGAAACGCGAACGCGACAAAATTGCATAGTCTCAAAATACATATAGTAGGTACATAAATAGTGGTCGGCTTCGAGAAACTCAATTTTAGCTAACTTCAGTTGTTAATCTGTTAACCAGGGTAGCACAAAAGTGTAGGAGAAGTCGAAACAATGAAGCTCGGAGTTGCAAGGTACCAGGGTCGCAGAAAAGTGTAGGAGAAGTCGAAACAATGAAGCCTCATTCATCATCATTATTAATCCAATATTACATGAATAAAGTTTCATTTTGCCTACTTTGAGGAGTTGCAAGGTACCAGGGTCGCACAAAAGTGTAGAAGTCGAAACAATGAAGCTCCATTCATCATTATTAATCTAATAAATATTACATGGATGAAGTTCTATTTTGCCTACTTTGAGGAGTTGCAAGGTACCAGGGTCGCACAAAAGTGTAGAAGTCGAAACAATGAAGCTCATTCATCATTATTAATCTAATATTACTTTTGCCTACTTTGAAGAGTTGTAAGGTATTAGGGTCGTATAAAAGTGTAGAAGTCGAAACAATGAAGCTCATTCATCATTATTATCTATCTATCTAATATTACATGGATGAAGTTTTATTTTGCCTACTTTGAGGAGTTGCAAGGTACCAGGGTCGCACAAAAGTGTAGAAGTCGAAACAATGAAGTTCATTCATTCACACAGGAACGACGGGAACGGGGTAAAAAGGATATCCTATGTCCTTCTCCCAGTTCTTAGTTACCTCCCTACCAATTTTCAGCCAAATGGGTTCAGGCGTTCTTGAGTTATAAATAGTGTAATTAACTCGACTTTCTTTAATATATATAGATTATCCTAATTTAAAAAGTAGTAAATAAGACCATGCCATATTGCCTTTAAGGCAGAACTTTATTGATAAAACTTTTATTTTATTTTCCTTTTGGCCAGTAATATCATAATGTCCCATCAATGACCTCTGAGTTTGTTTCGGCGTTTCTTCTCAGAGCTAAATGCATTTATGCAAGGTGAAGGAAAACATCAGGAAACGTGGAATTTACGTCTGAAATCGCCAACCCGCATTGAGCAAGCGTGGTGATTACGCTCAACCGAAATGATGCGCTTCATTGTTTCGACTTCTCCGGTTCTTTGTAATTTTATAACTCAGGAACGGACTCACCTATCCAAACCAAATTTTTAGGCTTTGTTGTGACTAATTAGTAGATGGTTTGTGTGAAGTTTGAATAAAATCCGCCGAGCGGTTCTTCATTTATCACGTTTTCACAAATGAATTCAATGAACGGTGGATTATAATCTCATCTTCTATATATATAAAATTCAATGCCAATTTCTTTGTATTTTTTTTAATCCACCAAAACTGTGTAATGGCACCAGATTGACAGTGAAAAACTTATTGCGAAATTTAATTGAATCTACGATTTCAACTGGTATATCAAAATGAGAAGTTTGTATGTTACGGAGTATCCCTATGATCCCAATTGATATGCCATTTGAGTTCAAACGATTACAATATCCTGTGCGTTTATCATTAATGAATGAACTTCATTGTTTCGGCTTCTCCTACATTTTTGTGCTACCCTGGTACCTTGCACCTCCTCAAAGTAGGCAAAATAAAACTTCATCCATGTAATATTAGATTAATAATGATGATGAGCTTCATTGTTTCGACTTCTCCTACACTTTTGTGCTACCCTGGTATCATACACCGTACATCTTTAAAAAAAAAAGTCTCACCCGTTGATGCATTCGGTTAAAGCAAGAAATACATACTAATATTATAAATGCGAAAGTAACTCTGTCTGTCTGTCTGTCTGTCTGTTACGCTTTCCCGCTTAAACCTCTCAACCGATTTTGATGAAATTTGGCACAGACAATCTTTAGACCCTGAGAAAGAACATAGGCTACCTTTTATCCCGGAAAAGTTTGAAGTTTCCCAGGGAAATCTAAAAAGCGCGATATAACCGAACTCCACGCGGGCGAAGCCGCGGGCGGAAAGCTAGTAATTAATAAAAACAAAATTCAATAATAATGAAAAACTACATCAAATTATTAAAATTACAATAAATTATAATCACAGATTATAAGATGCAGGCAAAGTCTTGGGGAAATCTGAACTTTAAGTCTGATATTGCCAACCCGCATTGAGCAAGCGTGGTGCTTACGCTCAATCCTTCTCTGTATGAGAGGAGACCTGTGGTCAGCAGTGGGACGATAAAAAGGTTGATGATGATAATCGCAGGCTGCAACTGCATGCTGCAGCCATCTCCATAAATATGGCGAATCCCACCGCTCTAACAACATCCTCAGGAGCCCGTTCGAACTGCCACGGGTACAGCGAAGAAGTGACGCACTCCTTTTTCTAATGATACCGTGAAAATCCTTGGTGTAAGGGCTATATTTCCCGGGGACATCATGGCAACGCAACCGTTTGCGCCACCATGGTGTCCGTAAGCTACCAAACTAGAAAACAGAGTCGCCACACCACAGTGAGACAGTATCAAAAATGCAAATCCTAAATGCGTTGTTGTACTGGACACCAGAGCGTTGTACGCACGTTGAGTGCAGTCGATATACAGGCTACACGTGTAAAAGGTCTGGCAGGACGCCTTGATTTAACTAACTTCAGTATACACAAAACTGAGAGCTGAAAAGAAATATGAAAAGGTTTTTTTTTTTTTAAATCGGATATATTCTATTAGATACATGTTGTAGCGGTGCATACAATGCCAACAACGGGTCCTACTGACGTCACGCGAATCCTGCATCAGCATCATCTCGCAATCAAAGTTTTCTGTGCGACTAGCACGCATACAAGTTCGGGACATAAACCGGCGGGAAAAGTGGCCCGCCATCCCAATCTGGTCGGACGCTGCTCCTCATACCTCTACACTGGTGACTCCGAGGTGATTCCGGTCGATGTACTATAAATAGGAATCATTTCGAAGCATACTGCTAATCTATTGCTCCATGTATTCGAAAATGTGTCAGCTCAACAACGTAAATAACGCAATGGATGTTATTGAACTGTCAAAATTAAACCCATTGCTACCGATAGTGTGTTACGCAATTACCCTGCAGTTCTTGACATTGATCATTGCTGAAATGGTGGATATTACGAAAAGGTTTTGAACGTTTTAAGTAAAGCTCCCTAAATACTTGCACAATAGACAGAGAACAGTAAAACATCTTCATACAAACGAGCCGCTCTCGGTTTGAATGTTTGCGTGCGCGCCGTGCGCCGTGTCGGTACGCGATTTCACGCACACGCTGGCATAATATAGGATGGTATAAGATGGCGGCAGTACGGGCTGTGCCGCGTGACTGTGGTGAGCACGCGCGTAAATTACATGATCGCTCGCGTTGGTCAACTCTCGCCGGCCACTTACCATAATATTAATTATTACGAGTATCATGACTACAAAAAGGGGAAAAAAATATTGTAGTGTTTTCGGGTGCCTCAATAACGATTTCGCAAACCCGGACTTATCATTCTTCATCATTCCTACTGAACCAGAAATATAAGTATTAAGTACCTATTTATACTTATATCTTATTAGAAAATATTAGTTTTGTTTATTTCACAGTTTCTTTGCTTTATTAAGAGCGTACCCGAGTCGTATTTTTCCATATAAATGTATTCCTAAATTTACTTTCTGAATACTATGTTTAGAGCTAAAGTTTATTTTAAGAAGCCTAGTTTTCATATAAAACAGAGGATTGACTACGAAATATCGTTTAGGTAAACGTATTTGTCGCGTATAGTGTAATAAGGGCAATTTCCCAATAATTACCTACTACTGAAAATTACTATTTTTTTTTTCTATTGTCTTACGTATTATTTGATACAAATATGGCGTCTTAATCATGATATTAACTCAATAAAATTATAGTAAGATGTGACCGACTAACGCTTAAGGTTACCACCACTTTTACTTTTAGCTAAATGGGACATAAAGCTAAATAGACAACCCTGGGCATCAACGCAAGAGTAAGCAAATAACGCGGCGGGCGGCCTTAGATAATCTACTGTTCTCTGTCTACTGTAATACTTGTTTTATTCCAATTAAGCCCTAAAGCAAAGGGTGCAATTTCATTTTATAGTTTTTATAAAACAAAAAAGGCAGAATTAGGATAATATTAAGACGTTTTTTTTATAACTTCAAAGTACGTTATTTATGTTTACTGGAGTGAGGCTAAGGGAAATGTAAAATAAAAACTAACGATTATTGTAGCGGTCGGATAACTAATATTATTTTAGAATTTTTTATATCCCTACTCTAGGCAAAACGGACAAAAAAGCTGATTCCTTTTCCAATAGGTACACTCGTACAGTGCAGAACTGGGGAAATGATCAAACGAAGCAGATTTTTTATCCATTCCTAAGCAAAAATACGGACGGTAAATTATTAAGCATGCGGTATGACAGAGTTGTACGGACGACAGAAGGTCAAGCTACCCGAAACTCACAGATATTCCCGATAAACCTTGAGCCTTAATGCTTTGATGATAAAGTTAAAAATTTAATAAAGAAATCTGACAGATTGTAGTAGCTTGATGTGCTGTCGTCTGTACATCAGTTCATCATCATCGTCGTCAACAAAGGTTCTTGATAGAATCGAGGATTTCCACTGTATCATTAGAAAAAGGAGTGAGTCACTTCTTCGCTGTACCTGTGGCAGTTCGAACGAGCTCCTGAGGGTCTTGTTCGAGCGGTGGGACTCGCCTTTCTTACGGAGGTGGCTGCAGCTGCAGCGCCTGTGATTATCATCATCATCATCAACCTTTTTATCGTCCCACTGCTGGGCACAGGTCGCCTCTCATAGACAGAAGGATTGAGCGTAATCACCACGCTTACTCAATGCGGGTTGGTAATTTCAGACTTAAAGTCCAGGTTTTCTCAAGATGTTTTCCTTCACCTTGTAATCAGTCATTGATGACCAAGATATACTTCGAAAGTACATATAACTAAGAAAAGTTACATTGTTACTTGCCTGAACGGCTGAACTGGAATCGAACCTGTACACTGATACATGAGAGGCAAGTGTCCATCACGACTTAATCAGTTACGTAGACGAAACAGCTATGCTCTCGCAGAAGACTCTGCTTTCAATCGCATCTTCAAACATTGTACCCGCTTAGTTCTGGTAAAAAAGAAAACTTCTGAAACTGAAAAGTCATAACTTAGTTTCGCTAAGACAGCATTACTAGTTAGTAAGTCTGCCTTATCCACTTTGACAACTCCCAAACCCCTGCTTCGGACGGGTTTTACGACTCGATAAAACGTCAAGTTTGTTTTACGTTATGTTGTTGTTGGGACCAACGGCTTAACGTGCTTTCCGAGGTGCGGAGAGCTCTCAATATGGAAGGCTAAAGATTTGTACTAAACTTAAACTAGTGCTTGACCACAATCCCGCCTGATGGTAAATGGTAATGGAATTTTTGATTGTAAAGCGCGCTAGTTTATTGAGAGCCTATTCACTCTAGCCTTGAAGAAACTTAAATTGTAGTCAAACAGAAACTCCGCCGCTGGCACATTGTTCCAGTCCCTCGAAGTATGTTGTATAAAAAACGAGACGAAACGCTTCACCCGGAACTACAAGATAGTCGCCCGTCCACGGATCAACTTCGGCAAGCGCAGTTTAATCATCATCATCTCAGCTTTAATCCCAGTCGCATGATGTCGCAGTCATGTGACGTAAAAATTCTACTTCATAGTTTGCATTGTCAATGAATGATAATATAGTAATCAATACAGCAAAATGAACACGTTAAGCTACAAAAAAAAAACACATTTGTATATCAATGACGAACTCACCCTCATCATTATCATCATCATCTCAGCGTTAAGCCCTAGAAAGAAATAAAAAAGCCTTAGAAGCTTTTTCAGCTTTCGAGCCTGGAGTCCGCATTATCACTGTGACTGCTGATTTTGGCTAATTTTCGATACTTTTCGTGAAGCGACTGCCGTCTGACCTCCACAACCCGAAGGCGATATCGAAGCATTGCAGTTAGACCAATTATTGGACTTTTGAGAGCTCCAAGAACCTGTAACGACTGCGACTAGGTGTTCGTATGGCAACCGGGACCAACGGCTTAACGTGGTTTCCGGGGCACGACCAGATCAGTAAAATATTCATTTCATGCATACAAAAATTTTCAATGCGCGGTGATTGAAACCGCGCCTCCTTGCGCAGCGGCGGCGTTCGTACCGCTACGCCACGGAAGCTGTCAAACAAACGCAGTTTAATCTATAGGATAATTGCGTAAACCACGTTTCATTTAAACAAATACATTTTTCGATCATATGAAGCCACGGTTTACCAGTGGGTATGTTTTAAATTGGTTGTTATATTGTGTCACGCAATTAGGGTGGTAATAGATCGATATGTGCGGCTAGACTTCATGATCTACGGCTTGCGTGTGACCTCACTGAGCACGTTCCCCTCGGGTCACAGAAATAAGTTTAATGAATTTTTCACTCTCGTTTATTTAACAATTCTTTTTCAACTTATAGAGGGCCAAAAACAAGGGCTGGACAAAGGCCTCCCACAAGGCTTCCCACAATGACCGGTCTTGTGCTGCCCGCATCCATCGACTTCCCGCGACCTTCACCAGGTCATCGGGCCTCCCTACGCTGCATCTTCCGGTACGTGGTCGCCACTCCAGAACCTTACTACCCCATCTGGTATCGGTTCTAAGAGCAATGAGCCCTGTCCTCTACCACTTAATTTAACCCCTCCAATGAGATATTTAGCATTAAAGGCAATTAATTATTTTGTTTAAAATACTAAACCCTAACAAACAATGTACTGTATTATCGTTCACGTCAAAAGCAAACGCTTAAAACCGATCAATCCCATTAGTATAACACACTTCGGGCTAAATGCTTCGAGTCGGATTATTTTAACTGCTCAATCAACAGGGCCATCGACATTTAAACTGAGCTTTTAATTACTAGAGTTTTCTGACAGTCATTATCGGGGTTTACTGAACGATCAATTTCCACTGTAAGGGCTTGATGTATTTGATAAAAAGTTTTCACATTTGCAACATGCTTACATACTATAGGCGAACAATGCTTGAACAAATAAGTGAGCCTCAATATAGTTTTTTAGCCGTCATAATTTTATTTGTTAAAACTACTTTTTTATAAGAGCTCGACTGCTACTCCGGAGCAGTTTCCCCTGGATGTGCAAATTATTTTGGCCAGAAATATATCAGCTGTAGCAACACCATACACAGAAATCCAAGACAGGGAGACTAATCGCAACACACGTACTATAGACTAGAATAGAATAGAATACTCTTTATTATTTAAACCATATTGATTACAGAAGAAAAGTATAAAGATTTTATAAAGGGTGACACAATGGGCAGTCTTATCGCTAAGAGCGATCTTTTACAGACAACTTTTGAATGGAATACTAAGGGCAAGGATAGAGAAATAATGTAGGAAGTCTACAGTGTACTATTTACATATATTATACAATAAATATGTACGTTAAGTGTGTTAAGCACTTCCGACGTTTGGCACCCAGACTGGAACGGGCCGGGGCTGCCCTGAGGCGGCTCCTCCCCAATCTAGGGGGACCAAACGCCTCCTGCCGGAGACTCTATGCGGGGCCGTACGGTCTATGGCCCTTTACGGGGCACCGGTGTGGGCGCGGTCGCTAAGGAAGCGACCAACCCGATGCCTGACTGCGTCCCAGAGGGTCATGGCCGTTCGGCTAATCCGGGGATACCGTACGGTCTCCGCTGAGGCGGCGAGCCTTCTTGCCGGATTGCCGCCATGGGATCTGGAGGCCAAAGTCCTCGCTCAAATGTGGGAGTGGCGAGCGGAGGCAAAACGTCGGGGCCTAACTCCGCTGCCGCGAGAAATTGCGGTACGGCGGACAGAGCTCCGGCAGGATCTCATGGCAACATGGGGAGTGCGATTGTCGCAACCCAGTGCTGGACACGCCACAATAGCGGCGGTAAGTCCCCTCTTTGAGGAGTGGCTAGAGAGACGCCACGGCGACCTCACCTTCCGCCAGACGCAGGTCCTCACCGGACACGGTTGCTTCGGAAGGTTCCTGTTCCGTATAAAGCGGGAGGAAACGCCAGGGTGTCACCATTGTGGGGATCGCCTTGAGGACATGGTGGAGCATACGGCGGAGGTCTGCCCGGCTTGGGTAGAGCACCGCCGTGTCCTCGTAGCGGCGATCGGCGGTGATCTCTCGTGTCCGACCCTGGTCCAGGCCATAGTACGAAGCGGGAGTGCATGGCAGGCCGTCACCTCCTTCTGCGAAGCAGTAATTCTGGCAAAGGAGGAGGCGGAGCGCGTGAGGCAACGGGAATCCCAGCGCCCTCACACCACTAGCCGCTAAAGCAGACGCCCTGGTCGGGAGATGACACCAAACTCCCAGCCACCGCAGGCGAGGGCCTGCGGGCGGTAAGCAGTGGGCAGCTCGCCGCCTGGTAAGGACCAGGCCCTCAAAGAGATGCCAGCACATCGTGACGGGGTCCACGAAGACCGATGCCTCCTGGGTCAGGGTTGCGGGTTGGTTAAACAAGAAACCGTGGCCCTGGCCGTCCTACAGGCAAGAGAAGAAACACGGGTGGGTTACAAATGAACTACAGTTGAACCGCGTGGGGCAGCTAGTTAAATATAAAGAAAAAGATTCACTTAACTTTACTTTAGTTTGAGAACAAGAGAATCGAAGCCATGACGCCATTGAAGTTCGAAGCTCCACTTGCTTGTGTATTTTACGAAGATTTATGTAACGGTTTCGTTACTCTATTCCTTCAAACACCCTTTCCTTTTAAACATACATTTAAAAACTCAAACTAACTAAAATATTAATTAACTAGCTTTCCGCCCGCGGCTTCGCCCGCGTAGAGTTCGGTTATATCGCGCTTTTTAGATTTCCCTCGGGAACATCAAATTTTTTCGGGATAAAAGGTAGCCTATGTTTTTTCTCAGGGTCTGTAGATTGTCTGTGCCAAATTTCATCAAAATCGGTTGAGGGGTTTAGGCGGGAAAGCGTTACAGACAGACAGAGTTACTTTCGCATTTATAATATTAGTATGGATAAGCAAACCCGCGAGCCGCGGTATGTTTAGCGTGAAGGGATCTGGAGGCGTCGCGCGGGGCGGTCGTATGTTCTATTATTGACAAAAGCTACGGAGTCGACACCGTCGTCGGACGTGCTACATTCCTCTAAATTGTTTTCTCCTACCTACGCTATCGAAGGAAAATTTTCATTATATCCAAATAATATAATTTTTCGAATTGTAAGTGCCTGGCTAGTAAAGTACATACAGAAATACAATCACTGTGTAGTGTTTCACCCCGAATCGGGGTTCACTCCTTCGGTATCGGAAATCCTTGCCTGGAACAAGGTTTCGGATTGGCACTTCCAGCTGGCTACTCAACGACGAACGTCTGGGATACCCAACGCCTACTACTGAGGACGCTCACCGGAATATTATACCATGGCAGTGGTATTGATTCATGATACTTGTGACACTTTGGTCTTAGGGGGTACTAAAGAACCCACTGTCTGTCCTTACTGTTATTATTATATTCACATGTTGTGTCATCGGTTGTTTTATTTCAATCTATTATAGCTAAAAAAAGGACAGGGTTACATTTATTTCAAACGAAAACTTATAACACAACGTTGAATACTCCCACGATCGTAAGGTGGCGCACTGGAGTGAACTGAGATTTTTCACACTTACACTAAAAGTAGTTTCCCAGGAATTATTTGATATAAGTTAGTTTGTAGTACAGAATGAGTAGATAACGGTTCGTAAAGGGACATTCTACACTCGGTATAGTTGCAATAACAACTATTTCTCTGAACTTCTGGCCACACAATAGTACAAGTTAACTCTTATAGTCGGGGTCCTTTACACAAAGAAAACTACAACTAATTTGTATGTAAACTGTGTATATTTGAACAAGACGACAACACATCAAGGTAATACAATCAGTCAAATTTCTTTATTTATGTTTTTATAATCATAAACTAGTGCTTGACTGCAAATCCGCCTGATGGTAAGCAGTGATGCAATCGTTGACGGTAAAGCGCGCTAGTTTATTAATAAACTAGCGCGCATATTCACTCAAAAAACTTGTGAATAGGAAGGAAGACGGCAGTTGAGCGAGATGATGCCATGTTAAACCCAACAACACGGCCAACGATGCTGCGCCAGAGGGAGATTGATCTGGAGACCCTCCATGACCAAACTCCCGACAATTTGGCGCATCGTACCCGGCACATATCGCAACACAACTGCTCAGACCCGTCCTCCATACGGATTATCATTAGATTATCAACTTTATCGCTAAACCATTAAGGCTCAATATTGATTGAGAATACTTGACAGTTTTGGGTAGGTTGACCTGCCTGACTTTACTAATTACTATACCTAGATCAATGGACTTTAATGGACGGGTCGCGAGACGCTTAAGTCTGTAAACAACGAGCGTGTGCGCAGTTACCCCACGCTTACGACTCACTAGTCTTGCGCGTGGGATGACATCGATAGTGTTGTGCCGAATCGTAACTAGTCACGTTACGATGAACTCTAGAAGTGCGGGGAGTGAAATCCAATAGAGGTCACGCTATACTTGGGGTGCTAGTCGAAGAGCCTCCACGTGGCGCACCCTGGGCAACGCCGGCCCCAACTGCCCACCGAGTTCTGGTAGACTCTTGGGTCCGGCGGCAAATACTTCACACGGGGAAGGGCCAGGTTTCAATCACCGATCATCTTTGATGGTCGTTGATGGGAACCTGGCTATTAGGGGTTCGCATGCATCCGCTTCCACTCTGTTAAGCAGAGTCGAAGTGGATGCATGCTGGGGTATACCGTAATCCCTTCGGGGACCGGGGGCTGTCGGGGCGTTTGTCCGGGCCACGAGGGGGCACCTCTATAAAACGGCCGAACCACGGGCGGCATATCCCGTCTCTAGGTTATTGCAGACCTGACGGACTAGTAATCCGTCGAACATTGCAATCTAATCCTAAGTTTAGGGTGGGGCTCGGCGAGAGGATGAATGGCTGGAGGAAGTCCAGTCGTTAGAGCTCCCCACTGTAGATACCTGCCGCCCTCTACAGTATGTAGGCTTACCTGGAGTACGACGCTCTGCTCTTGTGTTGACTTTTATAACGCTAATTTTCGTGGGACTTGATATGGAGAACAAAAACACAAACCAAAACAAAAAACGGACTGGAAAAAAACAAAACAATGACTTACGGCGAGCAATATCGGACCAGATTTGCAACACGGACGGCAACGAATCGGAGAGGAAGGAGACTGATGCCACTTGTGCGACCGGACGGTCGTCGGTGATCACGGTGGCATCAAGTGAGGGGGCACGCGACGCAATGTCTGCCCAAAGTGGTTCCGTGGGGGGAAGAAGGAAGGCCACACGGAAGCACGGTCAAGCGGCGCGTCAGAAGGTGAGGGAGCTGGATCCGGAAGCCCGGAGAGACCAGCTTCCAAGATCCTCAAGACGGGAGCTGGCAGGGGTGGGTCCCAACACTCGGTGGGGCTCTCCCAGGCCAGGCAGTTTCTGCGGGACGGACCGTCGGACTCGGAGGCCACTTTAACTGACTCCGAGACGGAATCCCGCCAAACCGGACGTACCAAGGGGACTGGCCCCTCGATGGCTGCACCTGAAGAACTTCGGGCGAAGGCTGAGGAGGGGGCGGCGGCCATTGAGGGGGTACTGAAGAAGTCCAAAAACCTCAAAGGGACGTGCATCCGGGAGATTAGGGATGCTTCGAGCAAAATGCTCAAAGCCGTCAGATCCCTGGCCTCCCGGAAAGAGGACGATGAGGTGCGGCGGCTGAGGGCCGACAATAAGCGCCTTCAGGGGCAGCTTGCGGCCCTACAGAGGGAGGTGGCCGAGCTGCGTAGGGCTTTCTCCGAAAGGGGAAGCCCTCGCGGCAAAAAGAAGCGGCCACAGGACCCGGTCCCGGAACCGGTCCCGGAGCCCCCACTCGGGGCCGAGCCAATTACCCGGGAAGATTTTGCCCGGGCAATGGAGGCCTACCAGCGCGGGGTGATGAACCACATGGGTGGCATCATGACTGCGCGGCTGGAGGGTCTGGAGAAGGACGGCCGACTCCTGCCGCCTAAATCTCACCGACCCTCCCTGGCGGCCGACAAGCGGCTGAGTCAGCCCCCGGCGAGAGAGAGGCGGGAGGCAGAGCCGGCGACACTCATGCCGCCGGCTAACCTGCCCAAGAAGGGAAGGCCGGCCCTGGGGAAGAAGCCCAAGGGACCGAGCGCGCGCGGAGGGGCAGAGGCCCCTGCCCCTGAACCAAAACGCGCCCTGGAACAGGTCGCCGGAGGCTCCAGAGAGGTGCAGCCCCTGGTCCTGGAGAGGGAGTCATGGGCCACGGTGGTCCGTAAGAAGCAGAAGAAAGCCGCCGTCGTCCGTGCTCCCACTCCGGGCCCGAAGCCTAAGGGGCCCAAACCGGCGGCCCCCAAGAAGGCCCCTAAGGTGCCGCAGAGGCCCGCCGTGCTGATGGCCCTCAAGCCAGAGGCCGTAAGGGAGGGCGCCACGTACGTGGACGTCCTCAGGAAGGCGAGGGCGGCCATCAGCCTCACGGAGATTGGAGTGGTGCCGGGTAAAGTCAGGAGGTCGATGACGGGAGCCGTCCTTATGGAGCTCCCGAAAGAGACCTTGTAATGTTATGTACATATTCAGATATACTTACACTTATTATTTATACTCATATTCATACTTATATATGTATCATTCATTTCCACGGTCCATAATATGCATTCCATTATTATGAGGCTCTGTTTTGATCATATTCCACTACACCAGGACTCATTTTTCAGTTCACAGTCACAGTCCTCAACTTTAGGCCTAAGTTTCGGCGACTTAGTGACCCCTTAGCGTAGGAAGCCGTACCTATGCAGGACTGTATCACTTTTTCCTATCAAACACTGCACTTTTTAATTTAATACCATTTATATTTACATTGTTACAGAACATTTTCATTATTTTGACATTTTTTTGACAACATTGTTGATGATGTATCTATGACAACCTTCTCATCAAAATTCTTGTTGGTCTGCTATTTTTATTTCATAATTGTTATTCGAACTCTTTTATGGTAAAATTATTTACCGTTCCTCGTCCATATTTTCGAATATTTTAAATTTCGACCTCCAACCGTTCTGCGAGGTTTCTTTAGGAATCATCGCAGAGCAGTGGTCAGTCGAGCTCTGGCTTCCAAACAAGCCTCTTAAAAGTAGGTCTCCAGTATACGCTGCCTCGAGAGCCCTTCTAGGGTGTTTCCTGCTGTGCCAGTCTCTATATAACTGGTGCGCCTGGAGCTGCCTGGCCCTTTGCCGCCGGAGCCCTCGACTGCTGCCGGCCTTGTGACGCCGGGGCAGTCCCTCTTCTGTAGCTGCCGCCGGTCTACCAGGGCCGTTCTTCTGTAGCTGCCGCCGGTCTACCAGGGCCGTTCTTCTGTAGCTGACGCCGGTCCACCAGGGCCGCTCCTCCGTAGCTGCCGCCGGTCCACCAGGGCCGCTCCTCTGCAGCTGCCGCCGGTCCACCAGGGCCGCTCCTCTGCAGCTGCCGCCGGTCCACCAGGGCCGCTCCTCTGCAGCTGCCGCCGGTCCACCAGGGCCGCTCGTCCGTTGCTGTCGCCGGTCCACCAGGGCCGCTCGTCCGTTGCTGTCGCCGGTCCACCAGGGCCGCTCGTCCGTTGCTGTCGCCGGTCCACCAGGGCCGCTCGTCCGTTGCTGTCGCCGGTCCACCAGGGCCGCTCGTCCGTTGCTGTCGCCGGTCCACCAGGGCCGCTCGTCTGTTGCTGTCGCCGGTCCGCCAGGGCCGCTCGTCTGTTGCTGTCGCCGGTCCGCCAGGGCCGCTCGTCTGTTGCTGTCGCCGGTCCGCCAGGGCCGCTCCTCCGTAACTGCCGCCGGTCTACCAGGGGCCGCCCTTCACCATCACCCATCAATCATTCATCGACATTATTCATTTTTATACTTCCATCTTGTCTTTTCTGTATACTTAATAAATACTGTCTCCCTCTAAAGTCTTTTCTTGTCGTTATACGACAGTTTGGCGCCCAACTAAAATTTCCTGCACCCCCTTAACTTCCTAAATTCAAAAGAAACACTTCGTCTAGTGTCGTACATTCTCAGCTCTTTGGTTAAATATTTTGGCTATTCTATCCCTTTCATTTTCTCTTAACACACACATAACTCATTCACTCATATATACTTACTACACCTAACTTAATTTTCTTTCCCTAACAGGAAAACAAGGTATACTTTTACATACTTAACTATCTTTTTCTAACTTACACTTAAATATGTCTCGTCCAATCAAATTTGAACTCTTAAATAAAAACGAGCTTGAATATGAAGTTACAATTAGACTGGAGGAACCAGCAAAAACTGTTATATTATTAAAGAAGCAAATACTTCTGCTAGCTCCCACTACACCATCGGAAGATATTTTAACTTCTCCCATTCCTATAGAGGAGGAGTTAGCTCAGATAGATAGTACTCTGAGTTATTTAAATATTAAAATAGATAATCTATTACAGGGTAATTCCAAATACCATCGCATAATAGAATCTTTTATTAATCATTTATTTTACAGGTTGGAACGTATAGACACAGACTTGAACCCTGACTATAAACTTAATCTAGACAATTTAAAATCAAAATTTGAGACACTTGAAGGAAGTTTCAAGATTTATTGTTCAAATCTAAACTCTATGAATCCTCATTCATATATCACTGCTCCCTCTACCCCTCCTATTCATACTCCTCTCGCCACTCCCTCTCCTCCTCCTATTTCTCCTCGTCTCACTGCTCCCTCTACTCCACCTATTTACCCTCCTTTCACAGCTCCTCTTTCCTCTCCTCTTTTAACTTCTCCAAATCATAATTTATTCAAAGATCTGAAACGATATACGTTTAATGGAAAATCTTGCCCTAGATCGTTTTTACAAAAACTTGACGAATATTGTCTTGTGCGGAATATACCCAAAAATTTGTTAATTACTCAGGCGTATGATATTTTTACAGACAGTGCCCTACATTGGTTTAGATTTAAAATAAATCAAAATCCAGACCTAACATGGGATGAAATTTCTTTGTCTCTAATTAAAGATTTTGGCGGTTTTGACTATGATTTTAAATTATTGGAGGCCATCAAAAGTCGTACCCAAGGTCGTGATGAACCAATCATAATTTATATCTCAATTATGTCGGGAATGTTCTCTCGTCTGGCTAAAAAATTGTCTGAAACGGAACAGTTAGAAATCATTCTAAGAAATATAAGACCATGTTACTCAGTATTCGTGGCACTAAAAGATATTAACTCTATTGATGCACTCTTGGCTACATGCCAAAATTATGAAAAATTCTTAGATCGAGACAAACATTTTAAAGAACCAAATAACCAACAAAATCCCCTTATTTCAGAATTTGCTTATAAACAAATTCATCCAACTTCTTCGGAATTTTCTACTTCTGACCCAAAACCTCCTTCATACACAAATAGATTTTACAAAAACCCTCCCAAACAAGTAAACAGTCTAAAACAAACTAACTCGCAAGAAAATTCATTTTGCGTTCGTTGTCGTATGCATGGTCATACCTTAAATACTTGTACTCAACGTCACTTTCTAATTTGTTTTAAATGTGGTCTTATAGGTTTTAAAACCCCAGACTGTCCTAATTGTTCACCTAAACCTAACTCTAGTTCAAAAAAACTAACGACTGACTTGAAAAGTAAAACAAACTTTGATGCCAACGATTGGAACGATTGGATTAAAACTCTTAAGAATTTCTTTTCATGCTATAAAATCTCTTCAACTCTATACTCTAATGAAAAGGATTTTAAACGACCTTTTGTTAACATCAAAGTTTACAATTTATCTTTGACTGGATTACTTGACTCTGGTAGTTCAATCACCTACTAATTATTTATGTAAATATTACTTATTTCTTTTGTTTACAGCTGCACATCTTATTTATTTTTTATATTATTTATAAACATCACTCACTACACAAACATTACATTACATTTGCTCGACCCTACTCTTCAGTCTCACTCTTTTACCCTATGGAGCGGATTGCAACTCATTAAATAAGCCTATGCAGGAGCGGTTGGTTACTCCTAAAATAAGCCTAAACCAAATGCTAACTCCTTCGCTCTTCTATGAGCTTAAATTTCTACTTACATTAGCTAATGTTTCCTTTTTTTTCCTTCCAGTCTGGAGCGGCTGACAACTCCAAAAATAAGCCTTGTCGTCATTCTAAAACACACTTCTATGAGTGGTAGTCATCAACTGTGAACTCCACCCATACCTGTATGAAGAAGATTGCTAGAAAGAGATAGGTGGTATGAATGGGTGAATGGAGATGGATGAATGTGTGAAGTGTTGTTTTACAGTCCCTACTTAAAATCTTATTAGAAAATTTTCTACAGTTGAAAATTTTTCCAGGGTCGGGGGGAAAATGTAATGTTATGTACATATTCAGATATACTTACACTTATTATTTATACTCATATTCATACTTATATATGTATCATTCATTTCCACGGTCCATAATATGCATTCCATTATTATGAGGCTCTGTTTTGATCATATTCCACTACACCAGGACTCATTTTTCAGTTCACAGTCACAGTCCTCAACTTTAGGCCTAAGTTTCGGCGACTTAGTGACCCCTTAGCGTAGGAAGCCGTACCTATGCAGGACTGTATCACTTTTTCCTACCAAACACTGCACTTTTTAATTTAATACCATTTATATTTACATTGTTACAGAACATTTTCATTATTTTGACATTTTTTGACAACATTGTTGATGATGTATCTATGACAACCTTCTCATCAAAATTCTTGTTGGTCTGCTATTTTTATTTCATAATTGTTATTCGAACTCTTTTATGGTAAAATTATTTACCGTTCCTCGTCCCTATTTTCGAATATTTTAAATTTCGACCTCCAACCGTTCTGCGAGGTTTCTTTAGAAATCATCGCAGAGCAGTGGTCAGTCGAGCTCTGGCTTCCAAACAAGCCTCTTAAAAGTAGGTCTCCAGTAAACGTTGCCTCGAGAGCCCTTCTAGGGTTTTTCCTGCTGTGCCAGTCTCTATATAACTGGTGCGTCTGTAGCTGCCGCCGGTCTACCTCTGTAGCTGCCGCCGGTCTACCAGGGCCGCTCCTCTGTAGCTGCCGCCGGTCCACCAGGGCCGTTCTTCGTGTAGCTGCCGCCGGTCCACCAGGGCCGTTCTTCTGTAGCTGCCGACGGTCCACCAGGGCCGCTCCTCCGTAGCTGCCGCCGGTCCACCAGGGCCGCTCCTCTGCAGCTGCCGCCGGTCCACCAGGGCCGCTCGTCCGTTGCTGTCGCCGGTCCACCAGGGCCGCTCGTCCGTTGCTGTCGCCGGTCCACCAGGGCTGCTCGTCCGTTGCTGTCGCCGGTCCACCAGGGCCGCTCGTCCGTTGCTGTCGCCGGTCCACCAGGGCCGCTCGTCTGTTGCTGTCGCCGGTCCGCCAGGGCCGCTCGTCTGTTGCTGTCGCCGGTCCGCCAGGGCCGCTCCTCCGTAACTGCCGCCGGTCCACCAGGGGCCGCCCTTCACCATCACCCATCAATCATTCATCTACATTATTCATTTTTATACTTCCATCTTGTCTTTTCTGTATACTTAATAAATACTGTCTCCCTCTAAAGTCTTTTCTTGTCGTTATATGACAACCTCCCCCTCCCAGGCCGACACCTTGGCCAAGAAATTGACCGAGGTGCTCGGGGAGGTGGCCGAAATTACCCGGCCCACAAAAATGGCGGAGATCCGTGTGGCGGGCCTCGAAGAGTCACTGACGCCTGAAGAGGTGAAGGGCGTCCTGGCCGAGGCGGCCAAGTGCCCTCCCGACCAGATTCGGGTGGGCACCATAGCCCTGGGGGCGAGGGGCACGGGCTCGGTCAGAGTGTCCTGCCCCGTAGAGGCCGCGAAGGGGCTGGCAGAGCGGGGCAAAGTGGTGGTGGGTTGGAGCGTCGCTTCAATCCACCTACTGGAGCGGCGCCCCATGCGCTGCCGCAGGTGCCTAGAGGGGGGGCACACCGCGGCGCTCTGCCCGTCCAAAAAGGACAGGAGCGGCCTGTGCTTCAGGTGCGGGCAGCCGGGCCACATGGCCATGGGCTGCAAGGTCCCTATAAAGTGCGCGCTGTGCGCAGATAGGGGCCTACCCAGTGGCCACAAAATGGCGGGTAGGGCCTGCAACCCGCCTCCAGTTCAGGCCGCTCCGTAGTGGGGCCGACAGCGGCCGGCTCTGCTACCACCGCTACGGAAGGGACACCGATGGACACTGCTAATGCCCAGTAGGTCCATCGGTGTCATATTACAAGTCAACGCCAACCACTGCGCCAGGTCGCAGGACCTGTTGTGCCAAGACATGGCGGAGTGGGGGGCGGATTTGGCGGTGGTGTCAGAGCCATATTTTATTCCGGCGTCGGCCGGTTGGCTGGGGTCATCAGATGGCCTGGCTGCGATCGCAAGACCAGCCGCGAGCACCGGTCCCCCTATCGTTCTTAGGGAGAGGGGTCCGGGGTTTGTTGCGGCGCAGTGGGGGGGATTAGTGGTCATCTCCACCTACTTCTCCCCCAATCGCAGCCGGGCCGAGTTTGATCATTTTTTGGCGGCCGTCGAGGGAACGGTCCAGAGGGCGGCTCCACGCCCCGTGTTGGTGGCGGGAGACTTCAACGCCAAGCATGGCGCGTGGGGGTCTCCCGTCACGAACGGTTTCGGTGAGGACCTGGTGGAATGGGCCCACTGCTTGGGTCTCCAGGTCCTCAACCGGGGCAACACCCCGACGTGCGTGAGGTGGCAGGGTGAATCGATAGTGGATATCACCCTGGCCACCTCGACCCTGGCCAACCGAATCCGGAACTGGCGGGTAGAGACGGCGGTGGAGATCTCGGATCACAGGTACGTCCGGTTCGAGATCTCCACGGCGGGTCCTGCAGCCCCCCTCCACCTGGGCCCCGCGGCAGGCGCCTCCTCATTCCCGAGGTGGGCGCTTGCGCACCTCCGCAGGGACGTCGCCGAGGAAGCGGCGGTGTTCCGAGCGTGGGCTGAACCGCCGGCCCACCTCACTGGAGACGCGGACGGTATGGCGGACCTCCTCGCTGAGGACCTGGAAGTGGTCTGCAGCGCCGCCATGCCGAGGGCCCGGGGCTACCGCCGGAGAAAGCAGACATACTGGTGGACGCAGGAACTCGCTCACCTGCGTGCCGCCAGTATGGCTGCACGGCGCGCCTACCTGAGGTGCAGGAGGCGCGCCGTAAGGGGGCCCGGCGAAGAGGACGGTCTTCGCCGGGCGTACAGAGAGGCCCATCGAGCCCTGCGTACCGCCATATGCAGGGCAAAGGTCGCTGCTGCTAAGGAGTTTCTGGCACTCCTCGACAGCGACCCCTGGGGGAGGCTGTACAGGGTGGTGAGGGGGAAGCTGCAGGGAGCGGCACCCCCCATCTCCTATATGGAGCCAGCCCTATTGAGAAGGGTCCTGGAAACTCTGTTTCCGGACCCGGGACCCTTCACGCCCCCCAGGATGCCCACCTCCAGCTCATCCATTCTGGAGGTGTGGACCGATGGGCCTCCCGTAACCGACGGTGAGTTGGACTCCATCAGGGAGAGGCTCAGAGCCAAGAACAAGGCTCCGGGCCCGGACGGTGTCCCTGCGAAGGTGTTGGCACTAGCCATGGAGCACCTGGGGGATCGGCTCCGAGCGGTCATGAATACATGCATCGCGACGGGCCGCTTCCCCAGGAGATGGAGGGTGGGCAGGCTGTGCCTCCTTCGCAAGGACGGACGTTCCCCCGACTCACCGTCGGGCTATAGGCCGGTCGTGCTCCTGGATGAGAGCGGCAAATGCTTCGAGAGGATTCTCGCCGCTCGCATCCAGGAGCACCTGGAAAGCAGGGGACCGCAGCTGGCGGACTGCCAGTACGGCTTTCGGACCGGCCGGTCCACGATGGACGCGGTGGCTCGCCTCAAGAGGTGGACTGAGGCGGCCACAGCAAGGGGTGAGGGTGTCGTCGCGGTGTCGTTAGACATCGCGAACGCGTTCAACACCCTCCCTCACGAATGCATAGAGGCGGCACTAAAATTTCACGAAGTGCCCCTCTACCTCTGCGCCCTCGTGTCGGACTACCTCTGCGAGAGGAAGGTCCTATACGAGGACGCAGAGGGTCGCGTCCAGTCGTGGACCATGAAGGTAGGAGTACCCCAGGGATCAGTGCTTGGTCCCCTGCTCTGGAACCTGGGGTACAACTGGGTTCTGCGTGGCGCGCTCTTGCCGCGAATGGATGTGGTCTGTTTCGCGGACGACACCATGGTCGCGGTGAGGGCGCGCGAGTGGGAGGAGGCGGTCCACCTCGCGTCGGTCGGCACCTCTCTGGTCGTCCGACGCATCCGCCTCCTGGGGCTGGAAGTGGCCCTCGAGAAAACGAGGGCCATGACATTCCACGCCCCGCGACGCAGAACCCCACCGGGGCTCCGTATCAGGGTGGAGGGGGTCCAGGTTCCCGTCGAGGTGCACATCAAGTACCTCGGCCTGATCCTGGATCCCCGTTGGGATTTCGAGGAGCACTTTAGGCTCCTCGCCCCGCGGCTGTGTTCTGTCGCAGCCGCCCTCGGACGGCTCCTCCCCAATTTGGGAGGCCGAATTCGGCGTGCCGTCGGCTGTACCATGGTGTGGTGCGGTCGATGGCACTCTACGGAGCCCCGGTGTGGGCGGAGTGCCTTTCCCGGCGCACAGTGGCCCTGCTGCGGAAGCCGCAGAGGGTCATCGCGACACGGACCGTGCGGGCGTACCGCACGGTCAGCCATGGGGCTGCCTGCGTGCTCGCGGGCACGCCGCCGTGGGAGGTCGATGCCCTGGTTCTGTCCCAGGTGCATCGACACCGTGTCGCGGCCCGGGAACGGGGGGAACGACCCGCCTTCGAGGAGGTAAGGCGGGTCCGAATAGCGGCTCAGGGGGAGGCCCTGAGTCGGTGGAGGGAGGCACTCCGCACACCAGCTGCCGGCCACCGGACGATTGGAGCGATTCGTCCGGTGTTGGAGGGATGGGTTGGGCGCCGGCATGGCAGCCTCACCTACCGCTTGGTGCAGGTACTGACCGGACATGGGTGCTTCGGTCACTACCTGCACCGTGTCGCCCGTCGGGAGGAGTCGCCGCGGTGTCACCACTGTGACTCTCTCGACGACACGGCCGAGCACACCTTGGTGGAGTGCCCGGCCTGGCGAAACGAGCGCCGCGATCTCGTTGCGGCGCTCGGAGGCGGAAGCCTCTCCCTGGCAACCATGGTGCGAGCCATGGTTGAAAGAGAGAGTGCATGGGAGGCTGCCGCCTCCTTCTGCGAGACCGTCCTCTTGCAGAAGGAGGCAGCGGAAAGGGAGCGGGAAGAGAATGCTCTTGCCGCTCCCATCCGGCGTAGACGGGCGGGGCGAAGAAGGCGGGGGACGAACCCCCGTCTCCTTTAGCCCCCGAGTGTGACCAGCGTGTGTGGGTAGCTCCCGCACGCGCATTGCACTGGTCACCACGTCTGGGGATTATCCATTCCCGGGTAATCCTCCCTAGGCGCGGAAACCGGCCTACATTAGGCCGGTAAGCCCTGAGAGTGGCCCGGAGTCAGATCTTCGGGCCGAGCCCGGGTCACTCTCAACGCAGGGCTCGAGGGAACCGAGTGTTTTTAGTGAGTATTCCCGGCTCCGGCCGGGCAAGTCCCACACACGCCTGTCGCCTAGCTAGCGGCGGGTACGGTGCGTAACGCATTTTCACTCGTATAAAAAAAAAAAAGTCACGCTATACTGTCTTTCCTAAATAACCCTTATGGCTTTCCCCCGCCCATTATGGGGATGCCCTGAGGACACGGTGGAGGTCTGCACGGCTTGGACGGAGCACCTTTGTGTCCTTGTGGCGGTGATCGGAGGCGATGTCTCGCGTCCGGCTATGGTCTGGTGGCAGGCCGTCACCAACTTCTGCAAAGCAGTGATGCTAACAAAGCAGGAGGCCGAGTGCGTGAGAGAGCTGGCATCTCAGCGCAGTCGAAAAACAACAGCGAACTCCCGGCTACTGTAGGCGCAGGCTTACCCCCGGTGAGGACCAGGCCCGAGTTGACGGCGCGTTTTGTTCTACGCGCGCCTCAAAGAGATGTCAGTACGTCGTCACGGGGTTCACGAAGATCAATGTTTCCTGGACCCCGTGTCAACGTCACCCGTAGCCTTGGTAGGTTGTTCTGCCAGGGCTACGGGTGAAGTTGACCTAAAAAGATACCGTGGCCGTAGCGCACAGGCAAATGAAGGAATACGGGTGGGTTATAGTCACTAACCCCTTACTCATAAACGTTGATTAAAGTTAACTAGTGTTTAGCGATTGTTTAACCAAAAATTTTAGACGTATGCACTATGCACGTCACTTCAGCCTCCGTGGCGTAGCGGTAGCGGACGCGGCCGCTGCGCAAGGTGGCGCGGGTTCGATCCCCGCACAGTGCAAGTATTTGTATGCATGAATATGAATATTTGCACTGGTCTGGTCGTGCCTCGGAAAGCACGTTAAGCCGTTGGTCCCGGTTGCCCTATGAACATCTAGTAGCAGTCGGGGGGTTACGGGTTGTTGGAGCCCTCAAAAGTCCAACAATTTGTCTAACTGCAATGCTTCGATGTCGCCTTCGGGTTGTGGAGGTCAGATGGCAGTCGCTTCACGGAAAATGTCGAAGTTTAGCCATATCAGCAGTTGGACTGGTAAAGCGGACCCCAGACTCCAAAGCTGAAAAGGCTTCGGATGCGACTGGGAATAACGCTGGGATAATGATGATGACTATCAATGCACGTCACTTAACTATTTAATTATTGTTCATGAATAAACCCCTTAAACACTGTGATGTTTATTCATAAATTACGATTAAAGTTAAGTGATGTTAAAATGTCAAATATTTATGGTTAAAGAATCGCTAATCACTAGTTAGTTAACTTTAAGTAGCGTTTATAAATAAGGGGCTAAAAATCTGACACGCCCTTCCGCTCCGCCCAGAGTAGTCGTAGTCAGTAGGTCATTTGATGATTTCCCATCCGCAAAAAGGGCTTTCCCTCGCAAAATAAAAAAGTTTATAAAAGAAAAAGACATTAAACGTATTAAGAAAGGTTTACCATGAATATTGAATCATTACCACTTAACTTAAAATGATTCAATTTTCTTGGGAATTCATTATGAATTTGTTTAAGGTCTTATCCTTGCAAACTTTTTAAATTATCTTAAGTATCAAAACAAAAAGGAAAGGGGAAGCTGAAAAGGTTTTTGTTGTTCTAAGTAACTTAATGATGTTTATTGTCCTTGGAAAGTACAATTTTCAGCTCTATGATGTTGTTTGTTTTTAATTCTATTATCCTCCTCGCAACACGTGTAATGGATATTGAATTTAGCCCTTTGGTTAAATTTAATCAACGATAGCAGCGATGGCCTTATGGTATCGAGCGCGACTCGGAAGTTGTAGGTTATAGGTTCTAATCCCAGGCGCTTTACTTTGTGTAAATTATTATTTTCAAACAGTGAACTTTTAAAACAGTGAAGGAAAACATAGGAAACCGTAAACATGTGACCACCGTGGTAAATTACGACCCCTCCCTCTAACCGAGAGAAGGCCTGTGTCCCAGGAGTGGCAATATATAATATTGCCACTCCTGGGACACAGGCCTTCTGTTCACAGGCCAGTTGTGTTATGTTATGTAAATTATACAATATGTATACAGTATTTTTAGGGATAACACCATTTTTTTCAGTGATGCGACTGAGTGCCGTGTGGCCTGCCCCCCCCCTTTCCCGCGCATGCATTGCCTAGCGCACATGTATTAAGTTACCTTTTGCAAAAAAATATTTATTTTATTAGGGAGACACTTTTTTTAAATTTAGCCCGACTTTGTAGGCATTAGTAGAATCAGTTATCGATACCTAACAATACTTTCACGGATCGGACGGGCTTTTCTTTACATATTGTTTATATAATGGTTTACAAAGTTAACATCGGCTGACATCCGATCTATCCATTATAAGTAACTAAATATAACTCCATCCCTTAAAACTATAAACTTTTTATAAAAGCGAGTATACCTACCGTAAGTCTTCGAAGGAAACATGAAATTGTTTTAGTGATACGCAAAAATATGGAGCACTTACGAAACCGTGCTATCGCAAATGTATCACTCAAATTTTTACGATATACAAATGCACGAGAACACGTTCACGGCATTTGAAAGCAGTATGAAACCAATAAACTTCCCTGTGTAGTTTATTAAAATCCCCTGTAAAGGAGATGTTTCATTTTAGGTCACCACTATCTACGCTATATAGATAAAAAGGAAAAAAATAATAGATTTTCTTAAAAATACCACTAAATTAATTTGAATGAAAATACAAGTTTAAATAATTAATTATTTGAAACGTTTTTTAGTGAGATAACCCTTTATTAAGGTAGCCATGACAGTGGTTATGACGTTTGATTGGCGACTTTGACAGTTATATTTTCCCGTTGAGTGTTGATTTGAGTTGATTGTGTTTATTTAATGGGCCTTATGATCGGAATTCATGTTTTGTTTTCTTTGCAGTCATATGGTAGATAATATAGATAGATGACACGTCAATCAAATGGCACTGTCAAAATCATATTTCGCGAATCTCTATAAAAACTAAGCCAAAATATACGAAATTAATATTAAAAACAGTTAAATATAGCTTAATTATACCTAGCATTAAGTGTACAAAGTGCTGGCCGAGGCTCCATACATTTCTGAAACATCTCCTTTACAGTGTGAATTTTGAAAAGTTCTCAGACAGATTAAATCATTATTTACATAGTGAAGCAAAAGTTTGTATAAACTTTAGGCCTTACTGCTACGAGAATGATTGTTTATTACAAAGTTTGCTTGTAAGGTCAATAATAATGAAAACTTTCCTTACTATGACAAAACCGTGTTTTTTAGTTGTTTAAGCTAAACACCTTTTAAACACTACAATATTGTTACAAATGCAGCTTATGTCGATGGCATAAGGTTCAATATCACGCGACATGCAGTGCGTATCTTTTAAAACCTATAACACGAAATTTAGACATTGTAAGGGTACATTATAAAAACGCATTGCCAGACCTAGGATGGCCTATCGAATGGTACAGGTCAACAATTTTGTCAACGAAGTGACGACATCGAAATTTCTAAAAACTCGTTTCCGGTAAATACCGTAGGTACCTACTGAATGTATTCGAAGTTATGCGCTATTATTATTACGTCTAGACGAATCTGAAATGTTCGATCAGCTGATCTATTTAAAGGCCCGTGACGCCAGCCCGCAACTATTCACAAGACGTGCGCAACTCACGCACGTCATAAGGCTCACAGGCCATTGTCAGCCGAACAAAGTGAGGGGTCCGCAGTGGCGGACCAATAAACTTGACCCCGCGTCCAGGGGGCCAAAGCCCTAGGAGACGCTCGCCACGCCCCCTTGCGGGGGCGTCGCGATTACTACACAGTGCCCGCCGTCAGTCTGCATTCGACTAGCGATACGAAAACAAGCGACAGATAAGAAGCGATCTTTGCGAATACCTACTGCGACAACTGTAACGAGAACTTTGAGTACTAGGTACGTGAAGTAACATCTGTAGTGTTATTGTGTGTTTACGACACGGACTTCGTGGACGTAAGGAAGACTTCGGTGCAACGTCAGCTACATTCTACTTGTCATTGCCTACGATTGACTGTACCTTCGTTGCCAATAAACTTCGCAACCCTTCACCGGTGTTTTAGTACCCCTAGCCCGTAACAATATTATAATATGGGCTTTTACGTAAGACTGGCACTAGACAGGCGTTAAATGTGTACATAAGTGTTTAAGTTTTTTTTGTGGTTGGAACCTTTATTTTGTTCTGGATGGGAAATCTTCAAATGACCTCTCCCGCCCTGGGCGGAGCGGATGGACGTGTCAGACTTTTACTGACTAAAACCCACCCGTTTTCTTTCACTTGCCTGTGCGCCAGGGTCACGGTTTCTTTTTTAACAAACCTGCAACCCTGGCCCAGGGGGCATCGGGCTTCGTGGACTGATGGGTGCAGCAGGCGCGCTATCAACGTTGCTTCCTAACATGGGGGGCCCGAGCGCCGCCTGTAGGCGGTTATACGTGGGAATCGTGCGGTCCATGGCCCTGTATGGCGCCCCTGTGTGGGCGATGGACCTGACGGCCGGAACACTCGCCATTCTGCGCAAGCCGCAGAGGGCGATGGCCGTCAGGGTCGTCCGCGGGTACCGCACGATTTCCTACGAGGCGGCTTGCGTCCTGGCCGGATCCCCGCCCTGGGACCTAGAGGCGAAAGTACGCGCGTCATTGTACCGATGGCGCGAGGAAGAGCGAAAACGGGGCTCCAGTCCGGTGCAGCGGCAGATCGAGCTGCACCGAGAGGAGCTCCGTCAGGTCCTGGTGGCAGACTGGCGGCAGAGGCTTATGCGCCCTACCGCCGGCCTCGTTAGCGTCGAGGCGATCCGGCCAGTACTCGACGACTGGCTCGGGAGAAGGCACGGCTCCCTGTCGTTCAGGGTGACGCGGGTGCTGTCGGGGCACGGCTGCTTCGGCAAGTACCTGCGTCGCTTAGGCAGGGAGCCGGACGCTCGGTGCTACCACTGCGTCCAATGCGGGGAGGACACGGCGCAGCACACGCTCTCCGATTGTGTAGCTTGGGAGGAGCAGCGCCGTGTCCTCACAAATGAAGTAGGAGGCGACCTGACGCTGCCGGCAGTAGTGCGGAGGATGGTCGGTAGCGCAGTGTCGTGGGACGCAGTGGTGTCCTTCTGCGAGGACGTGATGTCGCAGAAGGAAGCTGCGGAACGGGAGAAGAAGATCTCAACTCCCTTCCCGGGCCACAGAAGACGCACCGGGCGCCGAAGAAGGGCGGATAACGCCCTCTTCCGCCCCCCATGAATGGGTCCAGGGGCGGGAGACATGGGGAAGACCCCGCCCCCTATTCGATGGACCCCGAGGGGGAGGCGCGCGCGAGTGTCGACGCACGCCCCTGAGGCGATGCACGGGGTATTTTAGCACCCCACTACCCCGTGCAGGAGACGGGGCCCGGAAAGACCGGGCCAGCACGAGGGTGTGGGGCCGTGGAAAAATTTAGACTCCCGCGGCCTCACGCGTTTGCTCGTGATAGAAGAGACACCGGGGTGGTTTTAGTCAGTAAAAGTCTGACAGACCCCGTCGCCCAACCCAGGGCGGCGGACATCTTATGAGGATTTCCACCCCGAAAAAAAAAATGAAGAAGGTACTTACCGGACGGAGAGCCGCACACCGCTCAAGCAAGCCTGCGTCTACGGTGGCAGGGAGTTCAATGTTGTCTCCCGACCAGGGCGTCTCCTGCTGCGGCTAGTGGCGTGAGGTTGCTGGGATTCCCGTTTCCTCACATCACGCGCTCCGCCTCCTCCGCTGCTAGCATCACTGCTTCGCAGAAGGAGGTGACGGCCTACGTCAGGCGGAAGGTGGGGCTTACCGCCGCTATTGTGACGTGCCCAGAACTGGGTTGCGACAATGACGACCTGGGTAGAGACACTCTGGTCGGGAGACGACATCGAACTCCAGCGGGCGGTGAGCAGTGGGCAGCTCACCGCCCGGTAAGGACCAAGCCCGAGTCGACGGCGAGTTGTTTCACGCGCGCCTCAAAGACATGTCACTGTTCTCGGTGGTAGGTCATAACATCGACCGCCGGCGTAAGTTACCACCCATCAGACAAAGACATGCCGCCAAGCGATTCGTCGTGTTCCGGCATGATGTCTGGTGAAGCCGTTCGGAGGACGGGTCTGAGCAGTTGTGTTGCAGTGTGTGCCGGGTGCGATGCTCCAGATGGTGTTGTGTCGGGAGTTTGTTCGTGGAGGGTAGCGGGATCCGAAGCACGGTTCTCCGCTGGCCGACCGCAGGTAGTTGGGGGCCCAAGTGGTGTGCCAGCCACATACGAAAGGCTGCCCCGCCAACTGCGAAAAATCCCAGGGTGGCCCCATCGTGCCGGTTGGCGACCGGACGAGAGGACCCGATGGCGATCCCTGGGGGGGTTCGGGCGTCCCGCAGTCTCCAGAACAATCTCCCTCTGGCCCAGCATCGTTGGTCGTATTGTTGGGTTTATCATTGCATCACCTCACTCAACTGCCGTCTTCCTTCCTATTCACTCAGTATATTCTTATGAAAGGTTACAAAAGGAAAAGTAGGTGTGCACAGCGGGCGCACGTCCTCTCGTTCATAGTGCACCTCTCAAACATCCGAGGTTTGCACTCCAATATCGATGCAGTCCATCACCACCTTGAGACTGAAAAGCCCCACCTACTTTTCTTGACGGAGACCCAGATCAGATGTCCGACTGATGCAGCATACCTCGGCTACCCGGGATACTCTTTGGAGCATCATTTCCTGCAGCGTGCCGGGGTCTGTGTGTATGTCCGCAATGACATCTGTTGCCGGCGCCTCCGTCACCTCGAAGACCCTCACTTCTCGTCCCTATGGCTGTTGGTTGACACTGGTGTGGACAAAATTGTTTACACCTGTATCTACCGATCGCACAGCGGTGATCAGGAGACAACTCGATTATTTGACCACCTCAGTGAGGCTGCTGACAATGCGCTGCATCGGCACCCTGACGCTCAGTTCGTCGCTCTGGGGGGCTTCAACGCCTGCCACCAGGACTGGCTCTTCCCATACCAGAGGACCGACCACGCTGGAAGAGAAGCGCGAAACTTCGCGCTTTCTATGGGCCTTTCCCAGCTGGTAGAGCAAGCGACTAGGGTGCCTGATGTAGTTGGCCATACTGCCAACTGTTTGGACCTTCTGATGACCACTGATCCGGACAGATGTGTTGTAACAGTTTCCTCACCGTTGGGAACTTCAGACCACTGTCTGGTGAAGTCTGTATCGTCCTTCTCCCCACCAGATCACGACTCTCGTGGTGAACGGCGAATGTGGCGATACAGGTCAGCGGATTGGGATGAGAGCGTGTATTGAACTCGCGCCTCTTGGCATACCTGGAAGGTAACGATCTCCTCAGTGACCGACAGTACGGGTTTCGCCGCAATCGGTCAACTGGGGACCTACTAGTGTATGCCACTCACTTGTGGGGCAAGGCCCTCGAGAAGAATGGGGAAGCGATTGCTGTCTCCCTTGATGTCTCGAAGGCCTTCGACCGGGTATGGCATGCTGGCCTTTTGAGTAAGCTTCCAGCCTACGGCATTTCCCCTAGCCTGACTGGCTGGGTAAAAGACTTCATGACTGAACGGTCCCTCCGAGTTGTTGTCGACGGATGCTCTTCTGAGCTCATGTCAACTAATGCCGGTATTCCTCAGGGGTCTGTTCTCTCTGCAACTCTGTCCCTGCTGCATATTAACGATCTGCTGATGCCCGGTATCTATGGGTATGCAGATGACAGCACAGTTGTAGAGAGATACCTGCCGGATGCTCGGGCTAGTAAGGAATCAATTCGGTCCGAAAGAGAGGCCATGGTCATAGAATACTTTATTCTATGCCATGGTTGAGCGAACGAGTGTTGCACTGCAGGCAGTCTCCGAATGGGGCAATGCCAATCTTGTAGCATTCAATGCCGCCAAAACACAGGCGTGTCTTTTCACCGCCAAAAGGAGCCCGTTCACCTTGGCCCCTACTTTTCGGAATGTGTCCTTGGGGTGTTCCGACCGCCTTCAGCTTTTGGGAGTTGAGATTTCCTCGAACCTTAACTTTGGGCGGTTCATTGAGTCCAAGGCCAAGGTGGCTGCCAGGAAACTTGGCGTTATCGCAAAGGTCCGGCAGCACTTCACACCTGGGCAGCTTCTAATGTTATACAAAGCACAGGTCCGTTCGTGTGTGGAGTACTGCAGCCACATTTAGGCTGGTGCTGCCAAGTGTCACCTGGCCACTTTGGATTCAGTGGAGAGACGTGCAAAGAGGCTGATTGGTGACCCTGATCTAACTCGAGTTGGTCTCCAAAGCCAGCACAGGCGTAGAGTAGCCAGCCTTTCGGTGTTCTATAAGATGCATTTCGGGGAGTGTGCGAGGGAATTGCATGATTTAATTCCCCATCTCCGTTCCACCAGCGGACGACCCGTCGTACGGCTGGTTTCCACCCTTACGTTGTTAACACCACTACGATCCGGACGAAGCGTTTCGCCTCCTCCTTTATACCGCGTACATCGAGGGACTGGAACAATTTGCCAGCGGCGGTGTTTCCGTCGGACTACAATTTGAGTGTCTTCAAGGCTAAAGTGAATAGGTTCTTAATAAACTAGTGCGCTTTACCATCAACGATTGCGTAACTGCTTACCATCAGGCAGGATTGCGGTCAAGCGCTGGTTTATAGAGTGTAAAAAAAAAAAATGTCAGCACATCGTGACGGGGTCCACGAAGATTGATGCCTCCTGAGGCATCGGTCTTCCACTGGACCGTGGACCCCTGGATGGATGTCAGTTGCAGGTTGGTTAAAAAAGAAACCGTGGCCCTGGCGCACAGGCAAGTGAAGAAACACGGATGAGTTTTAGTCAGTAAAAGTCTGAGGTGTAAGTAGTGGCTGGTAGTGGCTGGCGGAGAACTGCTCAGGATCGAGCTTGTTGCGTTCCATGAAGGAGGCCTATGTCCAGCAGTGGACAAGTAGAGAGAGGCTGATGATGATGATGATAACGTAGTGGTAAAATAAAGTAGATTTTCTTTATAGTAACTAGATTTCATCTTTTTTGAACTAGATTATACTTACAACATTATTTTTTGTATATGCATGCAGTATTTTTAAGTAAAAAATCTATGTACAAAATTTCAAAAATATATCATGAAAAATCTTATTATATTATATAGTTGTCTCAACGCACAGTGCGACGCGGGGGCTATCTCACTGACATGAGTGTCAGTGAGATAGCACCGCTGGCGGTAGATCATAGTATTGAGCTCACTCAGTACTATGATCTACCGCCAGCGGTGTTCTGCGCTCGGTAACCAAATTATTTGAGAAAAAAAAAATTACATGGTATAAAAATTATGAAGAAAAAATAACGTATAACGCTAAGCTTTCAAATAAATGAAATAAAGAATCATCACAATCCGTTCAACCAGTCGAAGGCTCCGAGGCCACAAACATAAAAAGGCAGCAATCAATCGCTGAACTACTGCGCAAACGTGTTATTGTATTGATGGTTTGTATGGTATTTATTATATACTTCAAGGCATAGTGGTTCTGCCAGTCTTGTGAGCTGTTCGAAAGAGCTACCTAATGTGCTCCTTGTAGCAAGCAACTGGAGGAAATCGGGTGCGTTTTAGTGGCACTAAAAGCCTGGCAAGCCCTTCCGCTCCGCCCAAAGCGGAAGTATTATTTAAAGATTTTGACAAAAAAGGGTAAGTCGTTTCAGGGTTTACTATATTTTCTTTCTAAGAGTACTATCTCACACAATATGCATTACATTTTACATTAGACTTAGTTTGAAAAATCAACATCTCCCGCATAATATGTACAACATCAACGTTCTTTCTAGCTAGCCCAATTTTAATGTGTTCAAAACATTTTCAAAAATAATTTTGACACTGGAATATTAGGGGAGAAAGATAATTATTGAAATTACTAGCTTTAAGTACTACTAGCGAAAGTAGTACAAGCGGATCCAGGGCTCCAACGCGAAAGCCGCGGATGCTACCGGGATAAACGCTGAGATGATGATGACTAGCTTTAAGTTGGTACTAACGAAAGAAGAATTAAGCTTGTGAGTCTCTTGAACTTTCGAATTAGGATGCAATGTGTTACCTTTTAAGATACTAGATTCACTTATTATTGCCATATTCTCCTTTCTAAAAAAGTAATTATTTCTAGTTAGTGTTACTGAACCTTTCCCCTAACCTTTGGGTAAAGAGGCTAATTGGTGACCCAGATTTGGTTCAAAACAGTCTCCAAAGCCTGAAGCACGGGCAAAGAGTAGCCAACCTGACGATATTCTATAGGATGCATTTTGGAGAGTGTACGCGGGAATTGTATAACTTAATTCCCCCATCGCACGTTGCTGACTCCGCTAATTAAAAATCTAATCAAAATCAACTCAGAACCATCATATTAACTGTACTTTATTAAATGTTCAAAATTCATACCCTTCCTCTGTAATGAGAGTCTTGCGCTACAGTGTCACTTTTCACTTGGTCGAATGCACGTACAATTTGCTCTTTTATTATTGGTCTAGGCTTGGGGCTTCCTCCACATACAGTCGTCTTTTTGTTTTGCCCCACACCGTGATGCTGTCCCCTGTCAGTCTTCCTTCAAAAAACCTCTGGCCCCAGTACCGACGGACCCATCGCACACATTTGCACTAAATCGCGGTGATGTGTTTCTCTTATGTGGGTTTCGAAATGACCACCAATGTTCTTTATGCTGATTATACAGCCTCACACGAGTAAACTGGACCCCGTCAGTCCACAAAATATTAGCTTAGGGTGTGAAGCTTTTACCACTAAGTCTGTAAAATAGCACCATATTTTCATAATACTTGCGATAAAAATACATTGTAAACAAATCACGATGGCCGGGGCGCGGATGCGCGGGAGCACGGAATTCGAGTTATTTTTCCTTAAAAGTCCCATGTTTATTGTTTTGTTTTTTCCTTTGGGCTTTCACTTTTCAGTAACTCAAACAGTGGGAGGACCCTGGCTCACAGGTAATTGAAGGAACACGGGTGGGTTTTAGTCATTAAAAGTTTGACACACCTTTCCGCCCTGCCTAGAGCGGGAGAGGTCGTTTGATGATATCCCGTCAAAAAAATGTTTTTGCGTTATGTAATCTATTTATAAGTGTCCTTGTGTAATAGGGATGTATCCAAGGTATGAAAATCAAAAAAATAATTAGTCCGTCTTATAGATAATAAAAAAAATTAAGACCCGAATTTTTATTTTGTCGAAATTACCAAAAACTACTGAGATATAACGTATTAAAGTTACGAAGTGGGGGTTAATTACAAAATATACCACGGCGTGATGTCATGCAACATTTCAAATCAATATATCGTCCTAAGTATTTGAATAACAGAAAAAATAAAAAATACGTATTCAATATTTTTTATAAACCTATCTGATGGACATTGAATTATTTTTTAAGATACAACCCAATTCTATTCTTGAATTTAGTTAAACAAGCTATTATTAGCATCAATTCATCGGTAAAGCATATAGATTCAATATACATTCATATTAAGGTCACCACTACGATCCGGACGAAGCGTTTCGCCTCCTCCACTATACTGCGTACATCGAGGGACTGGAACAATTTGCCAGCGGCGGTGTTTCCGTCGGACTACAATTTGAGTGTCTTCAAGGCTAGAGTGAATGGGCTCTTCATAAACTAGTGCGCTTTACCAGCAACGATTGCGTCACTGCTTACCATGAGGCGGGATTGCGGTCAAGCGCTAGTATATAATTTGAAAAAAAAAATTCTATATAGAATATTTTTAAATCTTTAATATTACAGATTTAAAAATTGCGGGGCGTCGCGTTAGCGGCGGTACCGACCAGCCGGGGCGGCGGTAGCCGCGGCGGGACGCTATGTTTTTTATACAACATTGACAGTTTTTCTGTTGTATATTAATTGTGAACACGCTGTGACGATAAACTCAGTGGACGCGTGTTTGAAAACAACGTTTAAGTGCCAAAGTTAAAATATACGTAACATTCAGTTGTGCCAGATGAAGGAGAAAAGCGCACGCGCCGCTCATCATGGCCGACAACGACACCAGTACTAGCAACCAAAAATGATGGGATTCTGTAATAAAAAACATACAACAAATAATTGCAAAATAATAAACCAATGCTACATTCATGCCAGATTCTTAAAAATTTTGTAATGGTATTAATAAAACTATTGTAATCATTAATTTCGTTATAACTGCACTGAGCAACACATAGTTTCTGAAATGGCGAAACTTCTTGAGTAGGCACCATGACGTCACTCCGTATATGACAGTCGCGAGATTCAACAGGAAATTAAATATTAAGCTTTCTGGAGCTGTAGTACTGCTGTCGTTGTCGGCCATGATGAGCGGCGCGTGCGCTTTTCTCCTTCATCTGGCACAACTGAATGTTACGTATATTTGAACTTTGGCACTTAAACGTTGTTTTCAAACACGCGTCCACTGAGTTTATCGTCACAGCGTGTTCACAATTAATATACAACAGAAGAACTGTCAATGTTGTATAAAAAACATAGCGTCCCGCCGCCGCTCCCGCCGCCCCGGCTGGTCGGTACCGCCGCTAACGCGACGCTCATTTTTTAAACTGTAATATAGAATATATTTTTTTTTAATTATAAACTAGCGCTTGACCGCAATCCCGCCTGATGGTAAGCAGTGACGCAATCGTTGATGGTAAAGCACACTAGTTTATTAAGAGCCCATTCACTCTAGCCTTGAAGACACTCAAATTGTAGTCCGACGGAAACACCGCCGCTGGCAAATTGTTCCAGTCCCTCGATGTACGCGGTATAAAGGAGGAGGCGAAATGCTTCGTCCGGATCGTAGTGGTGACCTTAATATGATTGTAGATAAATAAAGGAAATAATAATAATATGTATATGCCTAGATTGCTTTACCGATGAATTGATGCTAATAATAGCTTGTTTAACTAAATGCAAGAATAGAATTACACAAGGACACTTATAAATAGATTACATAACGCAAAAAGATTTTTTGACGGGATATCATCAAACGACCTCTCCCGCTCTAGGCAGGGCGGAAAGGCCACCCACCCGTGTTCCTTCAATTACCTGTAAGCCAGGGTCCTCCCACGGCTTGAGTTACTGAAAAGTCCAAACGAAAAAACAAAACAATAAAACTTGGGCTTTTAAGGAAAAATAACTCGAAAACATAGCATTTTGTTTATGAAATCTGGCATTTGAAGCATACATATACCCATATCTTGATATGGGTCAAACCTGTCCAACACAGGGAATAAAAGTTATATTCATCCCATCAGCATATTTCAAAAAGAAAAAACATTTACCCATCCTTTGCATGTTCAAAAAGTTAGTATATCAAATGGAGAACCTGACTAAAATCACTCAAATGACCATTTATAATTTGAAAGCGAACTGTTATTAACCGATTTCAAAAAGAAAAAAGGTTTCCAATTCAACTGCATTTTGGTTTGTTTGTTACTTCCGAACTTTCGACTGGATTAACGAATTTTGATGGTTCCAGTTCTGACAATGTCATCCACAAAAAAACCGTATAAGCCTTAAATTTGCATTAGGTATGTGCACGAAGATGGATGACTGTAGTGTATGCGTTTAATCATTCGACACTGACACTGACTAGCCCTGTCTCGAGCGCACCACGTCATTCTTACGAGAGCCACATTCGAGTGTAGACGTGTAGGTAGTTTGTCCGTTAAGTGCGTGTCCGAGCCTGTGTGTGTACAATGACTAAAAGTCGTAGCACACTTAAACGACTTTGCTCCAACGCGGCGACAGCTAGCAAACGGCCAGGAGGCCTAGCCTGCTAATTAAAATTTAAAAAAAAAATTGTCATTCCAACACGATTCCATTATCATTGTGCTTAAAAGTTCGTAATCTGCTAAATTCATAATGATCCAACAATTATCTCAGTCATCTCGTAATGGAATTGTGACAAGTTATACTTAATATACACACATCAAAAGTGTCTAGGGATCAACATATATTTTTGCAATAACTTTTCTCCTGATTGATATTAATTAAAATTTTCTTTAAGGATTCATCAAATAAAGTGTTTTCGTTTGTCACAGTAACGATAAACCAAGTCACCTTTGCATTAATAAAGAAATTTGCCATTTTCCTAACAAAGGGATATTTGACATTTGAACCACTAACACAAAAGTTCGAAAAAAAGACTGAAATAACAGTTTTCTCTAAAATTTTATTGGGTAACTTAAACAATTAATAATCCGTGTTTCTACCGCGAACACTAACAACACAAGAACATCGGTTTGGCATACTCAAAATGATTTCATCCAAATCACGCTGTGGAATGGCCGCCCATGTTCGTTGCAACAACAAAAAAAGGTCTTCTTGCGACTGGATACCCTCCATATTCGGCAGAGCTCTTCTCTGTAGCATATCCCATGCATGCTCAATCGGGTTCAAGTCTGGCGACCGAGCAGGCCAGGGCAGGACATTGATGTTAGCTGCGGCGAGAGTCTGTCTTACAACTCTTGCGGTGTGCGGTCGTGCATTATCATGCATTAACTGAAATAAGGGACCGATTTGCACTTGTAGAGGAACGATGACGTCTGATACAATCGTTTCAGCATAAATTTGAGCGTTGAGGTTGCCTCTGATCCAAATCAACTCAGTTCTTCCGTCGATCCAAATACCCGCCCATACCATGATGGTTCCACCACTATAAGGATGGACTTCCTGGCAGGATTTTAATCGCTGTTGGCGTCCAGGGGTTCTCCAGTGTCGTATACGTCTTGTATCCGGTCTCATACCAAAACGAGACTCATCAGGAAAGCACACGAAACGCCATTGTTCTTCTGCCCAATTTCTGTGTTCAAGAGCCCATTGATATCGAATCCTACGATTGTGCATTGCTATAGGTGGTACCCGTAGCGGTCTTCGGGAATGAAGGTTCACTTCATGCAAGCGGTTTCTGACTGTTTGGTCGCTAATTAAGTTCCCTGAAGAGTGATGAAGCATCACGGCTAACATCATGGCGGTTATTGTTGGAGCTCTTCGAGTTAAGATTTGAATGTATCGGTCTTGTCTCCGTGTGGTGCAGCGATACCGTCCTCCATGGCGCTCAGCCACGGTACCAGTGCTTCGGTAACGTGTCCAAAGTCGACTGATAACACTCTGACTTGTATTCAGAGCTAAAGCCACAGTGCGTTGCCGGGAACCAGCTTCTATCATTCCCACGGCTCTGAGCATTTCTTCCCTGCTTAAATGACGTCGCCGCTCCATAATAACGTTGGTTTTAATCAGTAGTAGGGAAACAGTAGCACTAATAATGTCTTCAATGCGTTGTATGTTTATAGGGAAAATATTGACAGCTGATTTTCATCTTTTACTCGAATTTGATTCACAGTTCCTGATTCAAATTATGAAATGCACCAAAAAGGATCCATATAAATTTATAAAATCATAAATTTATTACAAAGCCACATCTCAATCTCAAGAAATCCGCATAAAAATGCTTGATCCCTAGACACTTTTGATGTGTGTATATATATTTTTTTTAATAATATATTTCATTTTTTGCAGTCAGTTACGGGACAACACCAATTAGATGCTAATATTTACATAATTTCAAAAGTTTATAACGTATGAATGGAAATAATTAGAGGGCATCAAAAATACATCCGCATCGCTGTCAACAGGAAACGAGCCCAGAAGGCTGGCAGCATTGCCACGTTATATGGCGATGCTGATTCTTTGGGCAAAAAATAACCCAGCCCTCTGATCACGTGAAGAGTCGATTAAACGCTTAGCGATGTCTCGAAATAAGAAGTGTGCACTCAGACCCCATGGCCCTAGTATTTCAACCCCAAACGGCTCCAACATATAAGTTCCAGTGAGATTGGAGTATTTGTGCAATTTTAGGTATTAGGAAGATGGGATGACGCAAGGGTGTCGGTACACGTTGCATCCCACACCAAAGGCCTACCCATCTTCCAAGGCATTACAGTCATTCCATCTGGTCTCTTCCCATCGTCGCGTGTCAAGCCATTAGGTTCTAAAACAGCTGGTACGCCGGCGGTGACAAGAGCACGGCGGATAATATCAATAATGCTGGTGTGCCGTGCTATCCGGCCTGCGCTTTTACGGCAGGATAAGCCGCAGACTGCTTCGGACACCATTTCCGAAGCAGTCAATACCTTACCGCATTAGCAGCTATGCGGAGCCACACAAACGGCGCCCAGACACAGACAAGTAGCGAGCCGGAAAGTGACGTCACCCAGCAAAGTTCCTATGTTGGGTGACGGTAACGCCTGAATGCGGGCACGCTCAACAGTATTGGTGGACGTATTAATATGATTATTCCGTACCAACCTGCAGAGCATCTAATCCCCCTGCCTCTGGGAAGATGGGTTCACGGGAAGATTTGTATCTGGACAAGTCATTTTCCAGGCGTTCACCGCGTCGGTCGAGCATGGCACTTCAGAGTCGAACAATTAAGTTATTTATAATTTTAACCGATTTCGAAACCCGAAACAAAAGGAGGCGGTTACTCAATTCGACGTAATAATATATGCTTTTTTACCTATAAATTTAATACGGCTTATAAAAAGCTTCCCAGACAACTCAATAGTTTACACCAAGCGCAACTTACTCGCAAGAAAATATGTTTTGCGTTCGTTGTCGTAAGCAGACACACGTGGTCATACCTTCATCATCATCAGCCTCTACTCGTCCACTGCTGGACATAGGCCTCCTTCATGGCACGCCAACAAGCTCGATCCTGAGCAGTTCTCCGCCAGCCACTACCAGCCACCTTTTTGATGTCGTCGCTCCATCTCGCCCAAGGGCGAGGGTCATACCTTAAAAATTTGTATTCAACGTCACTTTCTAAAACATGCTCCAAAATTCGTATGAAATACAGAAATGGATGCAGTCTTCCAAAAGCATAAGGAAGCCTTAATTACCACTGCTGTTCTGGCCTGTCCAAACTTCCATCTTCCTTTTTCAGTACATTGTGATGCATCTAACTACAGTAGCGCTATGCTCACTCAACATCATGATGGTAAAGAAGTTGTGATTGTCTATATGAGCAATGCCTTTTTCAACTACTGAGAGAGAAACACTTGCCGTATAACTGCTTTAGAACACTGGCGTTGTTATCTCGATAATGGCAAGGTTTTTACAATTTACAACGACCTCGTTGCACTCTGGGGTATAAGGGGGCACACTAACTATCTCAACTGCTCGTGGTGCATCCTGCTGAACAAGAAATAATGATCTGGCGACCTACAAATGGCGGTATAACCATCTTATTTCGCATCTAAATGATGCAGATTAGGGACGGGCAGCAGCGTCACTAGTAAGAGAATCTGCAACCTGCGAACGCCAACCCGCATGCGCAGCATGGCTATTATGGACGAATCCTCCGATGAAAAGCCAAATTCAATCACGGCCCCCAGTCCCCGACCACCTTGCTATTCTTGATTTTGGCGGCACAATAACGGCAAGGTAGGGGTTGCGAAGAATGTTTGACAAAAGTTTCTCTGTTGTGAGCGACGAAACACAGGGCTCCGCGGGTTACTGCTCCACCACGACAATGCGCCAGCCCACACCGCTATCAAAGCGAGGGACTTCCTGGACAGTACACAGGTCAAATTCCTGGGTCACCCTCCTTACAGCTCTGACATAGCACCATGTGACTTCATCTTATTCCCAAAAATAAACGATTATCTCAAAGGGATACAATTTTCGTCGCCGGATGATGCGCTGTTAGCGTTCGAGCAGGCTGTAAAGGAGGTGTCTGCGGCGGACTGGAAAATGTGTTTCGAAAACTGGTTCAGAAATGAAACTTTGTACAGAAGCTGGTAGAAATCTAAAGAACATTTTTATATCATCGCTAAACTTTCTGAGTGTCAAAAAACGAATAGCGGAAACTATATATACTTATACTATGTTGGTTACTTGAATAAATAAACACGTAGAAGAAACGGGACCCACGGATTCATATCTGTAAGTTTGAGCATCATTGGTTGAGAGATGAATTTGGTTTATTTTTTATATATCGCAAGATAAGGTCATTTATACTCGTTTAGTCTAAGAATCAGAAATGAATGTAACATTTATAATTAATATTATTTGCTTTATTGTTAGATCACATTTATCTTACAGTTCCATCTATATTAATTAAGGATGACATCAAATTGTTGCAGCCGTGGTGTCAGCAGCTTTAGAACCTAACGGGCTACCACGCTACGATGGGAAGAGACCAGACGGAATGGCTTTTACTCTTCACGTGTCTAATTCTTGGCGATATAATTTTGATTACTGTTCCTGTTGATAGAGATGTTGACGAATTTTTGATGAGCTATAGTCATTTTAACGTTAACGCATAGCCACAAACACGCTACCCTACACTGCACTAGGGCAGTCGTCATAGTGTCGTAGGTCGACGTGCGATTGTGTGTAGTTTTGCTTATTTTTACATGCTTTTTATTAGCTTCACTTATATGTTTGCTTGCTTGCTTGTTTGTTTGTTTGTCCGTCTCTAACTCTTTGGACGAGTGAGCGGCTCATTACTGTAAATGTCCCACCGTTTTCAATACGTTCGTTCGTTCGTTTTTTGTTTTAAAAGAATACCGAACTAAATAGTTGTTAATAAATATAGTTTAAAGAACTAAAAAAACTTGCTTTTAAAAAACATCAAACTAAAAAGTTAAAACTAATTTTAAAAAAAGCGTGAGGCGCTTAATATACAGAAATTATGGCACAAAGCGCCTCACGCTTTTTTTTTAATTATTTTTAACTTTTTAGTTTGATAATTTTTATTATATAGAAAATGAAATAACATTAAATATAAATAATTTAAAATTCTAAAGAACTAAGACCTAAGTTCGGGCAATCTTAATCCGGCTAAAAGGTCAATCGGCTAACGAAACCGGTTAGACAAAGACTAGTCATCTTAAACTTTTACCTTATTTTTAAGCGTCAAACATTTGAAATGTTATTTTGTCGAGGAATATTTAGTTCAAGTGACGTTTGGTTTGATCTGTTATCCAGAAAATCCCGCCACGATTCCCGATTATTTTTTAATATACTTAAATACAAAGAAAAGGCTATTGTGTTCAAACAATCACCTGACCACATTAAAAGACTAATGTACCATACAACACCTATATCAAATATTTCAACTACATGAGGTAATATAATCACATTACTAAGTACAAAAATCGACGAAGCTATGTAAAACCGCTGCTATGCTTGGCGTTTGTGGACTATGAGAAGGCCTTCGATTCGATTGAGACTTGGGCGGTGCTACAGTCTCTCCAGCGGTGCCAAATTGACCATCGATACATTGAGGTGATAAAGTGTTTGTACAAAAACGCCACCATGTCAGTCCGTCTCCAGGATCAGGACTCGAAACCGATCCAAATGCAGCGTGGAGTGAGACAAGGAGATGTCATATCTCCTAAATTGTTCACTGCTGCGTTGGAAGATGTCTTCAAGCTCCTGGACTGGAAAGGACTTGGCATCAACATCAACGGCGAGTACATCACTAATCTCCGTTTCGCAGATGATATCGTGGTCATGGCTGAGACCCTGGAAGACTTGGGCAAAATGCTCAATGACCTTAGCAGAGCTTCCCAACAAGTGGGTCTAAAAATGAACATGGATAAGACGAAGATCATGTCGAACTCTCATGTCGCACCCACTCCAATTGTAGTTGGTTGCTCTGCACCCGAAGTTGTTGACGAGTATATATACCTGGGACAGAAAGTCCAACTAGGTAGGTCCAACTTCGAGAAAGAGGTGTCTCGGCGAATCCAGCTCGGTTGGGCAGCGTTCGGGAAGCTACGCCACATCTTCTCGTCGTCCAAGATACCACAGTGTCTCAAGACGAAAGTCTTTGACCAGTGTGTGTTGCCAGTGATGACTTACGGAACTGAAACGTGGTCGCTCACAATGGGCCTCATACGAAGGCTCAGAGTCACACAAAGGGCAATGGAAAGAGCTATGTTAGGAGTTTCTCTGCGTGATCGAATCAGAAATGAGGAGATCCGCAGAAGAACCAAAGTCACCGACATAGCGCTGCGAGTCGCTAAACTCAAGTGGCAGTGGGCAGGGCACATTGCTCGTAGAACCGATGGCCGATGGGGCAGCAAGGTTCTGGAGTGGCGGCCACGTACTGGAAGATGCAGCGTAGGGAGACCCCCGACAAGGTGGACCGATGACCTGGTGAAGGTCGCGGGAAGCCGATGGATGCGGGCAGCACAAGACCGGTCATCGTGGAAAGCCTTGGGGGAGGCCTTTGTCCAGCAGTGGACATCTATAGGCTGAGGAAGGAAGGAAGAGAGTCATAACCCCGCTCCCGTTTGCCCACTCGCTGCCCCCTAGTGCATTCGGCAATTCGAATGTACCTACCGGAATTAACACCGAATTAATAACAGAAATTCAACAGTTTCATTCATATGTCATAAGTAAAATAAGTCCCACTGATTCGACTCGCACAAGTTTACTTGAATCAGCTTTCCCTAATGTAGAAACAGCCCTTAGTATATTTTTATCGCTTATGATTTCAAATTGCTCAGAGGAACGAGTGGAGTCCGATTGTTAAAAACATTAGACGTTAATACTATCTTGCGTGAATTCAATGCCCGAAAAAGCCGCAAGGCGAATTTTACTAAATAATTAATAAATTATGGTTTGGTTTTTATTGTTGTCGCACCTACTCCACGTCTAAGGTACGTTACATCTCATCATCTTATTTTACAAAAAACTAATGTTTTTAGGCGGTAAAGGTTTAAAGACCGATTCTAGTTGACATACGGACAGGGGGCCCACAGGCGTGGATTGCTTAGGGCATCAAGTAGTCTTTATCCGTCACTGCGTATATGACAGTCGCGAGATTCAGCAGGAAATTAAATAAATTAAGCATCACAGTGACTTCTTTAAAGCTTTCTGGAGCTGTAGTACTGGTGTCGTTGTCGGCCATGATGAGCGGGGCGTGCGCAGTGTAATGCGCTTTTTCTCCTTCAAAGATGAAGCACAGCAGTGCAACAGCACAGCAGCAGTGCAGCAGCAGTGCAGTTAAAATACACGTAACATTCAGTTGTGCAAGAGCACAACTGAATGTTACGTGTATTTTAACTTTGCCACTTAAACGTTGCTCTCAAACACGCGTCTACTGAGTTAATCGCCACAGGGTGCTATGGAACCGGATCAGTTGTATCAACAATATAATAGAACAAGTATGCATATTAATTTTGATTTAGTCTGTTTTTGTGACCATGCAGTCCGTTTTGCGCGTAGTGTACTTATTATTAACTGGCGACCCGCCCCGACTTTTTTTTTTATATAAATTCCAAACTAGCGCTTGACTGCAATCCCGCCTGATGGTAAGCAGTGATGCAATCGTTGATGGTAAAGCGCGCTAGTTTATTAAGCCTACTCACTCAAAAGAACTGAGTAAATAGGAAGGAAGACGGCAGTTGAGCGCGGTGATGCAATCTTAAACCCAACAACATAACCAACGATGCTGCGGCAGAGGGAGATTGATCTGGAGGCCCTCCAAAACCAAACTCCCGACACAACAACATTTCGCGCATCGTACCCGGCACGTACATCGCAACACAACTGCTCAGACCCGTCTTCCGTACGGCTTCACCAAACATCATGCCGGAACACGACGAATCGCTTGGCGGCATGACTTTGTCTGGTGGGTGGTAACTTACGCCGGCGGCCGATGTTGTGGCCTACCACCGAGAAAAGACTTCGAGACTTCGCATTAGTGCAATGCTGATAATAAATACACTACAGAAAAACTGTAAATCTATACTAATATATAAAGCTGAAGAGTTTGTTTGTTTATTTGTTTGTTTGTGCGCGCTAATCTCGGGAACTACTGGTCCGATTTGAAAAAATATTTTTGCTTCGGATAGCCCATTAATCCAGAAAGGCTTTAGGCTATATAACATTACGATGCGACCAATAGGAGCGGAGCATAACTAGACCAAGCGAACGAAGTCGCTGACGGCCGCTAGTGTATTAAATAGTGGAGAAATACTAATATTTTTGAGGTTTCTAATGTTATGTCGTAAATAATTAAAATTTTTCCGCGTTTGCAGTGAAACGCAGGCTGAACCCTGCAAGATTTATCAAAATGTAGTTAGTACATTTCTTTTCTGTAGACCTTTTCAATGTGTACAATAGTTATATTGTTAAAACAAAGTCATTTTCTCTTTCTCTGTGTCCCTATGTATGACTAAATCTTTAAAACAGCGCAACAGATTTTGATGCGTTTTTTTAATATACAACGTGTAACATAAAGGGTATATACATAACAAAGGCATGGCATCTTTACATGATATCAAACGATATTGGAAGAGTTTTTTAATCCTGTCTCTTTATGTTAGGAAGTTATGAGGAAAAACACCGCCTGTGATAGGCTACTATCATACTAGTCGCACAGAGATATTGAAGACATTTATCGGATTTTGGCAAGTAACGTGACGGGTAACGAGTAGTTATTAACGTATGTAGTGTGCTGCTACGTTTGTTATGATTTGATTTTAAGAAACACACGAAACCGAAAATTTGGTTCTAATTTTTTGAGTATTTTATTTTGAGTTGAAACCCTTCCGATATCGTTTCATATCATCTAAAGATGCCATGCCCTTGGTATGTATATACACTTTTTGTTACACGTTGTATAGAGTGATTAGAGAGGAAAGTTTATATTTATAATACCCATTAAATAGTGAAACTACTACTATTTTATATACATGTGATCAAAATATAAACTACTGGGCAACGAGTAGTTTACGCCTAAAAGACGTTGAACGTAACAACCTTTTCTAGATAGATGATTTTCATAAAAGTAATAATTCTACTTTCTACTAATGTAAACAGTTTATTTGTTTAGATATTTATGATTTGCATAGAACATTTAACCGATTTGTTTACCTCTATTCTTTATCGAATTTGGCCGACATATAGACTAAATATTTATTTTACATTATGCTGATGTTTTCTTTTTATTCTGCCCAAGGCTAAATGCCTTTTTGAGTCGAAAACTTTCTTCAAATAAATAAGCCCAAAATGTGACCAATCTCTTTTATGTTTTCTCAAAGTATGTCACGTCGCTGTCAGTTGCCAGACTGCCAAATCGCTTGCGGGTCACTCACATACACATACATAAGAATGGACACAAATAAATGCTTTGGTGAACATTCAGTGATAGACGATTTTTCAGTAGAACCCAAACCCCAAGGCTTTGTGCGATAAAACTATCAGATTCAATCCATTTTTTTTTTTCAACTAAATTTTTTATACTGATGCCGTTTGTGGCGAGTACATTTAAAAGAAGTATTTCACGGATAGAATTTTAGAATTAGATTAATATGAAAGAGAACTTAGGCATGGACATATTTGATTCACTATAGTCTGTCTTGTTTGTATTAGTCTTAGTGTAGCGTAATATATTTTTCATCCCACCATCTCGGAAAGAGTATTTTTAATCTTCAATATCTGACTGGAAAAGCCGTTTTTATTCTCTAGAGGATAAAGTAAATTGAATTTAGAACATCGTGTGCACTAAGTTTGTAAATTAAAAAAAAACATTAAACCTATTTACTGTTACCTCTATGGTGCCGAATATATCATACAACTTTTTTTTAATTTGTTAAAAACTCAGCCTCGGAAACTTCTTGGTGTTCTTTTTTCAATTTTCTTTGTACGCGGTTCTTTACGCGGCATTTTTTCACGTCATTGTTAAACCTTATATTAAAATAAAGAAACTTGAAAACAAGTGAAAAACTAAAATGAGTGATTCTAGCGACGAGGAAGTTTGTTTGACGCCAACAGAATTGACTGAAACTGTTAATAATGCGCAAATGAGCTTTCTACCTCAACAATCACGCGAGAAGTATTTAAAACAGTACGATATGTTCAACACGTGGCGACTAGCAAAAGGAGCCAAAACTTTCTCAGAAAACGTTTTGCTGGCATATTTTATAGAATTATCCGAGAACAAGAAAGCAAGCACTCTATGGAGTACGTATTCGATGCTAAAAGCAACAATAAAGATGAAAAAAGACATACATATCGATACCTATCCTAAATTAGTAGCATTTTTAAAAGAGCCTCATCTGGTCATCATCCAAAAAAATCGAAGGTTTTCACAGTATCTGATATTGAAAAGTTTCTTAACGAAGCACCCGATTCCGTATATTTGGCGGCAAAAGTAAGTCAGTTGCACATTCAGTATCTACTTAAGTACAAATATTAATCTCAATTAAATAGTATACTTAGTAAATATTGATAGGCATAATTATGCGTTCATATAAATTTTATTCATTTATCTACTACAATACTCTTTACATTGCAGGTTGTTCTTATTATTGGAATAAACGGAGCATGTCGCACTAATGAACTAACACAACTTAATGTCAAAAACATTGAGAAACATTCAGATGACTTACTATTAATTAATTTACCTAATACAAAGACAAAAAGAGACCGCAACTTTGTCATTCGCAAGGAATACGTAACGATTGTTGAGAAATATCAAGCCTTACGGCCGCCTAACACTCCAATCAATCGTTTTTTTTCTACAGTATCGCAATGGAAAGTGTGTTAGACAGCCTATGGTACTAATAAAATTGGCAGTATCCCACGAGAAATAGCAACATTTCTTGAACTTCCAGAACCCCTGTTGTACACGGGTCATTGTTTCCGACGAACTTCAGCCACACTTTTGGCTGATTCCGGAGCTGATCTCCTGTCCCTTAAGCGCCACGGAGGCTGGAAGACCAATGCAGTTGTAGAGGGATACATAGAGGATTCCATCCAAAATAAGTCTAACATATGTGAAGGCATCGTAGGAGCCATTACACTGAAAGAGCCTCAATCGGAAACTTGGACTGGCCCTTCTACATCAAAAATAAGCCGTTATGAAACACCTTAAAAAATTTTAAAATTTTCTTAATTATGCTTTAGTGTTATTTTATTATAATTTAAAGATTATTCTGTAATACTTACCTGTCATAATGTAGTAATTAATACCTAAACTGAAATAAAAGTGTACCTATCTTGTGATTGTAAACATTTTTTATTGCATTTAGTCATTTCCTCGCTGAGGTGGAATGAAAAGTTACGTGTTGCACTCGAGTGCAAAGATTTTTCACCTCGTGTCCTTTTGATTCCCTCGCTAACGCTCAGGATTCTAATTTTGATTCAATTTTAGTATCCTTCGCTTGCTCGGTCATCAAAATTGAACACGCGGTTAAAAAGCAACTTTGCACTCTCGTATAACAAATAACTATTTCGAGGCAGCAAAATATATAAACCAACGCTATGCACGCCGTAATTGTCATGTACCCTCCTGTGTCCTTTAGTTATTAAGATTTCTCTAGCGTAAGTTTAATGTATGTGACCGTGCTTTAAATAAATAAATAAAGAGTTTCTTACCCATTCTTCTACATAGGAACCTACTACGATTTGGAATAATAATATTTATATTTCACTTCCAGCCACAAACATCAGTGTTGACCTTTTGACTATTTAAAATCGATCAATTCTTGAGTTTGGGGAGAGATTTTTTGAGGCCCTCAATCCCACCGCCTGGACAATTTCTACAAACCCATTATTTAACTCGTCCACAGAATTACAGTCTTCTAGGCATGAGAACCGATTGGAGAGCTCAAGCTGGAAACTTTCCTGATTCTGGATATGGTCACGAGATGGCTGGAGAGTGGACTCCATTAACCGACGCATTTCAAGTTTGAGATCAATATTCAGGATGCCTCTTACCATGCGGTGATCGCTTCCGATTTTCAAAAGTCGTCGTCTCCGCGTTCAATACAATAACGCGTTTAGGGTACTGGTGGAGCTGCCTCACTTCTGTAGCGCATCGGGGATGTTTGCTGACGCAAACGTAGATTGCTTTTATGCGACCATGCCAAAGAGGTGTGCTTCTCTGGTGCTCAGGGTGCGGGCCATCTCCAACGGTGTCTTGAGTGTGATTGCTGGACGTCTGGATTGCTCATACGTAAATCATTGTTGTGCCATATCTCATGGGGTGAAGCAGCGGTGACTCGTGTGAGTTGTTTGTGTATTGTAGTGTACATTAAATTGTGAATTGACAGCCTCCGTGGCGTAGCGGTAGCGGACGCGGCCGCTGCGCAAGGTGGCGCGGGTTCGATCCCCGCACAGTGCAAGTATTTATATGCATGAATATGAATATTTGCACTGGTCTGGTTGTGCCTCGGAAAGTGTCACGTAGCAAAATATAGCAGCAGGCGACATCTCGTGGACTAGGGCTGAACTCGGGTCACATATATTACATCGAGCCGAGAGATGGCGTTGCGCGAAAGGACGGTCGTTTATATAATAAATAAATTTAAATAAAGAACGACCGGGTTAAATAATATAAAAGAAGGACTTAAAATAAAGATATTAAAAATTAGGAACCAACTCATGAGTCTGAGTTAAAAATACAAGTCGCGGAACGCACGAGTCTATGGTTCAGGAAAAGACAATTGGGAGCGGTCGGTCGGAACAGAGGAAAGCTTCGAGAAAAAAAAAGAATGACCGAAGCTTGCGGGGTGTCGCGAGTTCTTTTGTGGAAATAGCCGGTACCCAAGGCTGGCGTTTGGTGCAATAAGCCCCATGGGGCGGTGCATATGAAGTCTGGCTTATCTCTCTGTGAGTATTCATTTCTGTACCCGGAATATTTTCTCCACGTGTTTTCTTGTTCTGTAGTAGGTACTGAATTAGGTTAAATGTTGTTCTAGATTTGGCTCTATTGGCGGGCCTAGGGTGGGAACCCGTTTTGGGAGGCGTCGCGTTAATTTATCTTTGGTGGCCTTGATTCCCATTGGATCAGGCTTGTTGGAGTGGATGTGGCTGAACCCTGATGGTACGGCACATCAAGTTCTCTTTCGACGACGACTAGACAGGTATAAGCTGTCATGAGTATTTTGCTCCCGGTGTTCCCGAGATACCTAATTCCGCAAGCCGCGTTCAACCGTGCATTAATCTGACACCCGTCAGTTAGTGAAGCCAAGGGTCTTTGTACCGCAGTCTAGAAGAGTAATCCAGTAACGCAATCTAGAAGTGTTAGTTAGAAGCGTGGACTCCCTGTCCTTGTTTCTGTGTTTTGATGTATCTAGTGATTGAGAGTGGGTTTCCGACAGGTTGCATTTAAGTAGGCTATTGGCTTGATATTGTGTGCATAACCTGAGATACTTTGGTAGCGACTGAGCCGTGATCACAACGGTTCACCTCACGAATCCTCATCAAGCGACCCTGAGCTCGCTGAATTGTCTCATGTGGATTCCCTGCCCCACTCCGACCCGAGACGGAGTGAGTCAGGAAATCGGCTAGGTAAGTTAGGAGTTTGTTTTGTCATATATTTATGACACAGGGTAATTATAAAAATAAATTTGTAATTGTAACCATTTATTGTTTTATTTAATGCTCCTAGCTACCAAGTATTTATTTACATAATTAAATTTACTGTAACTGCCGGGTAAGGGTGGAGAAGACACCCCTTTCTTTTTTTTTAAAGCGTTACAAAAGCACATTAAGCCGTTGGTCCCGGTTGCCATACGAACATCTAGTGGCAGTCGTTACGGGTTGTTGGAGCCCTCCAAAGTCCAACAATTGGTCTAACTGCAATACTTCGATGTCGCCTTCGGGTTGTGGAGGTCAGACGGCAGTCGCTTCACGGAAAATGTCGAAGTTTAGCCATATCAGCAGTTGGACTGGTAAAAGCGGACCCCAGACTCCAAAGCTGAAAAGGCTTCGGATGCGACTGGGATTAACGCTGGGATGATGATGATGATGATGATGATTAAATTGTGAATTGTTACTAACACAGTTTCGAGTATTACTAACATTATTGAGTCATGGTTACTTGAATAAACAATTTATTATTATTATTATTATATCTCTCTCTTCGTCGACATAATGAAGTCCATCTCCCGTTTTAATGGGACCTGTCCCTGTTTAGTGGGCCCTAATCAGGTTCACTTTCTCTGAGGTGGCTTCTTAAAGAACGAGTTCATTGCAAAGAGTCGCCTCGGGCCTGATTCTTACCGGGCAGCGAGCTGCCCACTGCTCACCGCCCGCAGGCCCGCGCCTACGGTTGCCGAGAGCTTGACGTTGTTTCCCGACCAGGGCGTCTCCTGAGGCGGCTAGTGGCGTGAGGGATTCCCGGTCCCTCACGCGCTCCACCTCCTCCTTTGCCAGCATCACTGCTTCACAGAAGGAGGTGACGGCCTGCCATGCACTCTCGCTCTGGACCATGGGCTGGATCAGGGTCGGACGCAAGAGATTACCGCCGATTACGTCGGTACGAGGACGCGGCGGTGCAAGCCGGGCCGACCGCCATCGTATGTTCCACCGTGTCCTCAGAGCGGTCCACACAATAGTGACACCCTGGCGTTTTCTCCTGCCTTATCCGGAACAGGAACCTCCCGAAACAACCGTGTCCAGTGAGGACCTGCTTCAGGCAGAAGGTAAAGGAAATTTCCCCACCCTAAACTCTCCATCAATCCGTCCACCCAGACTCGCGTTAAAGTCCCCCATATACACCGTAAAATAGGTTTTAGAAGCGTCTATGGTCCTACTTGTATGACCTTCAACGAGTATCTTTTGGATACTCTGAGTATCAGGTATGGACCCTGCTGGAAATACTCTCAATAGTGATGGTGTTATTTATGAAGGACCTGTAGACGAGATACCCGACACCATGCTGTGACTTTTTTAAGTCACCTTCCCAGTGATAGAGTAGGTTACCAGACTTAAGGGTTGTCGTGCCCTCCCTCTTTCTTCGGACTTCAGCCAACCCTACTATGTCCCATCGTAACCTACCCAATTCTTCTTCCATGTCCTCGACCTTCTCGTCGAACCTCATCGTGCGCACATTGTGAGTTACCAGGCCCAATCTTCGTCGGGGATGGTAGCCGGATCGTATCCGGGGATTCTTAGCACCCCCTGCCTCGCCGTTACCGTGGCCGCTACCAGAGCCAGGAACATCGGGGCTACCGAAGACTGGGGGCTTGGTAAACACCAAAGTTCAAAGTTCTGTTGTTTCATTGGAGGGTAAATGCTATACTCGCCACGCTTGGCAGGCGGGTTGGCTAGCGCAGTTTAATTTGGCTTAATGAGCTTCCAACGCTGCTGCTCGTTGAAAGTACTTTAAGCTGAGGGTCATTTATAAGTTGTTTAATATTTCTCCCCATCCCTTGGACGACTCTTACGGTCTCCCCGGGAAGAAAAGCAGCTGGCACATTCCATGTTTTTCTATTTCACCCAGACCAGCATGGAAAGTGACAATGTGTGTTACCGGAGAAGAAAGCTCAAGTTCGCACAGAGAGAGAGAGAGGAGAGGGCTATGCTAGGTGATGACGTAGAGACGTCATCGAATCGGGAATGAGGAGATTCTTAGAAGAACTAAAGTCGCCGACATAGCCCAGTGGATTAGCTCTTTGAAATGGCAGTGGGTGGGGCACATAGCTCGTAGAACCGATGGCCGATGGGGCAGAAAGGCTTGAATGGCGACCACGTACCGGCAAACGCAGCCTTGGACGCCCAACGACTAGGTGGTCGGATGATTTGACCAAAATCGCAGGGAAGCGCTAGATGCAGGCCGCGTCCAACCGTTCTTTTTGGAAATTCTTGTCCAGCAAGAGACATCATGTGGCTAAGATGATGATGATGACGAGGATAGGTTCACAATTTCCTACTTATTAGAGTTTGTGAAAAAACACAATTCTATGATCTAAGGAGTAAAATAATTCAGTAAATAAAACTAGAGACATTTTCTGAATATACTCTTCTCTGAAATATGAATCATGTAGCTACTGATGAGCTTTTATAAGGTTTTCAAGAAAATATTTTTAGATTTATGAGGTTCAAGATAACAGTATGTTACAATAAAGTGCTCGATTTTATTTGTACATATCTTCTTTATTTGCATTTTTATTGCGACAATCCTTTTTACAAATATTACTTTAGGTGTCTGAAAAAAAGAAGATCCATTCCGTGTGATATAAATAACTTAAATTGTAAAAGTCCATTCGTATATATGTACAGTTCCGAAACGATCAAAACTGCAGTAGCATTCTATGGGCTAGCTTGCTTTGAACTGTGCGAGTGCGCAGCTTGTTCGTGTGTGTGTGATCGAGTGATGTCTCTACATTCCACAGATAACACACACTAATGAAATCTAAAACAAAATCGTTCATCGAATAGTCCACAATTTTTTATTTTTATTAAGGTCAACCGGGGCAATTGCGTCTTTGGGGCAATCGCGTCTAATCGAAATAATTTGAAATCTATTTGAAAACCAACCTCTACTGCAATCTTGATTTGTTTACTTTGAATAAAATTATAACGTATAGTTTTAATAGATGGCGTTGTACCGCACAAATTCAAAATAGCGGCCATATTGAAAATAGCGTGCATTTTGTCAAGTCGTGCTCCGCGAGATGAGTGATTAAAATCCATAAGAATCCATATTGTTTCTAAGTTTTTCTTTTCTAATGTGAATTGTTTATACACTATATGTTATAGCCTGTTTGTACGGTTACCTATTTTTATTGAAATCGTTTTATTTATAGAGAAACGAAGATTTAATTTTTTTAGGTTTGGTCTGGTATTTTGGGGGATTTGAAACCTTTATTGGGTTTTTCTTTGTAGTAAATTTTATTAAACGACTTCAAAAAAAAGGAGGAGGTTCTCAATTCGTCTGCATATTTTATTTATTTTTATTTTTTCATGTACGTTCACCGATTACTCAAAGACAAATAGACCGATTTGAGAAATTCTTTTTTCTTTAAAAGGGTATAAGTACTCGCCATTTGATCCCATCGTCATCAGGTCCAAGATATGATGATGGAAACCCTGAGAAATAGAGACCGATGCTCGAAAATTGTAGGCGAGCATCGGTTAAAAACTTGATATTAATGTGTATGTCTGACGATACCATAGTACAATGGAGGTTTATAGCTGATCTGATGATGGAGACAACAGAGAATTGAGGAGACTCGTCAACGGTATATCGTAGCTACCTCGTGTTTGGGCTTATTTTATTCGTGTTGACGAGATATTTATACTGAGATTGGTTATGACTATGAAAATGCTCAAATTATGTTGTAAAAACAGGCCGCCGGCAATAAAATCTAAATTATAAGAGCTCTGACTGCAAATAAGTACAAAAATGTCGTCTGCCTAATGTAACATGATTTTGATTAAAACTCGAAAATGCACATGTTGCTTTTATTTAGCACCCTAAAATAAAAGTAATTTTGCTAGACGGTTTATCTTAATTTTGCTTTCAAAAATAAAATGTTCTGAACGTCTGGATTTGACAGCGGGTAAATGCGTCTAAGAAAAAATAGTCGCAATTTCCCAGTTTTATGACATCGCTTCCGACATAATAGTTAGGATTCGGTATTTTTTTATAATTTATTGAAACATTTGTGTACAAAAATTTAGTTGAAGTATTAAGTTTTAATATTAAGTGTTAATAATAAAGTTATTTCAACCTTCAAACAGGTTTAAAACTTATTTAATGAAGACGCGTTTGCGCCAATATGGGAAAATGCGTCTAAAATTACTGTCTTTTAAAAAAAGTCTAATTACTCCTATTTGCTGTAACTAATGAAAGAAATATATTAATAAAGATGTACACACATAATTTCTTTAAACATTTACAATAAGAGTTTAAAAATAAGTTTATATTTAGTGTGATGTTTCTTTAAAGGCGTGTGAAATATTTATATGACGCAATTGCCCCGGTTGACCTTATTTTATTCGCCTTTAATATAAGGTGTGTTTTACGTAATATTATTTCACTAGATTTGATTTTTATAAGTAAGTAGCTGCTTCCCGCGACTCCGTCCGCGTGTTGATATAAAATAAACGCCTGTTAAAATAATGGGAGCGGTTCAGTAGTTTTTTTATTTTTATATCTTAATAGTGTGAAAGCCGGACAGACAGACAAACTGACAGACAGAGATACTTTCGCATTTATAATATTAGTAAGGATAAATATAATTTCTAAACCCCTTACTCACGTTGCAGACACTGCGATGCTAAGGTTTGTATATCTCGCACTCTGTCAATCGCAAATAGAAATTGAAACGAACCGTAAAGGCATTGCTGGGGGTTGGTTGACGGTTACCTTTCCGCTTTCCCACCGACGATCTCTATAAAACATACAAAAATACCTTTCTGCTCGCAAATTTTTTACACTAATACTTATTGTAACCTCACACTGGGCCGATTCCCTTGTTCACAAACTAAACTAAATTTAAGTTCTGTGCATCCTTTTCCTTTATATTTAACTAGCGGCCGCCAGCGCGTTCGCGTGGAGTTAGTTATGCTCCGCTCCTATTGGTCGCAGCGTTATGTTTTATAGCCTAAAGCCTTCCTGAATTAATGGACTATCCAACGCAAAAAGAATTTTTTCAAATCGAACCAGTAGTTCCTAAGATTAGCGCGTTCAAACAAACAACCTCTTCAGCTTTATAATATACCAGCGGCCGCCAGCGACTTCGTTCGCGTGAAGTTAGTTATGCTCCGCTCCAATTGGTCGCAGCGTGGTGTTATTGATATAAAATAAGCGCCTGTTAAAATAATGGAAGCAATACGTACGTCTGCGTTAGCTCCCGTTTTCGCAACATTTTTTGTTACTGCTCTGCTCCTATTGGTCATAGCGGGATGTTGTATAGCCTAAAGCCTTCCTGGATTAATGGGCTATCCAACGCAAAAAGAATTTTTCAAATCGGACCATTTCCTGGGATTAGCGCGCACAAACAAACAAACAAACAAACTCTTCAGCTTTATATATTTAGTATAGATTAAGAAAAGGACAGAATAATATGTTAGTTTAGACCTGTCAAATGAGTGCTGTATTTTTGATCGCGCCAGTTTATAATCGCGTCTAAACTGTCTATGGAATATTTTGACAGGGTTGAACTAAAATATTATCATCAATGCTTTTCTTAATGAAATAAAAAGAAGAAGATACACTTAGCTTAAAATTAGTTCAGTTGGTGGCACCGAGCGTCCGGCTCCCTGCCTATGCGACGCAGGTACTTGCCGAAGGAGCCGTGCCCCAACAGTACCTACGTCACCCTGAACGACAGGGAGCCGTGCCTTCTCCCGAGCCAGTTGTCGAGTACTGGCCGGAAGTTTGTGCACCACTAGCCCAACTATGTACAGTTAGGGTCAAAAGTGCATTACCACTTTTGAACTTTTGCATTGTTAATATGTGTCAAAAGTGGTCTTCACTTTTGACCCTTACTGTACATACTAAGTAACGTTTATGCACTTTGGCCTTAGACAGATGAAACAGTCTCGTTTGTTTTTGTTTTTTTATTTTTTATTACGTTACCAACATCCAACGTTTTTGCATAACTAGAAATAAGTTAATTCCTATCTAAATAAGCACATCGTTAATATTTAATAATTATTTTACTCTAGCATCCGCATCAGAAATGAGACGATCCGACAGAGGACCAAAGTCACCGACATAGCTGAGAGGATTAGCAAGCTGAAGTGGCAATCGGGTGGTCACATATGCCGCAGGGCCGACAACCGTTGGGGTAAACGAGTCCTCGAGTGGGGACTGCGTCTCGGCAAACGTAGCGTAGGACGCCCTTGGGCGAGATGGAGCGACGACATCAAAAAGGTGACTGGCGGAGAATTGCTCAGGATCGAGCTTGTTGGCGTGCTACGGAAGAGGCCTATATCCAGCAGTGGACGAGTGGAGGCTGATGGTGATTTTACTCTAAGCAAATATTTGATTACATGTACCTACGTTTTAGCTATGTTAGAACAGAAAAAGATGAAGTTGTCACATAGGTTAAGTAGATATATTTATTTTACCTAAAATGTGGAATTATTTGGTTCATAACATCTTAGCGTTTTTCTGGAATACCTTAAGCTTAGACATATTCAGTTTGAATTTCTTCAAATTATCTGAGCTAAAATCGATATCAGACGTTTTACTTTTTATTCATATTTGCTTTTATTTCGGCATTTTCCATTCGAGTTGTCGTCTGCTACTCAAATTTGTAAAAATCTTTCAATGAACGCGATTTCGGATAACTCATAAATTGAACAGATGATGAATTGCGTAACAGACTTCAACTTCAATTATTGATCAATGGCCCCTGTGGAAGATACACCGCAATTTTGCCAATAACACGAGTAAAAAATTAAAGAAATTCTTCGAAAATTTTACTTCACAATAATGGCGGATATCGCCAATGACAGTCGAAAAAGACGGCAGCGTGAACCGTCTACGAGGGCGGTTTTGTGCAAAGTCATGATGTGGCCACTATGCTGCGATATTTCAATGTTCTTTATGAATTATTTACTGAATGCACTTTTTACTACATAAACAAAATTTATTTAGTAAACGACACTATAAATAATTTAAAAGTCCAATGAAACATGAGCTTAGCTTTCCCGCGAAAACTCCTGCGTAACAAACTATTAGTTGCAATGGGTTGCAATGGGTTTCATTTTGACAGTTCAACAACATTCATTGCGTTATTTACGTTGATGAGCAGGCACATTTTGAAACATATGGATCAATGGATTAGCGATATGCTTCGAAATAATACATACCAACTGCTAATAATAGTGTGTTACGCAATTAGGTTGCAGGCTTTTACAAAATTGACCTAAAGGGAAGATAATAATGTTCTCACTCAAAAAGTATATAATAAAAGTGTTAACCAACTACGTATCACTTACTAAATACACTTGAATGTGTTATATTTAGAATTTCCTTAATAACACGTTCAGGTTGACTGACAGCCTCCGTGGCGTAGCGGTAGCGACCGCGGCCGCTGCGCAAGGACGCCGGGTTCGATCCCCGCGCAGTGCAAATATTTGTATGCATGAATATGAATATTTGCACTGGTCTGGTCGTGCCTCGGAAACCACGTTAAGCCGTTGGTCCCCATTGCCATACGAACATATAATGGCAGTCATTACGGGTTGTTGGAGTCCTTAAAAGTTCAACAATTAGTCTAACTGCAGAGTTGTGCGTGAAGCGACTGCCGTCTGACCTAAAATATCGAAGCTTAGCCAAATCAGCAGTTAGACTGGTAAAGCGGACCCCAGACTCCAAAGCTGAAAAGCTTCGGATGCGAGTTGGCGATTTCAGACTTAGAGTCCATTATTTTACATTTTTTATTTGAGAAAAGTACTGTTGAGTAAGTAAAGTAGTGTTGCTGCCATCATCATTGTTGGAAATAGGCTAGCAAGCAAACGACGCAATTTATTTTGTTTACTTCATTTTTAGCCGTAATTCTGATTTATATACCAAACTACTAACCGATTTTTGGAGTCTGGGGTCCTCAGACTCCAAAGCTGAAAAGCTTCGGATGCGAGTTGGCGATTTCAGACTTAGAGTCCAGGTTTCCTCAGATTAACGCTGAGATGATGATGATGATGACATTCAAGTGTATTTAGAAGGTCTCGGCTTAATCATCATCATCATCAACCGTACTTACTTTCCAAGTATATATATCTTGTAGACCAATGACTGATTACAAGGTGAAGTAAAACATCTGAGGAAACCTGGACTCTAAGTCTGAAATCGCCAACTCGCATTGAGCAAGCGTGGTGATTACGCTTAATCCTTTTCTATATGAGAGGAGACCTGTGCCCAGCAGTGGGACGATAAAAAGGTTGATGATGATGATGACTTAAATAATAAACAAATTCTTACAGTATATTATTATAATTAATCTATAAAACTTTCTCTCAAAACATATCAATCATGTTTTTTGTATTGTTTTTCAATGTTGTTTATTTTTCATAAAACAAGGAAAGAAAAGGATGTTATCCAACATAATGTTACACAGGTTTGAGATCAAGAATGATGGTTATTTATTGGGGAAAAATATGAGGAAGACTGAAAAGGCATTATCATTATTCAACATTAATAAAACAAGGACATTTTTTTCGAGGAAATGGTTATTTCCTGATTGTGACTAGCTTTTCTACTACGAAAGAAGTTGACTTTCGAGTATTATAGATAATTCATAAGCGTTGCTTAAAGTTAACTATATGTCGGCCAAATTCGATAAAGAATAGAGGTAAACAAACGGTTGCTAGGCAACAAGTAGTTTACGCCTAAAAGACAGATATTGACAATCTCTTCTAGATGGGCGATTTTCATAAAAGTAATAATTCTACTTCCTAGTAATGTAAACAGTTTATTTGCTTAGATATTTATGATTTGCATAGAATGCTTAACCGATTTGAATGAAATATGACACACATGTAAGCTAATTTCCTAATAGGTTAATTTTTTTGATACATATATATTATACTTAGTCCATACTTGAAAATATTACAATGCATGTGTTATGCAGTTTATTTGAAAGTAATTAAAATACGCAAAATTGTATTGACAAATGCCTCAACTTTATTCATTGGTTGAATTCCACAAAATGTGTTTAATACCTGGATTAAATCCATCTTTCTTTTTTGTAGGGCTATCACGTAAAATTAATGTCGACTTTTTAATGGTTTTTCGAAATACCAAATTATTATGCATGTTATTTTAGTGATTCTATTGAAATATGCTGCAATAGGAATTGTTAATAAATAGTTAGCATGTAAAAGTCGATAATCATGTAAATAACAGGAGATTTGTAAAACCTGAGTTGTAATAACCCTAAATTGGTTTGTTTACCTCTATTCTTTATGAGCTTGGCGAGAATACAGTAATTAGCAATTGTTTAACCATACATTGTTGACGTTTTAATGTCTTTTTCTTGACTTTAATCATCGATTATGAATAAACACTATAATATTTATGTCGGTGCCAAAAACGGTCACGGTGTTATTCTATATTCGTTTTTATCGTCCGAAATTAGTTATTTTTCACTTTGTAGTGGTTTTTTTGGAAATTGGTTGTTTTTCATTCATTTTTTGTAAAAAAAAGTTTTTATTTTACATTTTTTATTTGAGAAAAGTACTGTTGAGTAAGTAAAGTAAGTAGTGTTGCTGCCGTCATCATTGTTGGAAATAGGCTAGCAAGCAAACGACGCAATTTATTTTGTTTACTTCATTTTTAGCCGTAATTCTGATTTAAATACCAAACTACTGAACCGATTTTTATAAAGTTCCTCTAGGACCTGACTGAATGTATGAGCATTACCACAGATGACGTGATTAGGCAACTCAAATTCATGTTATTGATTTTCATTGATTGTCGCATGAGCATGATGTAAATTGTTGAGCAATTCCCTCGACTGTCTATGGTATTTATTATCAGATCTACTGCAGACTTTCATTGTAACCCATATAGGTGCAAAGTTCTTATCAATATAAATGAACTAAGTCCAAACACAAGGTACACAAGCTACTGTAATCCGTTGAAAAGTTCCCTGAACTGGCCTTTGTCTCTATCATCAGCTCCCCAATGACAGTCACAACCTATCTAGGTGTAAGATTCTAATCTTTATAAATTAATTAAGCACAAACAGATGGTAGCTACTGGTAACCGTTGAGGAGTTCCCTCGCCTGTCTCCCAGCTCTATCATCAGGTCTACTCCAGACCTTTATTAAATTGTAGTGCTTTAAAATATATATCTAATGAAAAAACTTACAAATGCACTAATCACCCCTACGATTTTTGTAAATTCCTTTTGATTTCTCTGGTCTTCCATCATCAAACCCCGATATCATGAGACCACCTCTGGAAAAATTTTTCTTTCCAACAAAAAAAGAATTATCAAAATCGTTTAATAAACTAAGAAGTTATCCGCGAACAAACATAAAATATACCTATACAGAATGTATCTGACATCGTAACGCAAACTTCGCGAAGAGGCTAGACCGCATGCCACTAATAAAATTATGATAGTCATTTATGTCGTTAATGAACGGTTACAGAATTCACAGTGTTTAAAAAAAGGGTCGGCTCGGCCTTTGAACGTTGCAAGCGTGTCGCCGTGCGAGTGTGTAGGTATAACGTTGATCCCTGATGTGAACTCTATTAAATCGGCTGATAACATAGTTTTAAGTTTAGCCCGGCATTGTAAACATTAGTAGAATCAGTTATCAATACCTAACAATACCTTCACGGATCGTACAGGGTTTTCTTTACATATCGTATATTCATTATGGGCAAAACTTTAATAACGCTTTGATCGCATCCCTTATATCCCCTATGTTAACATGTATCTCATGTGTCAATTTGTCATCCCTTTAATTAAAAACGTGTTCGTAATAACATTTTGTTTTAAGGTTATAACGGCTTGATGTGAATAAAGTGAGTAAACAAATAAGGAAAAACAATTAATAACATTAGATACACAACTTTCTCTCCAGCTTAATTTAGCCATCCAATTTGAAGGAGCAACCAAATTAAATCGTGTCAATCACTATCACTAGGTACAGACGACAGCACATCAAGCTACTACAATCTGTCAGAATTCCTTAATCGATTTTCAACTTTATATCTAAAGCAATAAGGCTCAAGGTTTATTGGGAATATCTGACAGTTTGGGGTAGCTTGACCTGCAGTCGTCCGTAGATAGTATAAAACAAAGTTGCAAAATCTTTCAAACTACACAACGGATTTCGATACGTTGGTTTATAATATGTATAATAACATCCATTAAATACTGGACAAATACTGTTATTTTTGAGGTTTCTAATGTAATTACATTTTTTCCGCTTACATTGCAAACGCAGGCTGATCCCTACGAGATTTATCAAAATAATATATTAAGTAAAAGTATTGTACACATTGAAAAGATCTACAGAAAACTCCACGATAGTCATCATCATCATCATCATCACAGCGTTAATCCCAGTCGCATCCGAAGCCTTTTCAGCTTTGGAGTCTGGGGTCCGCTTTTACCAGTCCTACTGCTGAAATGGCTGAACTTCGACATTTTCCGTGAAGCGACTGCCGTCTGACCTCCACAACCCGACGGCGACATCGAAGCATTGCAGTTAGACCAATTGTTGGACTTTTGAGAACTCCAACAACCCGTAACGACTGCCACTAGATGTTTGTATGGCAACCGGAACCAAAGGCTTAACGTGCTTTCCGAGGCACGACCAGACCAGTGCAAGTATTCATATTCATGCATACAAATACTTGCACTGTGCGGGGATCGAACCCGCGCCACCTTGCGCAGCGGCCGCGACCGCTACCACTACGCCACGGAGGCTGTCAGAAAACTCCACGATAGTATATGTCTAATTTGTCTATCTCTTATGGATATCCCACAATAACAATTTTTGTCATTTACTTTTTACGACAAATTAATAGTGGCCAATTTGCAAAGCGATGTTAACAAATACAGCATTAATCCTTATCCAATTAAATACCTTAAATACATTTTTGGTCTAATATAGACCTATGCGGCCTTTACAACATGATTTAAATTAATATTTTCGAAGATATTGCAGTTTTAAATATTGCGGGACGTTGCGTTTCCGGCGGTACCGACCGGCCGGGTTGGCGGGGCCGACGACGGGCCGCTATGTTTTTATATATAACGTTCACGGTTTTTCTATAGTATAGTATAACCGGCATTAATATACCATTAACCACATAATTGTGGTTTACAAATGTCTTGCCATGGCGCCTCCGCCGGACCGGAACAAGCGGGGTAGACCAAAAAAGTTCTGGCTTAACGTTGTAAGAGATGACATGCGTGCCAACAAGCTCTTACTTACCACAGGATTCTAAACTCGCGCGAAATGGAGAAGAATGTGCAGGAAAGCGGACCCCGGGTTCCAACGCGAAAGCCGCGGATAAACGCTGCAACCGGGATAAACGGTGAGATGATGATGATGATGATGAGTTTTTCTATAGTGCATTTAGTATCAGCATTGCACCTGTGCGAAGTCAGGGCGGGTCGCTAGCAACATCATCATCATCAAGCTTTTTATTGTCCCACTGCTGGGCACAGGTCTCCTCTCATAGAGAGAAAGATTAAGCGTAATCACCACGCTTGCTCAATTCGTCTTGGTGGCTTAGTGGTTAGAACACCAGCCTCTCAAGTACAAGTGTGTGGATTCGATACCAGGTCAGGCAAGTACCAATGTAACTTTTCTAAGTTATATGCACTTTCTAAGTATATCTTGGATACCAATGACTGTGATTATAAGGTGAAGGAAAACATCTTGAGGAAACCTGGACTTTAAGTCTGAAATCGCCAACCCCCTAGTAACATATAATTGAATAATTCGGTATCATCCCTTAATTTCTGATGTTCATTCAATCATATTTCAATTAAACGATAACGCTGAACCTTGTCATAATGCCATCCCATTATTACAAGGAAATCATAAAGGATTATTAAACCCAAAAGGGTTAACATCTGACGCCAGTGCTATGAAGGGACATATCATGTTTGGTCCCTTCCTATCCCACAATTGACAGGTCGTGTTCGATCCCTTCCTATCGTACTATTTGCGGTGATTCTACGTGTAGTATAGACCTAATTATTTAGCTAGATAGTAATTTTAACCCTTTGATTGTCTTAAGTTACACAAATCGACATAAAAAAAAACCGGCCAGGTGCGTGTCGGACTCACGCACAAAGGGTTCCGTACCATTAATTCGTGAAATTAAAAGATTTAAGTTTGTAGCGCGTAGGTCGTGTTACGTAATTAAAACTCGGATAGACAGAACGTTGTATATTGCACGTAAGTAAAGGTGTATAAAGGTGTGCAATGTATACTTACTATAAGTTAACTAATTACAAGAGTGTAGACGCGACACGATATAAGAACAGAATGTACAGAATGTGAATGTGTCTCTTACAGGCTATGCACTAACTTAAATACACTAGCTATCTCTAAACAATAGTGGGGTGACCAATCGGGCGTCCTCGATGCTGATTCGTTGATCGAGGGAGGCCGTGGCGTATGATTGGTCAGTGTAGAAAGCGCGCCAATTTACAGTCCACATGCTAGGCAGTACGCTATAGTTTCACACGCTCCCACGCACATGGGTCACCAGATGTGCTTCCGGAGTTCCGGGGTTACATTTATAGGCATGTACAGAATGTGAATGTGTCTCTTACAGGCTATGCACTAACTTAAATACACTAGCTATCTCTAAACAATAGTGGGGTGACCAATCGGGCGTCCTCGATGCTGATTCGTTGATCGAGGGAGGCCGTGGCGTATGATTGGTCAGTGTAGAAAGCGCGCCAATTTACACTCCACATGCTAGGCAGTACGCTATAGTTTCACACGCTCCCACGCACATGGGTCACCAGATGTGCTTCCGGAGTTCCGGGGTTACATTTATAGGCACCCTCGCGCTAGGCGGTCGAGACCCCACGCGCTAGGCGGTCTGCACCTTCTCGCCGAGCGGTCGGGATGACTTCCGCGATCCTAGTGTGATTTATAGGAACCTTTCGAGGAAGGTCGTCAATTGTATTGTAGCATGTGTGTAGCTGCTACAAGTTATTTGTATGAAAGATTACGCGGTAATAAGCGGTTTACGATTTACGAGGTATTAAAAAAAACTAATTACTAGATCTCGTTCAAAACAATTTTCGTCTGTAGTTTTTATAATAATGTACATCATATGTTTTTTTTTTAGATTTTTCATTTTCTTATTTCAAAAGTTAGAGGGGGGGACCAACTTTTTTCCACTTTGGAAGCGTCTGTCACGCAAACTACTTATTCGGTTTAGAAAAAAAAAATTTTAGAAACCTCGATATCATTTTTGAAGTCCTATCCATAGATACCTCCCAGGCATGTGTTTGATGAAAAAAAATTTTTTGAGATTCAGTTCTAAGTATGGGGAGCCCCCAATATTTATTATCTATTATTTTTTTATTATTTTTGCATCAAAATCTTAATGCGGTTCACAGAATACATCTACCTACCAAGTTTCAACAGTATAGCTCTTATAGTTTCGGAAAAAAATGGCTGTGACATACGGACGGACAGACAGACATGATGAATCTATAAGGGTTCCGTTTTTTGCCATTTGACTACGGAACCCTAAAAATGAAGTATCTACAACGCTATGCATTTTGGGTCCAAGTGAACGTCTGTGTCTGTGCTATTTACTTATTATAAACTGTGTTACAGACACAGGTGCCGTCCTCTTAGAATTCATTCACAATTTGGTGCACTTGGTAGTAGTTTTGGAAAGCACAAATCTTAGTTCAACCCCATCATCATCCGCCTAGTCTTTTCCAAACTACTTTCTGGTCAGCTTCCAGTCTGACCGGATTCAGCTGTATACCAGTATTTTATATGGAACGACTGCCTATCTGACCTGCACAACCCAGTTATTAGGTAATGCGATTCGTTTTGATGTCTGGTGAAGCCGTACGGATGACGGGTCTGAGCAGTTGTGTTGCGAGGTGTGCCGATGTTAAATAAAAATTACAAGTACATTTCGTGCTTTAGACTAATTTATCAATCGGAAGATATCTTTTATCTGAATAATAAATATGGCGGCTTTAAAATATTCTCTGTAAAGAGCTGTCAAACCAAATTTTCTAAGATTAACATATCACACACACACATCACCTTTGTTTGACAGCTTAAAAAATGAAAAATTGGTTCTTATTGTTGTGGTACCCACATATTATGTATTGTATATTACAACTTAGAAGGCGGTACAAGCAGATTATATATCACCTTGAGACTGACCTTAGATCACTAGAAGATCTTTTATCATCCTTCGAACACGAGGATAAACCGTTTTCTGACATACGACTACAACCCAATTACTCCTTTACCTGTCCTTAACAAGCTATATTTCCAGTTACAAAGGAAACGAAGAAAAAGTATCTGGTTATATTCTTCAACTAGTGACCCGCCCCGGCTTCGCACGGATGCAATGCTGACACTAAATACACTACAGAAAAACTGAGAACGTGGTAAAAAAACAGCGGCCGGCCGGCACCCGCAATTTTTAAATCCATACTAATATTATAAATGCGAAAGTAACTCTGTCTGTCTGTCTGTCTGTTACGCTTTCCCGCTTAAACCTCTCAACCGATTTTGATGAAATTTGGCACAGACAATCTTTAGACCCTGAGAAAGAACATAGGCTACCTTGTATCCCGGAAAAATTTGATATTCCCGAGGGAAATCTAAAAAGCGCGCTATAACCGAACTCCACGCGGGCGAAGCCGCAGGCGGAAAGCTAGTATGTAATGTGATGAAATCATACACCTCAAGTACAGCTTTAATAACGTTTATTCACTTTTCTTTCTACACAATTAGGTTATACACTTACACACATACACATACATATTACACAGCAAGATATAATAAATGTAGCACGGAACCGTAAGACATGCTTACAGTTCGACTTCTCGCCAAAGAGAGTCGGTCTGTTCAAGCAAATCAATTGCCAACCGAATGTTTCCCGCCTTTAAAGGAAGTGAACACTCAGCCGACCATTCGACCAATCAGAGTAAACAGGAAATATTAAAATAACTTCACTAAAATATATGAAACTAAACATAACGACTTAAACAATAATTATTATAAATAGAGATATAAACGGTATTGATTTATTAATAATTTTACAAATGAATATAATACTATCTTAAACGGATGTATAAACTACATGCAACCACTCGCGCCATCTATCGCTTATGATGAGTCTTATTTCTACTTATTTTACAAAATCATTACATTCGGCCATCCGACATCGTGCGATCTCCTGACGCACGATCCTACAATATTCTGAATGACCATTACATAACATCAGCCTTACATTTTTACAATCATTACATTCGGCTATTTGTTGATCTCAGATACGATCCCGGTATATGTTTTGTCGTTATCGTAAATACTTTCAGTACCAGAAGATGAGCAGTTCATTTCATTTATTTTCATTCATAAAAACAATTTGCATTGTGTTGAATATCTACTAAAGCAACCTACACACAAATATAAAGAACTGAGAATTATTCATTTACATACATTATAAGCGAAATTTATATATAGTGCCAAACAGTTTTAAATATAATGTCAACCAAAATCAAATACAATTATACAAGTCAAAAACAGTTACTAATTGAATTTCAAAAGTTGTTTACATCATATGTACTAATGTCTAAATATAATGTCAAATAGTTTTCAATTTAATGTCAAAGCAATTTACAGTATAATGTCAAACAGTTATATGTCAAAAGTTTCCAGATTCAGAAAAAAAAAATCATTTATTAATTTGTGACCTTAGTTCCGATACATTGTACAAACATTTATCTAATGAAATTAAATTATGATCATGGGAATGAATACTTATTCAAGGTTTTACACGGTCTATTTTAACTCTATTTTTCCGTTTACTAAAACCCGGAATTTCAGCAATTTTATATCGGTCATTACCCAAAACTTGTATAATTTTGTACGGATATGACAAAATATTTTGAAAGTAGCTATAATATTGCTTTGTAATTGAAATAAGTTCTAGTAATCTTGACCAAATCGCCTTTGTAAATACTAGCAATTATCCTACCGGCATCATAATCAATTTTTTTTTTTTTCAACGTGGATATTGGTGCTGACCTCGTCTAATGAGGTTCGTAACGTGTCTGGTATGGGGTCAGCTTCAACATACAATTTTTTTATATAACCTGTCTTTGAATCTAGTCCCAGTAGTCAATCCAGTGGAGGAACTAATGGAATTATTTATACCCCACTGAATTTTGGTAAAAAGATGTGTGCATGTCCCAGGTCCATCATTATGTTTTGCCAAGCATTCAAAATACTCTGGTTATACCTTTCAACTTGGCCCTTGGCCCTGGGATATGTTACAGCGTATAATGACTTACGCAAACACTCTTGAAAGAAGCTGAAGTTAAAGAGGTACCGCGCTCACATATGTATGTTTCCAAATGATAAACCAGTCATAAAATGTATTTTCAAGAACCTTCGCCTATAGCGAACCCAGTTTTCGTATCCTTTACCACTTCTACAAATATGTGCTTTTTAAATGACTAGCGACCCGCCCCGTCTTGGCACGGGTGCAATGCAGATACTAAATACACTACAGAAAAACTGTGAACGTTGTATAAACAACATATCGGCACACTGCTCCCACGCCGCAATTTCAAATCTGTAATATCTTCGAAAATATTCATTTAAATCATATTATGCATTAGGCGATTTAGATGTTTAATAAATCAACAATGTATTTAAGGTTATAAATTGGATAAGGAATAATGCTGTATTGGTTAAAATCGCTTCGAAAAATAGCCAGTATTTGTCGTAAAAAGTGAATGCCAACAAAAATGTAATTGTGGGATATTCATAATAGATAGACATATACCATCGACTTTTTTGTAGACCTTTTCAACGTGTACAATACTTTTATGATAAATCTAGTAGGGTTCAACCTGCGTTTCACTGGAAATGCGCATAAATGTAATTATTTACGACATCACATTAGAAACCTCGATAATAGCATTTTTCCACGATTTAATGGATGTTATTATACATTAAAACCTTCCTCTTTAGTCACTTTATTTAAAAAAACCCGCATCAAAATGGATTACGTAGTCTTAAAGATTTAATCATACTATGTAGTGAAACCTTCAACTATGGTAAGGATGTTGCGCTTTCTACTCTTCACAAATTGGACAAGATGATCAATGACAAAATGAAACAGGGTGCTCACTTTATCTATAGGGTATAATTGTCCAGTCTTTTGCCTAGAAACATCATCTTTATTGTAAGCACACAGAATACAAGAAAATACTAAAACACTGAATTCAAAAATATTTCTTTATCAACCGCCTTGACTTTGGAAACCAAAACTGAGAATGAATTATGTCAGTAGTTGTAGGAATTCCTTAGTGTCCTACGTCATCTTTATTATAACTAATGATGACTTTCCAATAAGTCATCAAATTTTTGCATGGACCTGTTCTCTTTATTTATGATATGATAAACGGTAAGGACTATAGGAGACAGGTCTATCGTCAAGTAAATTATGTTCATTTTAATAGAGTCATTCTAATTTAAAGCACTCAAATGAAACGCAAAACCACGATCACGATACAACTCCAATAGTCCGTAGAGTCCATAATAGTCCTTTGTTTTGTCGCCAACTTGTGGACCGACTTTAGTTTCAAATTTATCGAGAACGAAACTAGTAATGTTCTTTCGGCCAATATTGCTTATATAAAATTTCTTTATCTTCATAAGGTATCGTTTTGGCAATTACAGTGTTTTAGGCAAAGCTAGAAATATATTCAGAAAGATTTGACAGAACAAGGTAACATATTTACCAGCATTTGTACTATAATTACACTGATGTATGTGAATTATATTCTTAATAACCTTCTATATAAATGACTCCAGAACATGAACCTAAAGCAGAGACTCAACTTTCAACGATTTCGAATTTGTTTCTGGCTGTTAGGTACTATTTACTAAGTGGATGTGGTTTGACAAAGTATTAGTTGCTCTAGGGCTCAGTCCTGCATCGTCGGTGCATTTACAAACATCTAAACCCACTCCCATAAACATCCATCCGCTCAGAAATCGAACCCGCGACATGCAGCGCAGCAGTCAATCGCTCAACCACTGTGCCAACAGTGCAGTCGCGTCAGTAAGTTTTCGGGAATTCAAATCACTGGCTTTACTACGCAGCCCAGGAGGTTTGTAAAAGAATATCGAACTATCGTCTTTATACACAGATACTAATAGTAATCCAGTAGAATTTTGAACAACTAGTGAAGTTGTCAGCATAAAGTCATCATTAACAATCAGTTCCTCTATACTTGATTCAATTTTATCAATTTTAAGGTTCTATCAAATTAATCAAATCAATTTTACCAAAGTGCCTATTTACTTCGCTAACCTATTATGTTCAGTGTATATGTGTTTATTTATGTATGTATGATTTTGAATATGTATGTATCTGTGGTATTTTAGTGTAATCTATTTATAAGGTATACACCAAAGACAGTCCCATCTATCGTTGAGGAGAATCTGTCCATTCCTTGGTGGCCCGGAAGAAATTACATTAGCGATAAGTCCGCCCAATGTATATATATATATATATATCTTTTTTAATCATTGTATGTTTTTGGTGTACAATAAAGTGTATACAGGAGCGTGGAGTTTTGATAGAGTTATGGAGGGATTAAGACTATTTGCGTCAGATTCACACAAGACTGCACTCGCTGCCAAAATCTACGCACTCTAAAAGCTCGGTGGATCTTTTAGACTTGTTTATGCAACTTTTTATTTCGAGTACTAAGAATATTATCGTTTACTCTGTGACACTTCACAAGAGGTTCGGGGCATTTGATCTAATGGCGTCCTTTACTACGAAAGTTAAAACAAGTCATTGAGCTATCATTTGACGTTAATGTTGTGGAATGATCACGTCGTTATTTTTTTTTGTGCGTCAGTTTCCGAAGAAACACGCTGGGAACTCAGAAAATTTTAAGAAGTCTTCCGGTTCATTACAATTTAAAGCTGGAGCTCCTTGAAAAACATTTAAAAGATTCAGTACCTCATTTTTTTTTGTCCCTCCCGAGATTCTCTTCTGCATAGTTGTCCTGCTTAAAGATGAAGAGGTCGAAATAGAGATTCTGTGCTCCCTTTAAGATCGCTTCTTTGCCTCTGCCTTGTTCGACACAGGATCTACCCGGCTTTCCTTCTGCAATTTCACACCATCAGATTCCATTGGGTACTAGAAATCGGAAAAATCAAAAATCAGAAATCATAAAATCAAATTATGGCAAACGAAAACTTTTGAAAGTATACTTAGCTTTATCTTTGGCATACATAGCCTCATTTTGGCACACTTGGCCTCATTTTGGCACACTTGGCCTCATTTTGGCACACATGGCCTCATTATGGCACACATGGCCTCATTTTGGCACACATGGCCTCATTTTGGCACACATGGCCTCATTTTGGCACACTTGGCCTCATTTTGGCACACATGGCCTCATTTTGGCACACATGGCCTCATTATGGCACACATGGCCTCATTTTGGCACACATGGCCTCATTTTGGCACACATGGCCTCATTTTGGCACACATGGCCTCATTTTGGCACACATGGCCTCATTATAAATAAATAAATAAATAAATTTCGGCACACATGGCCTCATTATAAATAAATAAATAAATAAATTTCGGCACACATGGCCTCATTCTAGAACACTTGGCTTCACTTTAGTACACTTGGCTTTACTTTTAACACTCTTGGCTTCACTTTTAACACTTTTGGCTTCACTTTAACGTACTTGGATTTACTTTAGCCCACTTAGCCTTACATTAAGCAATTTTAAACTATTTTTATTTTCACTATAAATGTAGGTAATCCCACTTCTGAGATGTGATGAAATCATACACCTCAAGTACAGCTTTAATAACGTTTATTCACTTTTCTCTCCACACAATTAGGTTATACACTTACACACACATACACATACATATTACACAGCAAGATATAATAAATGTAGCACGGAACCGTAAGATATGCTTACAGTTCAACTTCTGGCCAAAAAGAGACTCGGTCTGTCCAAGCAAATCAATTGCCAACCGAATGTTTCCCGCCTTAAAAGGAAGTGAACACTCAGCCGACCATTCGACCAATCAGAGTAAACAGGAAATATTAAAATTACTTCACTAAAATATATGAAACTAAACATAACGACTTCAACAATAATTATTATAAATAGAGATATAAACGGTATTGATTTATTAATAATTTTACAAATGAATATAATACTATCTTAAACGGATGTATAAACTACATGCAACCACTCGCGCCATCTATCGCTTATGATGAGTCTTATTTCTACTTATTTTACAAAATCATTACAGTAATATCTTCGAAAATAATCATTTAAATCATATGCTGTAAAGGTCGATATAGATCTATAATAAATCAAAAATGTATTTAAGTAATTAGGTAAATTGTATAAGGATTAATGCTGTATTGGTTAAAATCGCTTCGAAAATTAGCTAACATTTGTCGTAAAAAGTAAATGACAAAAAAAAAGATTATTGTTTTATATACATAAGAGAGACATATACCATCGCGGACTTTTCTGTAGACCTTTTCAATGTAAACAATATTTAATACCTTATTTTGATAAATCTTGTAGGGTTCAGCCCGCGTTTCACTGTAAACGCGGAAAAAATGCGATTATTTACAACATCACATTAGATACCTCAAAAATAATAGCATTTCTCCACTATTTAATGGATGCTATTATACATATAAACCTTCCTTTTTAATCACTCTATCTATTAAAAAAAAACCGCATCAAAATCCGTTGCGTAGTTTTAAAGATTTAATGATACTAAGGGACATAGGGAAAGAGAAAGCGACTTTGTTTCTAAATCTATATATATAAAAATGAATTGCTGTTCGTTAGTCTCGCTAAAACTCGAGAACGGCTGGGCCGATTGAGCTGATTTTGGTTTTAAAATGTTTGTCGTAGTCCAGGATAGGTCTAAACGGCGAGAAAGTAAGGAAAAAATGATTTAATAATAATGATGTATGAGCTTCATTGTTTTTACTTCTTCTCTACACTTTAGTGCTACCCTGGTACCCTGCACCTCCAAAAAGGAGAAAAAATAAAACTCACTTACAAGAGCAATGGGAGAATGGCAATGATAAATGTCACAACAATACAATATTAGTTTGAAGTTGAAGTTGGCTTTGTGGCTTTTATTAGAAACTTTAAACCGGCAGAGAGTATTTCTTGCTTTAAACGAATGCATCAACGGCTGAGACTTTTTTTTTATGTACGGTGTATGGTACCAGGGTAGCACAAAAGTGTAGAGTCGAAACAATAAAGCTGATTATTATTAGCATTATTAGTCTAATATTACATCGATGAAGTTATTTTGCCTACTTTGAGGAGTTGCAAGGTACCAGGATCGCAAAAAAGTGTAGGAGAAGTCGAAACAATGAAGTTCATTCATTCACACAGGAACAACGGGAACGGGATAAAAAGGATATCCTATATCCTTCTCCCAGTTCTTAGCTACCTCCCTACCAATTTTCAGCCAAATCGGTTCAGCCGTTCTTAAGTTATAAATAGTGTAACTAACACGACTTTCTTCCATATATATACAGATTATCCTAATTTAAAATAGTAGTAGTAGTAAATAAGATCATGTCATATTGCCTTTAGGGCGGAACAAAGTTTGCCGGGACACTTTTGTGCTACCCTGGTACATAGCACCTCTACAAACTAGGCACAATAAAAATTCTTTGATGTAATTATTATGGTTTAATGATGAATGAGCTTCACTGTTTCGGCTTCTACACTTTTGTTCTGCCCTGGTACCTTACACCTCCACAAAGTAGAGAAAACCAAATTTCTTCTATGTGTGATTTTAATGATGAATGCAAAGCCGATTACAAAGTGAAGGAAAACATTTTAAGGAAACCTGGCCTTTTGTAAGTCTGAAATCGCCAACCCGCATTGAGCAAGCGTGGTGATTACGCTCAGTCGTTCTCCTCTCTAGCTATCCCCAGCAGGGGGGGCGGGGACGATAAAAAAAGGCTGATGAGATGATGATTAGCTTCATTGTTTCGATTTCTCCTACACTTTTGTGCTGCCCTAATTATCCTAATTTAAAAACTAAAAAATAAGATCATGTGATATTTATTGCCTTTAAGGCGGAACAAAGTTCGCCGGGTCAGCTAGCGGGTCTTCTAGCCGACCTTGCGAACTTTGTTCCGCCTTAAAAGCAATATGACATGATCTTATTTACTACTTTTTAAATTAGGATAATCTATATATATATAAAAGAAGTCGTGTTAGTTACACTATTCATAACTCAAGAACGGCTGAACCGATTTGGCTGAAAATTGGTAGGGAGAACTGGGAGAAGGACATAGGATATCCTTTTTAACCCGTTCCAGTCATTCCTGTGTGAATGAATGAACTTCATTGTTTCGGCTTCTCCTACATTTTTGTGCTACCCTGGTACCTTGCACCTTCTCAAAGTAGGTAAAATAAAACTTCATCCATGTAATATTAGATTAATAATGATGAATGAGCTTCATTGTTTCGACTTCTCCTACACTTTTTTGTACTACCCTGGTACCATACATCGTACATCTTTAAAAAAAAAAAAAAGTCTCACCCGTTGATGCATTAGGTTAAAGCAAGAAATCCATTCTAATATTATAAATGCGAAAGTAACTCTGTCTGTCTGTCTGTCTGTCTGTCTGTCTGTCTGTCTGCCTGTTACACTTTCCCGCTTAAACCTCTCAACCGATTTTGATGAAATTTGGCCCAGACAATCTTTAGACCCTGAGAAAGAACATAGGCTACCTTTTATCCCGGAAAAGTTTGATGTTCCCGAGGGAAATCTAAAAAGCGCGATATAACCGAACTCCACGCGGGCGAAGCCGCGGGCGGAAAGCAATTTTTTCCGTGCAATGAACTTCATTGTTTCGGCTTCTCCTACATTTTTGTGCTACCCTGGTACCTTGCACCTCCTCAAAGTAGGCAAAATAAAACTTCATCCATGTAATATTAGATTAATAATGATGAATGAGAGCTTCATTGTTTCGACTTCTCCTACACTTTTGTGCTACCCTGGTACCATACACCGTACATCTTTAAAAAAAAAAAAAGTCTCACCCGTTGATGCATTCGGTTAAAGCAAGAAATCCATACTAATATTATAAATGCGAAAGTAACTCTGTCTGTCTGTCTGTCTATCTGTCTGTCTGTTACGCTTTCCCGCTTAAACCTCTCAACCGATTTTGATGAAATTTGGCACAGACAATCTTTAGACCCTGAGAAAGAACATAGGCTACCTTTTATCCCGGAAAAGTTTGATGTTCCCGAGGCAAATCTAAAAAGCGCGATATAACCGAACTCCACGCGGGCGAGGCCGCGGGCGGAAAGCTAGTAATTAAATAATTAAAAACTAGTAGTATACTATGTAGTGAAAGAAATCTTTAGAAGCATTGATATAATATTAAACAGATATGATATGCTCTAACAAATTAACCAAAATAAATGTGCCGATCGGAGCAGCAGCACACACATGCAATTTTTTTATTCTGCGTACATTTCACACGTTGGCACAGTGTGAGTGAGATGAGGCGAAATCTAAAGCATAGAGAAGAAAAAGATGGCTAGTGTTTGTCGTTTGCGCTTAAATAGAATCGACGAAAACTAAAGCGACTTGCTGGACTTGCTATCTATCTACTTGCTGGACTTACCTCCTTTTGTACGCTTCATTTTCAGTGCGCTAGTGACGTATCTACCTTAGTTTAATATTGTCTCAATGTTTAGAAGTATGGTAATACTTCACTGTACTTCAGTAACATGGTATTATGACGGTATATCATGACATACATATTTACCTATGCGTATCGTTTTAGCTATTGAAATAGTCCGTACAGTTTTAGTACCCTACTCGTGAATCGTTTGGCAAAGAACTGCTCCTAAAACGCATAGTTTTGCTACCCTATTTGTGTCCTGTTTGAAAATGGGCCCTAAAACGGAATATACATCATCATCATCATCATCATCCCAGCGTTAATCCCAGTCGCATCTGAAGCCTTTTCAGCTTTGGAGTCTGAGGTCCGCTTTACCAGTCCAACTGCTGATATGGCTAAACTTCGACATTTTCCGTGAAGCGACTGCCGTCTGACCTCCACAACCCGAAGGTGACATCGAAGCATTGCAGTTAGACCAATTGTTGGACTTTTGAGGGCTCCAACAACCCGTAACGACTGCCACTAGATGTTCGTATGGCAACCGGGACCAACAGCTTAACGTGCTTTCCGAGGCACGACCAGACCAGTGCAAATATTCATATTCATGCATACAAATACTTGCACTGTGCGGGGATCGAACCCGCGCCACCTTGCGCAGCGGCCGAATCCGCTACCGCTACGCCACGGAGGCTGTTTGTTCACTTCACTGTACTTCAGTAACATGGTATTACGACGGTATATCATAACATACATATTTACATATGCGTAATGTATTCGCTATTGAAATAGTCCGTACAGTTTTAATACCCTACTCGTGAATCGTTTGGCAACTGCTCCTAAATCGCATAGTTTTGCTACCCTATTTGTGTACTGTTTGAAAATGGGCCCTAAAACGAAATATACATATTTATATGAAACTCCAACGGGAAAACTCTTTGTAGCAGAAGGTATTAGGCGACGCGGTTTACATAGCTACATGGAATCACATCTTGTGGGAGTGTATTCTTTGGCAGAATGAACGCAATATTATGTTGGATAGTGTACAAGTTACATCCGGAGTTGTTTATTATACGGACCTTGTAGAAACTAGAACTAATTTCCGTGTGTTCAGGCGCTTTTGCCATACCTATTATTGGAATCAATTGTAACAGCACATACCTACTTAGGACCCATTAACTTAATCAAATTTTATTCCGTGGTGCTTGGCAATCTGGGCTTCTCCCAGTTGCAATAATGTCTCTTTGTGCCGATTGGCCTAGTTCTGTTCTGTCTCCTGCTTGTTATGGAGGGAAGTGGAAAAAATATATTTTTCTTACTCCTCCGCTATTCTTTTCTGATTAATTTCGTTGCGGGACCCAAGACAGTTGAATTGTTTCTCCGGGACTCGTCGAGCTTCATTGCTCGGCGTTTTTCTGGCGGTCTCCACTGTTGATTCTGGCTTTCAGGAGTTGCAGTGGGTTGGGAACAGTGTGGCGGGTTTTGTCCCGGCTACATGGAATTGTGTGAGTGGTAAATATTTTGATAATACCTCAGGGCTTTAGATATTGAAAATATTGAGCTACATACATTCCGGCCCAAATAAAATTACGTTAAAAATTTTCTAACCTATAGATACTATGCCTGAAGGATTGCTAGACTACGGAATTTGCGTGAATATTTTCACTATGAGTATTTGGACTACGCTCAACTACCTCGCGAACGCCTGCAACTGATGACTGGGACCTTCACGGGTTACTGCTCTCTAATCAAATACTTCCACAGAATGGGCATAACGTACAGCCCTGTGTGCAGAGCATACATGGACGCTGAGGAGATCGTTGCTCATGTACTCTTCGAGTGTACAGGCGCCAATCAGATTAGAACTGAAAGCCTCGGCACGAAATTTTACACAGATGTTCTAGAAAAGCCAGGAGACTTAGCCGCGGCTTCTGGGGGGAGGTAGGCTGGTAGTTGGAATAACACAATGGTCCATTTGAAGTATTAACTGCGGAAATCAAACCCGTAACGTAACATACAACCTCGCTAACTCATACGCTCGCTAACGGTAACACGCAATATCAACTTACTCAAAACAATCACTTGAATATATGCAAAAATGCGGCCGTCGACTGAGTACCTACACAAAAGTTGACTGAAACAAAAAAAAAGTTGAAACGTTGACCGCCAAAATATCAGTAACCAGGGACCCTAGTGTCATAATGGTCGATCAATGATCTCATAATGTTCGATTTTGGCAAGTTTCGTAATCTATTAACTAAAAGGCAATATTTTGATTTTCCAGAGGTGGCACTGGCACTTCGCTGCATATCAATAAATGTTAAAATTAAGTACTTAAGTAGTTTTAAGAAAATCTTTTGTACTTTCGGGTCTTATAATAATGGCAATCTGACAGTGTCATTCTATCACCATTCCATTACGAGACTATTGACTTTTAACATAATAATGGTGAAATGACAGTGGAATAGGGTTGGAATGACAAATTTATAAAAATAGCAGACTAGGGCCCTCACGGTAGTAATATAAATACGTAGTAGGGTAGGGTTGACGAGTGGAGACCGCGTCTCGGCAAACGTAGCGTGGGACGCCCTTGGGCGAGATGGAGCGACGACATCAAAAAGGTGGCTGGTAGTGGCTGGCGGAGAACTGCTCAGGATCGAGCTTGTTGGCGTGCCATGAAAGAGGCCTATGTCCAGCAGTGGACGAGTAAAGGCTGATGATGATGATGATGATGATGATGAGGGTAGGGTTCTCATGTACCGTCCGACAAAAACTGCATAGTTCTCACATACATAATTATTTTATATAAATGATATAATACTGTAAAACCACATTATTTGGATTTAAAATATAAGTGTTTCCATTAAGTTCCTTGACCTTTCTTCTCTATAGTTACTTACTACGCGTTAAAATGGGCAATTGGCTTATCTATAGAACTATAGCTATCTTTCTGATTGAACGACCCCTTGATGAATTAAAATTTCCCGTAATTGGTTTACTTAAAACAAATAGATTGAGTTTAATTGATCGTAATAACAGGAAGAACAAGCTGCTCTCGACTTGATCAGATCTTTTATGACCGTTTTACATAAATAAATCATAGCTTTTACTAGATAATCAATCACCTAAATCATCTTGTTCAATGGATTTACTTATCATCGTCACAAATAAATATTCATTCATTCATTCATTCATAGTCGTTGAACAAGAAAACATCAATCGGGATAGGTTTTCAAAACCATTCAACTATTCACTCAACAGAAACTCCCTTTTAAATTGAAATACACAAAATGATAACGACCGCCTTTAAGATCACTTTATCAATGAACCTTGGAATTTGAACATTGAGTTAAGGCTGTGGCCAGTTTATCATACTGTGGCTGAATGGATTGCAAATTATTTGGCAAATAACTTTTGTCCATTTGATGAGCTACAAAGAGATTTAGATGAAGAGTCAAAATTTGATAACAAATGATTATGTTAAGCTTTAATTTCCTTTTGTTGGGAGATTATTTTACATGTTTATTGATGCTCCAACTGTAACCATAAATTTACCAGATGACCCTAGACCTAGACCCCATTTTTTCGGATGGGAAATCATCCAATAACCTCTTCCGCTCCGCCCAGAGCGGAGCGCCTTTTCAGTCTTTTATTCACTCCCTGGGCTGTCACTAATGTCAATCCCTTAGTAATAGGTCGAATGACATCTCACTCCACGCTCACTTACCCCTAAGTATTGACGGGGAAATGATTTCAGAATCGAACTGCTGTCATCTGACCTACTGACGCCTTACTTCGATTGAGTTTTCAGGATGAGATATTAACAGAATAAGACTGGCTGAAATCGGAAAGTGATTCTCGTTTTACACTCATAAAGTAGGGTACGAATACGCTACTTTATGAGTGTACTGACGTGTGTACTTTATGTGTGTGTAAGAACGCGTTCGAACCTATGTCGCTTATAAAATGAAAAAATAATACTTTTTTTTAATGATTATAACCTAGTGCTTGACTGCAATCCCGCCTGATGGTAAGCAGTGATGCAATCGTTGATGGTAAAGCGCACTAGTTTATTAAGCCACTTAAAAAACTTAAGAATAGGAAGGAACACGGCAGTTGAGCGAGGTGATGCAATGTTAAACCCAAGACCAACACGACCAAATAATGCTGCGCTAGAGGGAGATTGATCTGGAGACTCTCCTCGACCAAACTCCCGACACAATAACATTTGGCGCATCGTACCCGCCACACATCGCAACACAACTGCTCAGACCCGTCCTCCGTACGGCTTCACCAAACATCATGCCGGAATATGACGAATCGCTTGGCGGCAAGACTTTGTCTGGTGAGTGGTAACTTCTGTCGGCAGCTAAGCTAAAGTTAGGTACCAATTGTCATTGCCTACAAATTGTTCGTATGTACATGACATCAAGTCTAAAGATAATAATGTAACCAAGTCCATAAATGATGAAAGTTTTCGTAAGATCGTCCAGTTTTGTTACCAAAACAATCTACATATTTCATTAAATTTAATTAAATTCTAATTTATAAAGCCCACTTTTCAAGTTATTATTAATTAAAACAGCTATAAAGCACAAGGTGTTACATAAATAATATTTCAAATTCAATAATTACAAGGGACTGTTTCGCTATAATTTGACTTGGATAGTGCTGGGAGTGAATGAAATGTAATGTTGTGAGTGAAAGTGAATGTAATGATTTGGTTAACTTCTAGGTTTGGAGTTTTGGCGGGAAGCTAAGATGCTTTTAAATTATTTATAGTGTCGTTTACTGAATAAAAACGCGTGATTTATGTAGTAAAAAGTGCATTTAGTGAATAATTCATAAAGAACAGTGAAATATTGTAGCATAGTGGCCACATCATGGCTTTGTACCAAATCTTCCTCCTATGTGTACGGTTCGCGCGGCCGTCTTTTTCGACATGAATAATTCATTACGTGACATTGGCTAAATGCACAAACCGTGCGAAGCCATAAGAGAAAGGAAGAAGAACTTTTGAAGATTTTTATTTTACTTGAAATTGGCACAAAGTCATAAGTAGTGCCACACTACAAAAAGAAACTTCTAGGTTATTTTTATCTTTAAGTAGATAGGTAGTACACAACAGCACGTAGCCGATTAGTATTAGGTATAGTTATTAGTCACGCGTTACTGTGTTGTGTTTATCTATTTGATCAAAAATTAGTACCTAGACGTACCTACGTCTAATCCAGGGATCAGTAATTAATTACATTGGAGGTCCGATTAAATAGTAATCTCTTCTTCCCTTTGGTATTTCATCTAAAGTATGTCTTCAAAAGATCACTCTTAGTAAACGGACCGCTCATTGTTTAGCCCATAATAATGTATGTTGTTTAAAAAGAAACCGTGACCCTGGCGCACAGGCAAGTGAAGAAACACGGGTCGGTTTTAGTTAGTAAATGTCTGACACGCCCTTCCGCTCCGCTCAGAGCGGGGGAGAGGTCATTTGATGATTTCCCATCCCACGAAAAAGGATTTCCGAACACACATTTTATAATAATGACAAGTGAGTCATATGTTCTATTGCTGTTTTTTGTATTAAACCCCAGTTTAAAGTGGAATAAATGTTCATTAAAACTCTAGAGTGGTTTGTATTAAATCTTTTATGTAATTTATATGGTATTTTAATGAAGAGTATTGTCATGGGCGTACTCCCTTGGGCAGCCAGGTGAGTTCACCTGCAAGTTATAAAATATACTAAATAATAATTTAGCTTAAGTTCTGTTGGCTTCAAGTCCGCACTAAATAGCTTGGCGATCCACATTCAGGCCGCCGTACGCCATCCGATAACTCCTGGGCCAATAAAAGACGCGACGCGATAAATCACGTGGTCAATCGTTCCCGCCATTAGTTGATTTGGTATTCCATTTCGCTTCGCTACGAAGCGATGTTACATTGGCTACAGGCCCTGGAAGTCCTGGCTCTAATCTACATAATTATAAAATAACAAAAAATCTACACAACTATAATTTGTTTGTTTTTTACATTAGATAGAATAATTCTTGAGAAAAGTACATAATATGCTATTTAACATCACGCTACAACCCCGATGTTCCGAGCAAAATAAGATAAAAATCAAAAAGAACCGTAGGTACGACATATTTCATACGAACAAATTCAAGGGGTGAAACTAATGGGTGTCACCATTGTATGGATCGCCCTGAGGACACGGTGGAGCATATGGTGGAGGTCTGCCTGCCTTGGGTAGAGCACCGCCGTGTCCTCGTAGCGGCGATCGGCGGCGATCTCTCGCCTCCAACCCTGGTCCAGGCCATGGTCCGGAGCGAGAGTGCATGAGAGCGCCCTCACGACACTAGCCGCCGCAGGAGACGCCCTGGTCGGGAGATGACACCAAACTCCCAGCCACCGTAGGCGCGGGCCTATGGGCGGTGAGCAGTGGGCAGCTCGCCGCCCGGGAAGGACCAGGCCTACGAACAAGCGGAGATTTGGTGGTCCTCGTCACCGGGCTGCAGGCAGTCCAGGGAGGCTATGCCATCCCTGGATGACAAGCTAACCAAAAGGTTGCTGCGCCTGGATAGGAGGAACCTACGATTGATGACGGGAATCATTACGGGCCACTGCTCGCTGAATAAGCATCTCCACACAATAGGCATAACGGACAGCCCTCTGTGCAGAGCCTACATAGAGGCTGACGAGACAGTTGCGCATGTACTCTTCGAGTGTACAGGCGTTACCTAAATTAGAAACGAAACCATAGGAGCACCAAGATCTTACACAGATGTTTTCAACAGGCTAGGCGACCTGATGGGCTTCTGGAGGGAGGTGGGCTGGTTGGAATAACCGCCAAAGGCCGCCATGGTCCACGCACAATGGTCCGCTGGAGGGACTGAGTGCGGAAACCAAACCAATAACATAGAACATAGAAGGACCAGGCCCGAGTCTACGGCGCGTCGTGTTTCACGCGCGCCTCAAAGAGATGTCAGCACATCGTGACGGGGTCCACGAAGACCGATGCCTCCTGGGTCAAGGTTGCGGGTTGGATAAACAAGAAACCGTGGCCCTGGCCGTCCCACAGGCAAGTGAAGAAACACAGGTGGGTTTTAGTCAGTAAAAGTCTGACACGCCCTTCCTTTCCGCCCAGAGCGGGAGAAGTCATTTGATGATGTCCCATCCCAACAGACAAAAAAGAAAGAAAAAAAAGGGGTGAAACTAATTCTTTATTAAATCATGGTAGGTTAAGGAGAGCAGCGGTGGCCTAGTGATATCGGCCGCGACTTAATAGCTATAGGTCGTAGGCTCGAACCCTGTCAGTGTAAATTATTACATCACCACAGCTCTCAAAACGGTGAAGGACAACAACGTGAGGAAAGCGGTATACGTATATCCTATAGGCTTAAACTTCAAAGAAATCTGAGGCACACCCTACACCAGGCCCGCGTGGTAGATTACGGCTCACTCCCTCTCACCGAGAGGAGGCCTGTGTTCCAACAGTGGGAACATTATAGCCTGATTATGATGAAGTCAAAGTATTAAATTCAAGTTAAGTGATGGTAAAGTGATGCATGCCTATCAATAAAACCACACAAACCTATAAGCATTCGACTATGAAGACTATTCGAATTGAAATTTCAATATGTTTACGGTTTGATTGTAAATTCACTTTCAAAACCATTCCCAACACTAGAAATAATTCCGCATTTCATTGAAAACATAAACTACTACCGGGGTCCTAATTCTCTATGCATGACTTCCAATTAATAATTCCTTACCACGAAACCACGTCAATTCCTTAATTAATCCCTGTATCCTCACGTTTACTTCACTCCTGTAAAGTTCATTGTGTCTATTTATTTATTTAAAAAGTACTGGCACATCACAAACATTAAACATTCAAAATAATTGATACTATTCAATTTATGGCCTGATGCATGCGACAATAATGGCGTACATAACATTGGCAGTTCATCGGCTCGAAGATATAATACAATAAAAACTAAATAAAATAATACCTAATAAAAATACACTTGAAAATTTAGCAAATAATACAATAATAATTGTTGAAATAATAATAAGAATGTCCAATAAATAATATGTCATATAAAAAAAAGAAGAAATGTGAATACAATACCAAGTAACAATAAGTCAAGCTATAAAACAAAAATAATTACAAAAAATGATTAACAATTAAAAGTGTGTCATTAGAGAATTAAAAACAACCCAACTTACCTTGATAAAAAAATATATGTATTAGGAAATATTTAAGGTAATTTATATAATAGGTACTGAAAAAATTACAGCAAATAAAGATCTTTTTAGGATAAGTCTTAAGTATTTTATTTGAAGACATAAGGATGGCTAATCATAAATGCAAATAACTCGCAGTTGGTTAACTTGTGGTGACTGCTACTGGAAATTCTTCACCAATGCATCAACGTTGTCAGAAACTAAAACGTAAAAGTCAAAACTGTGACCACAGATAAAACAGACCGTGGAACAAGGGCTCTGATCATGTCAGAGGAACACTGAGCAAATGTAAGAGTGGGTTTTAGCCGGTAAGAGTCCGGCACTGCCCAGACTGGCTCACCAGTGAGGCAGTCTGGGCGTCCATGAGGATTTCCCACTCCTGCAATATTAAAAAAAAACTTACCTTGATAAGTACCTCATTCTTAAGATTCACTATTCATATTCTTTCATCGAATGACTTGAATGCTTAGAAACATTAGTAAAACACCTAGACATTTTAACAAATAAGAAAGTTGTAGCGTAGTACATGCTCATATTTATTTGTATCCATTCCTGTAGGTCCGAACAATCATTCTTTTTTTTTTATAATTATAAATTATGCTTGACCGCAATCTCGCCTGATGGTAAGCAGTGATGCAATAATTGATGATAAAGCGCGCTAGTTTATTAAGAGCCTATTCACTCTAGCCTTCATCATCATCATCTCAGCGTTAATCCCAGTCGCATCGGAAGCTTTTATCAGCTTTGGAATCTGGGGTCCGCTTTACCAGTCTTAACTGCTTCTTTCGCTAAACTTAGATATTTTCCGTGAAGCGACTGCCGTCTGACCTCCACAACCCGAAGGCGATATCGAAGCATTGCAGTTAGACCAATTGTTGGACTTTTGAGGGCTCCAATAACCCGTAACGGCTGCCACTAGATGTTCGTATGGCAACCGGGACCAACGGCTTAACGTGCTTTCCGAGGCACGACCAGACCAGTTCAAATATTCATATTCATGCATACAAATATTTGCACTGTGCGGGGATTGAACCCGCGCCTCCTTACGCAGCGGCCGCGTCCGCGACCGCTACGCCACGGAGGCTGTCAAGCAGGCTGTAAGCAGTGATACAATCATTGATGATAAAGCGCGTTAGTTTATTAAGAGCCTATTCACTCTAGCCCTATAGACACTTAAATTGTAGTCAGACGGAAACACCGCCGCTGGCAAATTGTTACTGTTCCTCGATGTATGCGGTACCTATAAAAGACGAAGCGTTTCGCCTCGTTGACACCAACAACGTAAGGGTGGATTCTCGCTGACCGACGACGGGTCGTCCAATGATGGAGTAGAGATAGGGAAATTAAGTCATACAATTCCCGCACACTCTCCAAAATTAATCCTACAGAACGCCGACGGGCTGGCTACCCTTCGCCTGTGCTCCAGGCCTTGGAGACCGTTTTGAACCAAATCTGGGTCGCCAATCGACCTCTTCGCACGCCTCTGCACTGAATCCAAAGTGGCCAGGTGACATTTTGCGGCACCAGCACAAATGTGGCTGCAGTACTCCACACACGAACGGACCTGGGCTTTGTACAGCATTAAAAGCTGCCCTGGCGTGAAGTACCGCCGCACCTAGGATCTAGTAACTTTATATAAAATAAAATACATAACATGCTTGTAAACTCAATAATTTTATTTGAATACTAAAAAATAAAACACTTCTAACTTTTGACTACAAAAATACACAATACGGTCAATCTACAAAGCTTTTCTGACATTTTATTAGCTTGTACTTCCTCCACGAGCCCGTAACACTTCAGAGTACTTTTTGGACCATGATACACCTACTATTCTAGCAATACTATGTTGGTGCACAAGATACTGTGACCAGACCAGAAAGCTAATACCTAATTATTATTTATAAAAAAAATAAAAATTTGATATTTTTCAAAATTCGGATTTTTTTAGGTTATAGCTGTTCAAATGATACCTTTTTTGAAATGGCCGCTACTTATCTGCCTATAACATATTATTTATACATGCGGTTTTTCTAACTGACCCGTTATTTTTGCAGCCCGGTGTATGTATGTACGCCATATAGATTACAGAACATAAATATAAAGATTTTACAAAGGGAAACACAATGGGCGGTCTTTTTCAGACCTTTGGATGGAATACTAAGGGGAAGGAGATATAAATAATGTAGGTAGTCTACAGTGTACTATTTACATATGTAGATTATACAATAAATATGTAGGTACGCAAAGTTACGACGACTTATGACATCAGTCAGAGGTGGGCACTTTTGGTTAGACTTGGGAGTTTGGGACTAAGTGCTTATAAGAAAAAAAGCAGTTATGCTTTTTGCTTATTTCAAAAAGCAGCTTTTGTTTACTGCTTATTTGCTTAATTGCTTATAAACTTTGAAAGCAATTTCTAGTGCAAAAAGTACTTATATGTTAATGATTGCTATTTGCTATTTTATTTGCTATATGCTTTGAGACATAAATTATTTTATGACAGAATTTTGCCTGTTAATTAATCAATGAATTTTCCTTCGTACTTCACAAGCTTGGGACTGTCTGAATAACTTTATTTATGTAAATTTAATTCAATAAATCAATTTTAAATAAAAAATTAAATAAGAACTTTTAGTTCTTAAATGTTATTTTAGGTTGGTAACCGACGATTTATACGAAAATGATTTCTTACAAAAATTACATTCCGTGACATTGTCGAAAGTGAACTTCTTTCAAAAAAGTTCCAAATATTCCTAAAAATGTACGAAAAATTTAAATTTAGCTCTACTCAATTAATACCTATAGTCTTTCACAATTTAAAAACACACTATAATAACAAAACAATAACCAAACGCTTATCAACACTGACCATTACCATTAAGCCTCCAAATTAAAAAAAAAAAACATAATTCACTAATTCAATAAGTTGAACTGATTCAAAGAATCTGCCAAAGCAGAAAAAGCAACTAAATAAAATAAGCATAAGGCATAACTGAAAGAACAGTTATACGAAATTACGAAAAAGTTGCTACGGAAAAGCACTTTCCAATTCAATAAGTCGTATTTACATTGGTAGGATTAACATCACAAAAAGTGGATAATAATATACCTTATTTGCAATGGAGACAGCGACATCTGTTATTGGCGATAAATAACGTCAGCACATGATAGAGCGTACTATAAATTCGTAATTGTAGTAGTGTATATACAAGTCAACGGGTGGCGGCGCCCGCACCAGTCACAAAAAGTAAAAGTTGAATCTGCGTTTTTAAAAAAGCAACTTATTTTGCTTTTATAAAAAAGCATGCTTTTTTATTGCTTTATACTGTTGGAATCTGTGTAATTTCTGATATTGTTGAATAAATGTTGAAAAGAATAAAAACAGTAAAAACAGTACCTATATGATGGTTGCTATATTCGAAAGTAAGTCATACTATTTTTTTCTTTTAATATTGACATTAGAACAAAATATCAAAAAGTACTTAGTACTGAAAAGACTAAGTAGTTTTACAACATCCGCCCTTAATGGAAATAAAAAGACAGTAGTAATGCTAAACATAATACAAAAATAAAACATTACTACCAGACTAAACAGATACAAAATATAAACCGACCAAAAATAAATAGAAAATTATTCTACCTATTTATCAAACCCATATTAACAACGCACCTAAGATGTTTTACGCGCCTTAAGGGCTTAGTTAGAAAGTCGGCTGTCATTTTATCCGTAGGTATATATTTTATGTCTATAAGACCGTCCGTAACCTTTTCACGAATAAAATGATATCTCGTATCAATATGTTTGGTTCTATTGTGGTGGACTGGATTGAGCACAAGTTTCTGTGCACTTTGACTATCGTTGTATAACAACACCAGATCAGCAAAATCAGTAATGTCACACACTAACCGTCTGAGGAAAATAGCCTCCTTTGCAGCACTGGTCAAGGACATATACTCAGCTTCTGTAGAAGATAATGCTACCGTCGGCTGTTTCTTACACTCCCAGCTAATAGGTCCACCTGCTAGCGTAAAGTAGTAACCGGTGTACGACCGGCGGTCATGCACACAGTTCGCCCAGTCAGCATCCGTGTATCCACACAGATGTCCACCAACTTTCCTGTAAGTAATACAGTAATCCACAGTACCTTTTAAATACTGTAACACCCTTTTTGCGGCCAACCAATGCCTTTTGTCAAAACAGCTATTAAACTGACTTAAATAGCTTGTGGCATAAGCTATATCGGGTCTCGTATTCACAGCTAGGTACATGAGACATCCTATCAAGTTTTGGTAAGGATATTCGCTAAGAGATGTTGGATTACCTTTCTCTAACTTATTATTCTCCAAAGGTGTAGACATCTCCTTACAATCTCGCATATTAAACCGCTCCAACACTGCCTGAATGTAGTTCTTCTGACTGACCACGATTTTATCGTCATCACGGATAATATTTAAGCCTAAACAATACGATAATTGTCCCAAATCTTTTATTGAGAAAAATTTTTCCAAGTCATTTTTGACAATGTCAAATGAACTTTTTTCTTTGTAAAAGACAATAAGATCATCGACATAGACTGCGAGAATTATTGTTTCACTACCAAACTTTTTCAAATAAACACATGATTCCGCAGATGTTCGTGCAAAGCCAATTTTTGATAGGGTTTGATGCAATTTAATATTCCAGGCTCGAGCTGCCTGCTTCAACCCATAAATGGATTTTCTGAGCAAACAGACTTTACTTTCTGCCCCGTGCTCAGCAAATCCCTCAGGCTGTTGCATGTACACTTCCTCCTCTAAGTCCCCATTGAGGAATGCGGTATCAACATCCATGTGTTGTATTTTCAAATCCATTTCTGCCGCCAACGCTATAAGGGTACGCAGAGATGAATTTCGAACCACAGGGGCAAATGTTTCATTATAGTCAGTCCTCCAAACTTGACTAAAACCTTTCGCAACTAGTCGTGCCTTATATTTGACTATTGCACCGTGCGCGTCTCTCTTTATCTTGAACACCCATTTACATGGAATAACCCTTTTATTTGGTTTATACACTAATGTCCAAGTTTGCTTATTCAACAAAGCATTGTACTCATCATTCATTGCGGAGATCCAGTTATCTTTATCAACGCTATTAATAGCTTCACGATAACTTTTCGGATCCTCACATAACAAGTCATCACCGAGAGTGCCGTATGAATAATAATCTGGAGGCTTACGTACTCGTACAGGATATCGTCTTTCAGGATAAACATCACTGGATTCATTTGAAGGAACCAGAGACAGATCAGTTTGTTCACCCGATTGTGAAGAGTCCACGTCACCTACATCACCCGTTTCATCAGTCGCGTCCACAAAAACCTCAGCTTGCTCTACCGGGGCCATCTCTACGTCTTCTGAAGAAGGTGAAGAAGAAGTTGAAGCAGATGAGATAGAAGTTGCCAGTGGCGATGTGGTATCTGAAGAAGTTTGTGAAAACCAGTTAATGACATTGGGACTCATAACAAGATCAGGCTGAACAGGCTTATCCTTCAATCCTGAAAAGTTATTTTCAAAAAACGTAATATCCCGTGACTTAATCAATCTCCGAGGGTTTTCCGCGCTACGGAAATAATAACTTCGTGGATCGTCTGAATATCCAATAAATATACATTCAGAAGCTTTCATATCTAGCTTAGTTCTTTGGCATGAAGGCACGTGAACTAAAGCTCGACAACCAAACACCCTTAAATGAGACAGGTTGGGTTTACTCCCACACCACATTTCATATCTTACCATGAAGTGCACGATGAGGTGACCTATTCTTTAAATAAACACTGGTCTCAACAGCATCTTGCCAAAAAGCTTTCGACAGACAGCTCTGTGCCAGCAAAGAACGGGCCTTCTCCACAATACTACGATTGCAACGTTCACTTACCCCATTTTGTTGAGGGCTATATGGTACAGACGTTTCATGTCGAATCCCTTGAGCCTGCAAATAGTCTGTCAACTCCTTATTGACATACTCAGTCCCATTGTCTGACCGAAGGGTTCGAATTTTAGTGCCAGTCTGTCTCTCAACAAGTGTTTGGAAAACACAAAAATACTTCTGAACTTCTGTTTTAGATGACATACAATATAGGGTTATAAAACGTGTATAATCATCTACAAAAATAATAAAATATTTATTGCCTTTAAAAGATTCAGTGGACAGGGGTCCACAAACATCCGTATGGACTAATTCTAATGGTGACGAAGCCTTCTTATACTTTATCCCTTTGAAAGGCTTCCGGGCCTGCTTACCTTCTACACAAGGTACGCATGGTTCTTTGTCAACCTCAGTATACTCCACACCAACAGCTAGACCTTTTCTGAGTAGATCCATACCAATACGGCAGAGGTGCCCTAGACGCTTATGCCAAAGCTGAAACTGGGACAAATTAGTGTGAACATTATAAGCTGAAACACTTTGCGGCTTTACTGTACAATCTAAAGTGTACAATCCACCACAAATAGAACCATGTAAAACACGACCATTTGTAAAAGAAACATCATTAGAATTATAAAAATTACAGCCATTACTATCAAAAACAACTGAGAGATCTTTCTCTACTGCTTTTTTAACCGACAGTAAATTACAATCTAGATCAGGAACATGTACAACATTAGAAATCTTCTTGTAATTGGTATTTGTGTCAATCGCAACGTCTCCTAAGCCCACAGCCGGCAAACTTTTACCATTTGCGACAGTTATCTTTCCATCATGGGGTTGATAACTATTAAACCATTCAGCATGTGGAGTGATGTGAGTAGTCGCACCAGAGTCGATAATCCATTTCTCAGATATCTGAACATTAGGTGCAGACAAAGCCAGTTCCGTGACACCATCCAAAACAAATTTCGTGACATTTCCTGAACTTGAAACAACTAATCCCTTATCCTTAGAACAACTTTCTGTAGAGCAACTCGCCTTTGCCTTTTTCTCCTTCTTTTTGAGAGGGCAATTAGGGCTCTTGTGACCAGGCTTCTTACACCTAAAGCAAATAACTTGTTTTGTTTGCAACGCAGTCACATCATCTTTAGTCTCCTTCGTCATTTCGCTCAACAACTTAGTCCTCACCAAATCTGTTGTGACTTCGACGCTCCCATTCTCAAGCGCCATGATCATGGGCTCGAAACGAGACGTCAGACCTCCCAATATACAGTATGTTAACTAACAGAGGGCGTTCCCGTTAACCCGAAATAGTATAGCATCCATACATGCTAAATAAAATATTTCCATTCGAAAACAAAATGTTTTAAAATTTTTTCAATATGAAAAATTCAATAAAAATTTTAAATTGACATGTAAAAGAAACACTGTACACGCGAACTTGAAGAACGGCAACGTCGCAATTTATTTATGAATGACAAGCCGCGTATGCTAATGTGTGCCGCCCCGTCACAAAGGTCCCCCCCCCCCGTCGTCCCCCGAATGTCCATCCCTAATTTTATTCGCTAGTAATCTCTCCGCTCACGCGCTGACCGGATGTACTAATTTCGCATTGCAACGTCTTGCGTCATTCTTGTAAAAATGCCGCGTTATCAGTTCAGTGCTCAGGAGTATGTGAACATGGTGCTCATTTATGCTGAGTGTAATTTTAATGGTGCACGTGCTCTGAGGATGTATGCTGAGAGGTATCCTAATGCACATCAACCGCAAAATTCTCGTGTTATTGTGAGCGCTCTGGTGCGTATGCGTAACAATGAGCCCGTAGTGCCGCGTCGTTCTGGTGGACCCCGACCCGTGATCCCGTGGCGTGATGGTGGCCACCACGGTCAACTGACTTAACACCTCTTGATTTCTTTTTTTGGGGTTGGGTCAAACAACTCATTTATAAAAAAGAAAGCCACTCGCGGGAGGAGATGCAAATGCGAATTCGCACAGCATTCCGTATTATCAGGAACCGCATACGCGATGACCCGACTTTAATGCGACGAGTGCACCAAAATAACCGTCGGCGACTGCGACAATGTGTGGACTGCTCGATATGCTGACCTCCTCTGGTCAGCATATCGAGCAGTTTAAAATCTAGGTAAGTTTTAACATTAGGTATTTAAATGTTTCATAACACCTAAAACATATCGAAAACATTAAAATAAAAAAAATAACACTAAACGACTGTGCCACAAAATTAATAAGTTCAGAAGTCAAATTCCTTCCTAAAACCCGTTCCACAAACGTGTTACTACTGTGACGTTACTCGATTGCTATGAATAAACGCAAGTAGGTACCTACCTACTTAGGTATTACGAAGGTTACCTTGGTACATAAAAAGTTTTTAAATCTCTATTATTGGAGAAAACATTCACTTCCTAATGTGTAATACGTCATTATCATTTTAATCCTAGCCTAAACTGTGTTTTAATAAATTAAAATTTCCTCAAACTTAACCGCAGGCTATTTATTAGCGGTACATTATTTTTAAGATTAAATTAATTTTGGTTTTTCATAACACTGTATGCTTGTCGTACCATATTCCACCCACCGCTCTGAATGGCTAGGTAAAACGAATTCGTGTAGGTACTTGTTCCGTGAGTGGACCTTCTGTACTCGTATCTGTTTATTAAGTGGCCACGAGCGCGTACCTATCCGATCCTCAGAAGCGTAACCACACCACCGCGCCTTGCCTGCGCGCACCTTGGCTGACAATATCTGTTTAAATCTGTGTATTTTAATTGAAATGTTATTGATAGGAAGGCAAGTACCTACATGAATTTGTTTTTTTTTTTATTTACTATGTTTGCGATTGCCAATAGGTAAGTCCTCCACAGTCCAAGGTCAATGACGCGTTCCTTTGTCAGCGTTATTTGAGACGGGTTGTTAAGTGTTATTGTTAAAACTAAACATACCTACATAAATGTTTAATTTTAATGATAACAACACGACGATGTCTCTTTGTAATTCACTAAGCCGCCTTTATAAAAGACGCCGCCGCTCAAAATCACGCGCATTGCAATGCGACGTTGCCAGTTTGGGCAATACAACGTTAGGTAGATACTATTCCGTGCTACTATTTTGATTTAAATCAGGAGGTTTCAAATTTATTTTCAATTATAATTTTTTTTTTATTCGGATTTTTTTATGCTTATTTTTCTATGCTGATATTTTTATTTTAATCTATTAATGATATATATTAACGAGTTTAAGGGAACGCCCTCTGTTATTTAACATACTGTAATTGCTGCCAGAGAACTATCTTCTATGGTCTTGCCAATATCGACCAGGTCTAGTGCTGTTGTAGTTATTGCGGTTATGTAAGCCTCTACGTCAGAAAAGTCAGATAAGTAGTACCTGTACAACTTGCGTTCCAGTGACAATTTACGACCCAAACTGCGATCCTCGTAGGATTTTTGAAGAGCATCCCACGCTTCTTTTGCGGTCTTAGCTGGTCGAACAATCGAAATAGCAGCACCATCTACAGTAAGGCATATCTTAGAAAGAGCCTTTTCATCCTTACGTACATCGTCGGGCGTCTTATTCCCTTCAAATGTTCCGCTTACTGTTTCCAATAATCCTTCATGCATTAACAACATTCGCATTTTAAATTTCCACACTGTGTATCCTTCTCTATTACAAAGCATCGGAATACCATTTAGGGACATACCAGAAACTGCAGCAGACATGGTTACTAGGTATATTTTCCACCACCAATCTCCTTTTAAATTTGATTGTAAAATATACAGAGCCTCGTGCTGATAACGTATGTTGGAATCTGAGTAATTTCTGGTATTGTTGAATAAATGTTGAAAAGAATAAAAACAGTAAAAACAGTATATGATGGTTGCTATATATGAAAGTAAGTCATACTACTTATTTCTTTTAATATTGACATTAGACAAAATATCAAAAAGTACTTAGTACTGAAAAGACCAAGTAGTTTTACAACACTCTGGCGCAGCATCGTTGGTCGTGTTGTTGGGTTAAACATTGCATCACCTCGCTCAACTGCCGTCTTCCTTCCTATTCACTCAGTTTTTTTGAGTGAATAGGCTTAATAAGCTAGTGCGCTTTACCATAAACGATTGCATCGCTGTTTACCATCAGGCGGGACTGCAGTCAAGCACTAGTTTATAACTAATAAAAAAAAAAAAAAATCACACGATCATCTATTGAAAAAAACCTCTTCAAAATCTGTTGCGTAGTTTTAAAGATCTAAGCACATAAGGACAGAGAAATAGCGCGTGACTTTGTTTTATACTACGTATTATATGTAGTGTGATCACTATCACACTACATATAATACCACTACGTGTGTATCACTATACACACAACTGGAAACTCAATTTTAAGACAACAATATTAATCTTACGCCCGATAACAATGTCTAGAACGGGCTGTTTTGTTAAGCAATCCACCTGTTTACCTACCTATCTTATACAAATTGTATTGTATACAATATTGATTTTGCTGTTGATAACATTTACACATGATGTTACCAAATCATGTTTCTATGCTATGAAAGTTTGGTTATTGACAAACCACCCAACGATATTTGACGATACGATTGATGCAGTGGCTAAGGGTTCGTTTCCCGCCCGTATCTTTCCGTTTGTGGTATGTGAATTAAAATGTTTATATACGCACCCAAGATACAACAGTCATTTCTACCCTGGGTAAGCGTACCTTAAAAAAAAAAGAATCGAAAATATTTGGTTCACTGACGATCGACAAGACAAAAAAAAAGCCTTCAAATACAAGTTTAAAAATATTAAAGTAATGAAGCTAATGTGACAATTGCTTCCAATAAGAAAATATAAAATAAAATACAAGCCCCTTCCTTCTTGTTATGTAAATATTGTGCTTTGATAATTATATTTTATTTACCAAAGAAACAATGTTGGTCTTAACCCAAAGTAAGGTTGGGACACAGCACTTTATAAATTCAAACAAAACAAATCATCTCAAACCGATAATCGAAAACCCCAGGCTTACTTACAACAGTTATAATATATAGCAACAATACAAAGTGAGGAAAATAATTAAATATGATTTGGGCAAGAAACCTTTTAACTACGTCGCGCTTTATTTTGGAACTTGACGGTCCGCACTTCTTTCTACCTATTGATTTCCATTAGCTCTTTCTCATTCTTAGGAGAAAATAGCCACGAGTGAACATGTGACAACTTATGTATTAATGCTACTACTCCGTTGCAATGCGACGTGAATAAAGTAATTAATAAATATAATCAAAAGTTTAGTTGTATATTCCGTTAATTTGAGCTGTAGATCAGCCAATCGCTCAAAAAAAAAAAAAACAAAGGCTTAAGCGCTGAAACCTAACCAGAATAAGTATACATATATGTAGTTATATCAATGACAAAATCAAACTACTCTCATAGGATAAAAGTCAAGTGGTTTTCCGGCTATAGATCACGACCGGACAGACACATACAGAGAAGTTTTATTTTTGTACCACGGGACACAAAGGAAAGGCCTTTGGCCTTTCCTTTTTTCTTCCAAACCTCTCTATCTTGCGCAACCTCTAGCCGTGTTGGCCCTTCAATTAATTAGATCGTCACACCACTTGGTCTACCTAGAGGGCGATTTCCTTCTTTAAGTATCCAGTGAGTGACGATCTTTGAGCATCAAACATCTCTCATCTCAATGAGTGGGTGTAACAGTGAGATGTGTCCGGGCCATTCCCACTTCATCCTAGTTGTTTTTCTACAACTTCTGCTACTTGGGTTATGAAGTGCTGCGTGGTTTTTCTAATTCAATCTGTAGTATTAATACTAGCAAAGCACTCAATTGGCAAACCAGAGAAGACTGAACGTAAGACTTTCAATGCACCTACATATGTATGCCCCAAGTGCATTCTCGTCGAGAGTAAATCGAGAAAAGTAGTGTTTTATAATTTGTTAAGACAATTAAAAAAAAATTATGTGTACTTCTGAAAATAAAATGTTCTGCAACAATCGTTGCAATGTAAACAAGGTGGCAAGTTCTTTCGGGAGATGTACTTAAGTAGTGAAACTTGTAATTAAACTGAGAGTTAGCTAGTTAACCACTGTTGGCAACATAGCCGGCACTACAGCGCAATGCCTCGGCAACATCCAACTTTAATTTAGTTAAAGCAGCTTTATCTTTTAAATTAAAAACTTAAATGCAACAAAGTGACTTTAGTTACAAAATTTAAGTTTCAGCCCCCTAATCGGCGAACACATTTTTGTCAAATGATTGCGCCTAGTTGGGATCGTTTGGACAGCCCATTGGTCCGTTCGGTCCAAATGAGCAAAAATGTGTTCGCCGATCAGGGGGCTGGTTAGGTTTAAATTTCATATTTCATAAAAAAAAAAAAAACAAACACGAACACAAAATATAAGTAACCATTATTTTATACCTAACTGTCGATAAAATTTCCCTTTTGTTCGAACTTCCTTCTTAGCGCATAAACCGAGAGTCCAAATGCTAAATTCTAAATTCTATTTATTCAATTGAATTTAGAACAAGTTAGGACTATTTTGCATTTAATTAATTACGTTCAGGCTGGTTTTAACTTTGTTTATCAAGAACAAAAATGTAGCATAAACCGTCAGTTCAAGATGCATTTAATTGTATTCAATTGAGTTTGCAACTAGTTATGCTGTTTTGCATTGAATGAATCAAACTCAGGCTGATATGAATAATGACAAAAACGTACTGTAGAAGCTTTTTAGAAAGTCATTCACCTATTAAAATTTCAGTTCAACAATACACAATTATTACAAGCCTTCATGCCCGTTCAAGGAACATACCTAAGTGTTTCTGAAATCCAAATTCAATCATAAAATTCACTTCGACGTGACTATGAACTCATATGAAATTCTGCATGTTTGATTCTGAATAAAACAAACAACATAAATAACAATCAAAAACATCTTATATTATAAAGTTATACCTACGATATATGAAAACAATTACAATTAGTACGCATCCATTTCCGCCCTTCATTATATGTACAACCCGTTCATCACACACACACACACACACACACACTACTGCAGCAAACACCATCGTAACTAGCGTGATTCTGCGTGACGTTACTTATGGTTACATCAATATAATAATGAGAGTACTTTTCATCTTGTACATTGAGTACACACTCACTTGACACATTCGCCACCCTAGTTTAACATCGGCGACTCTTAACACCGCGATATAGGATTCAACACGAATGCTTCAACGCCATCTATTGGTGCATTTGTAAACTAATAATTCAAACTATATATCCATACTAATATTATAAATGCGAAAGTAACTTTGTCTGTCTGTCTGTCTATCTGTCTGTCTGTCTGTCTGTCTGTCTGTCTGTCTGTCTGTCTATCTGTCTGTCTGTCTGTCTGTCTGTCTGTCTGTCTGTCTGTCTGTCTGTCTGTCTGTCTGTCTGTCTGTCTGTCTATCTGTCTGTCTGTCTGTCTGTCTGTCTGTTACGCTTTCCCGCCTAAACCCCTTAACCGATTTTGATGAAATTAGGCACAGACAATATTTAGACCCTGAGAAAAAACATAGGCTTTTATCCCGGAAAAATTTAATATTCCCGAGGGAAATCTAAAAAGCGCGATATAACCGAACTCCACGCGGGCGAAGCCGCGGGCGGAAAGCTAGTAGATATTATAATAAAAACTCACTGCGTTTGTTACATATGTTATTACTCAACTGGTTAAATTAGTCAACAGCCTGATCTTTGCACGTACGCTGTTGTCACACTTCTAACCATTTGATCGGGGTTGCCGATCACTCAATCACTGAACCAACAGTGTCGTCAAATCAAATCAATCAATCATTCAGGCCGTAGGCTGAACGGTCGCCATTTAGTTAAAAGGATAGGCGGTAAACTAAAAGGCTTATAAAACCTGCAGGGTAATTGCGTAACACACTATCAGTCGCAATGGGTTTCATTTTGACAGTTCAACAACGTTCATGGCGTTATTTACGTTTTGAGCAAACACATTTTCGAACAATTGATTTGTTCATTGTGTCAATGGATTGGCAATTTGTTTCGAAATGATTTCAACTACCTATTGGTAATGCTGCGACAAAGCCCATTAACCTGGTATTGGTTAAAAACTTTATTGGAACTTTCACGCATCCAGTATTTTTCTTGCTTCCCTCAAATTAGCTGGGTTTCAAACAACATGTTTTTGTCTTCCATTCTCTCATAATTGTCACGTTTTCACTCTCTCTCACCACAAAAAAAATAATCAAAAGCATTTCTAAAATAGACATCCTATTTTCTGCTTAAACCTTTATGTACTGATATTAATTAGGAAACCCTCCGCTTTGATTAATTTGTCAGCGACATTTAATTAAAGCTTGTACGTGACATAACCTGAAGAAGATTGGCAGTTTTAGTGTCGCCTAGTTTTAGAAAGGTTCATGAATGAATATACCAGTAGTAGTAGTACCAATATTATATGAAACAATTGTAAGACTTTAGTATGTAGTGGTCCTCAGCTTGGGCCGTGTACCGTATCCTAGTGGCGGCGATTGGTGGTGGCGATCTTTCGCATCTGGCAATGGTGCGGACTGAAAGTACATGGGAGGTTATATTCTTCACCTGGGAAGAAATAGTGCTTAGAAAGGAGGAGGTGGAGCAATCTCTATGCCTACACGCCCCTAGAGCAAGAGGTGCCCTGGTCGTCGGGAGTCAGCAGTCGAATACAAAGCACCGTAGTCACGGATTTGCGGCTGGAAATACCCGTCGCTCGCCGTCCGGAAAGGACCAGACTCGGGTCGATGGCACGTGGCGACGGGGTCCGCTAAGATCGATGCCTCCCAGGGTATTCCAGGGTAGGGTCAGGGATGCTCCAAAGAAATAATTTCGGCCCTGGCACAGGCAAATAAGGTGAGTTTTAATAAGTAAAAGTCTGACATGCCTTCCGCTCCGTTCAGAGCAGGAGAAGTAATTAATTATTTCCCACGCAAAAATGGAACGTGCCATGAAAAAAAATTAAAAAAAACACTGGTTTAGTCTGTAAATAAATAATCAATTCGTCGATAAAAAAAAAATATGAAAAAGTTTAAGTTCCATTCTTTCGCCACATAACAAATGTGGCGATAGAATCTTAAGGTTAACGAACTCTTTGATAATAATTTACTCTAATCAGACTACTATTCAAAATTTAATCTTAGACGCAATTAACATTAGGCGTAATTAAAGGGCATACATTGAAGACAAGAATGGGATACAGATAATCCCCTCTGTTCATAAACGTTGCTTAAAGTTAACTACTGATTAGTGACTTTTAACCACACATTTTTAAAGATTGACGTCACTTAACTTTAATCCCTTAAATACTATGGTGTTTATTCATAAACGATTATTGAAGTTAAGTGACGTGCAAACGTCAAAAATGTAGGGCTAAACAGTCGCTAATTACTAGGTAACTTTTAGCAAGTATATCATCATCATCAACAACCTTTTTTTTATCGTCCCACTGCTGGGCACAGGTCTCCTCTCATACAGAGAAGGATTGAGCGTAATCACCACGCTTGCTCAATGCGGGTTGGCGAGTTCAGACTTAAAAGTCCAGGTTTCCTCAAGATGTTTTCCTTCACCTTTTAATCAGTCATTGGTGTCCAAGATATACTTAGAAAGTACATATAACTTAGAAAAGTTACATTGGTACTTGCCTGACCTGGAATCGAACCCGCACACTCATTCTTGAGAGGCTGATGTTTTAACCACTAGGCCACCACGAGTGATTATTAGCAAGTATATGAATAAAGGAGAATATTTGAAGAATTGAAACAATTTTGAGAGAAGAACAAATTTCAATCTCACCTGGTGATGATTGTGGAGACATTGATTGATACGAAATGTCACCATTCTCCTGTAATTTCTACACAAAAGTTCAGTTTTCGATACACCTTGAAATATTTTCGTAACTTTTTCAATAGTGCTGGTCACGCTGTTATCAATTTAATATTATTATTAAATAATATCAATTTCAAATAAATAAAACTTCAATATACAACGTTATTTTTGCTCTACACAAAACCTGAATATAGGTAGTTTGTTCAGAATAAGCAACTGAATCGATTCCTATATCTTTTACACCATATTACATTTTTTCCCCAAGTATATTTAAAAAATATTACAGTGTGGTTACCGAGCACACAACAGAGTTCACGGCGAATCATAGTGTCCTAGGCCTGTGTGCACAGCGGGACGAAGCCTCCGTCTCGAAAATTAACATATTTTTTTTTTATTGTGGCACTAGTTATGACTTTGTGCCAATTTTAAGTTAAAGAAAAAAATCTTCAAAAGTTCTTCTTTCTTTCTTTTTTGGCTTTGCACGGTTTGTGCATTTAGCCAATGTCACATAATGAATTATTAATGTCGTAAAAGACGGCCACGTGAACCGTCTACAAGGGAGGTTTGAGGAAAAGTCATGATGAGGCCACTATGCTGTTATATCTCAATGTTCTTTATGAATTATTTACTGTATACAGTTTTACTACATAAATCACGCACTTTTATTTAGTAAGCAACACTATAAATAATTTAAAAGTCCAATTAAAAATGAGTGTGACACTCAGCTTAACTTTCCCGCCAAAACTCCTGACATGCTTCAAGTAGGAAAATTAAGCTAAATTTTATTTTACAACTTTGGCTGCATTTACGATTAGAGTAAATAATAATATCTACCTACACTTGACCATTACGGTGATCTAAAGCCTGTAAGTGTGATGGAATAGTACATTACGATATTAGTGCGTAATGATGGTTATAACATGCGAGGCGGAATTTCAGCCCGAGCCGAAGGCGAGGGTGTAATTGAGCCGAGCATGTTATAACCAATACGCACGTATATCGTACGACATTTTTTAACACACTTGCGAGGAAACAGAAAAAAAGATATTCAGAATACAAGTACAAAGAAAAGAAAATTTGAGAAAAATGGCGCGAGGTTTATTTTCTGCCGTAGCTGCGTGAAAATGTTGGCAAAGATGCTAGAGCATGCAGTCAAGTTTTTAAATTACCGAATAAACTGTTTTTTTTTTACAAATACTCATTTAAATACAAACAAATACAAATTTGTTTATTTCAAATAGGACATCAGTTATTTTAAATAAACTCAATCTGTGAATGCACACTGTTGCTTTCCCGCCATTAGTATTATTATTTGCCATTTCAAATATGGAACAGCGCGCTGCTCACTGGCTAGAGCCACGCGGCGGCGATCAGTTCCATAATTATTTGAAATGACAAATAATGCTGTTATGGAATTTGTATGGACTATAACTTAACTATTTGCTTTGATAACACACGCGTTTGTTATGGCCCGCTTTACATATTTAAAACCGGTGGGATTACATCAGCTTTACGAGCAAGGGTGTTAAAAAATGTTATTACGAGTTAATTACATTAAAAACAGAAATTATGCCGCTGCGCCGTTGCAGGCGCGGGCGGGCTAGCGGCGGGCAACCATAACAAGCTCATAACTTTGTGATTTTTTATGACAGCTTTTTGAAATTTTGTTCATAACTTCTTTACATAAAAATACTGGACACGTATTTCGGATTTCGTATATACAAAAAATAACGTTGTGCAGACATAATCCCTGTTATTCGTAAACGCTGCTTAACCATACATTTTTGACCTTTTAACGTCACTTAACTTTAATCATCGTTTATGAATAAACACCACAGTCTTTAAGGGGTTTATTAATAAACGACGATTAAAGTTAAGTGACGTGCAAACGTCTAAAATGTTAACTTTAAGCAGCATTTATAAATAAGTTTGATAATGTTTTGAACAGTGGAATCCCTGCCGATATTCATCAGATCAACGAATACTTACACCAAGTGCAATAAAGGGGTTTAATGAAATGCAAAAAAGGGTGAAATAGCATCAATTATTGACGACAAGTTTGTAGTGATAATCCCTAAAGATCACCATATATGGAGATTTTTAACAGGGTCTATCTAGTGAATTTAGCGGTTGATACTCTTAATACAAATGCGAATCTTTCTGAGCTTGTGTGTGTCTGTGTGTGTGGACAAATTTAAATGAGATACCTAGAGGGTTTATAACCAGAATCAACATAATTATAGGATATCCACAAGCGATCTAAACTTAGGCTGGTAAACCTGTGGGGCACAGCTAGAGTAAACATAATCTTGAGGTAGAATTGATTTTTAGATAGAAGTCAGGATTTTGTATTAGGGAACTTAACATTTCTGAATAAATAATATTCCAACATTGTTTAATCATATCTTCAGATAATTGTTATTTTATGTTTAATATTCATGGTTGTTGTTCAGGAGTAGGCTATTCTATAGCAAAAACATATTTTTAAGAGGCTTTTATTAGTATTATATATATATTATTGTATGTGTATTTATATTATGTGTAGTTAAACGCAAATATAAAATGTCTTTGTAGTCAAAAGATTCCGTTACATATGTATGTAACGGAATCATTATTTTCTCAATCTCAATCTTTATTTTCACCTACTTCTTCTACGTGTCTGATTAACTGAAAAATTTACACAGGGGTCAAAGGACAGTGACATTACAATACCAAAAAAAATATGTTCTACAAGAAAAAAATTAAAACTTTTTTAAAACCATAATTTATTTATTCGATTTTATTTTATGCTAGCGTATACTGTCCCACTACTGGGCTCTCCACTTCCTCCATCTTTCGTGTACCCCTTAGTCCTGTTTACAGTGTTGACGGAAACCAGACCACTTAGAAGAACTTCCAAGTTCTTCTACGTGGTCTGGTGCTTCGATCTCTCAGAGCAAATTGAACGTCACAGCTTACAATTGTAATATACTTTGCTTACAAAGTAATTGATACCTAACTAATCTTGCCAACATGCTGTAAACAAGGCATAAATGAAGGTAAGTCGTGTTACTACTCTATATTGGAGAATTCCTCCATCTTGACAGGCTGTAAGGAAGGTACAGGATTCAATTTTATTTACATTATTGTAGGTACCACGAATCCCGGAAAAAGGGTTTGAACATTCAATAATCCACTTAGCGAGTGATGTGTGATGTGTTCCTTACCTGACATGGAGGAAGCAGAAAATGTTCCTTTAAGAAAAAGTTACCTTTCCGAATTGAATTACGTACAGGCCGTACGTTTGGCAAACGAGTAACGAATTATAGATACTTTACTTGACCTGAGCTTAGTTGACAAATGAGTAAGCAGATGGTAAGTTGTAATAAGTTCCTTTAACCACTAATTTTTGTTTCAAAACCAATCCATTGAACTGATTTTGATGTAATAAATTTTCAATGGACCAATCTGAAAATAAAATTTTATCCTGTACCTTCCTTACAGCTTGTGCTACCCGTCGCCAAAGTGGGAGAATTCTATTATATGGTAGAGTAAGGGCTACAAAACTGTGGAAAATTTAAATATTTCATCATCATCTGTTTAACAGTATTACACACTATGTAGCCAAGCATATTGTACGTTACGGAATTGTATCGCTGACAGAGGTGTTCGGCACTTGTACAGCTGCACAGGAGTTAAACTTTCCACAGATTCGGGAACACTGTTGGAGCTGCTGAACCTTGGACAAAACTATCTTAGCATTGTGTAGATTCAATTTCTTAGTATTGTATAATTGCATGGCAAACGTGTGAGCACAATGTACGAATGTGCTGTAAGGCATTTATTTGTTGGGTTAGTCTCTTTTATTGACTTAATTGTGCTCTGGCTGTTGAGAGTATGTCATGCTCACTCAAATGTCTCGCTGATGGTGGCGTGTGTGTTGGGTCATTGGGTTCCCTTCGATATGGTTGAGCTGAATGATGCTGATCCATACGTCATGTTCGTGAACGGACGCCGTCAGGGGGAACTGGTCATCTCTTAGCGGCCACGGTGTATTTTAATTTTTGAATTGATTTTTGTGTGATCCATAATGGACGCTCTCAGCGTACAATATATCTCTGCATCGTTCTCACGCGGTTGATTTCAACATGAATGATGTAATCAAATATTTGTAAGAATAGCTTAAAAATTTAAAAGAGTGTCCATGGAGTTTCTTGCCCGTTCTTCTCCATAGGTACCTACTCTTTGGAATGGGCGACTAGCTTCATCTTATTGACTGACCGACCTTCTGACAATTCAAAAGTGCCTGTAACTGGTTTATTTGAAATAAATGATTTGATTTGATAACATTTTCCCAACGACGATTACAATGGAAGTTGACCTTAATGAATTCCAATCTAACCAGAGATTGGAAAAAAAAATACAAATTTGAATATTTATTATTGCGTGATGTAAAAGTCTATCACAGCTATGAAATGTCAATAATATGTTTCATCTATTTTTCATAGATTTTTTTTTCGCTATTATTATAGCGATGTGAACTATCGCAAAAAATACTTGCCTCTTTTCTCCTATACTGGAAGCCAGTTTATACCGATTTTATCACAAACTGCAAGGCCACGGTTCATAAATTCAAAGGCAATCATAAAATCCTTATGATATCTAAAAGTATTTTGTTTTCTTTTGTTGGTCTGTAAACCAATATATCTATAACTTTTAATTTTGTAGACTTTTACAGAAAAAGTTGGAATATAATGAAACCCTAATTTCGTGGATTTTTGCGACTACTTTGAAGACTAACGACAGTGTGTAGTCGACAGTGGCTTTGTTTGCGTGAAATATCAATAAAAATCATATATTTTTATTCCCAGAGGTTAAAGTATCCCCATACAAAATTCAAATACAACCAGAGATACAAATGTAATTAGAGATTGACCTGACCAAACAAACAAAAGATCATTTTTTACATAAAAATATAACCCTATCCTACTAATAGATGTAAATCCTATTTTACTAATAAAATAAATTTGAAAGTTTGTAAGGAAATAGGTATGTAGAGATGGGTGTTTGTTACTTTTTTCTACGCAGAAACTATTGAACGAATTTGGACAAAATTTAGCACTCGTAACCGGTTTTTATCGAGATAAAAAACTAACCTGCTAGCTATCACAGAAACGGCGGGGAGCAATTTGTAATTTCATAAATTACTTTAATAACAAGCTGTTATTTTGATATTACGAAATCATGCCACCACCCACCACCCATGCCACCTGGCAACTTTGGATACGATAGAGAGGCATGCGAAGAGGTTAATTGGCCACCCAGATTCAGTTCAAAACGGTCTCCAAAGCCTGGAGCTCAAGCAAAGAGTAAATAGCCTATCAGTGTTCTATAGGAAGTTTTTTTGGGAGGTTAGCGTGGCAATCATAAAACTTAATTCCCCATCTCCATTCCATCATCGGACGACCCGTCGTAGCGTGAGTGTCCACCTTTACGATGTTGACTCCACTACAATCCGGACGAAGCCTTGTCTTTTATACCGCTTACATTGAGGGACTGGAACAATTTGCCAACGGCGGTGTTTCCCTCTAACTACAATTTAAGTGTCTTCAAGGATAGAGTGAATAGGCTCTTAAGAAACTAGCGCGCTTTACCATCAAAGTTTGCATTACTGCTTACCATCAGGCGGGATTGCGGTCAAGTAGTGGTTTATAATTATATTTATATATAAAAACACTTTAACTATAGATATTAATAATAAGTATTGCGTGGATATTTCAAATGGATATCATCATACTTAAATAATGTTATCTTAAAAAAATCCTATTAATATCGACTTAAATTTTGTCAAGTGGGTTTTATTACTTGTTATCTTCTGCCACAATGAACTGATATCGGTAATCTATTTGCTAACTGTGTATTAAATACTTTTTATAATCCAGTGAAGTTGAATAGCTTTAGCTGTATATTTCGATAATTCATAAATTGTTTAGCCCTGAGAAAAACATCTCGAATATTCCATAAAATGTATTTATGTAAGACTGGATAATCTTGAGGCTTATCCCACGTCGAGGTCAGACATTATTCCAAGGGACGTTGACTGAGTGCTAAATTCACAAAACATGAATTTGAAATTCGAAAATTGCTGTGTAAATCCAAAATTGTTTATTAAAAAAGAACTTATTATTTTTTTTTAAGTTACTTTTAATTTGATTTCATTTCATTCGAGAAAGTTTATCGAGAGATCCATTTTTGTTCTGAAGAAAGCAGAGTAATATATGGCCTCCGCAAGTGAGATTTCTAAGGGATTCGTTTAAAATATTAACATCATGATGGTACCTTGTCAATACATCTATGAAAACATCATGTAGATAAGAAAAAAATAAATCTTTGCAGTGAATGACAGAAGATGTGAAGGACACAATTATAGAACATAATAGGGGTCAATCACGTAGTTCACTCTTTAAAATGTTGTAATAAAATTCCTGCCTACATAATCCAAATAAATGAAAAGACATTAATTTAAATCTACTATTATATGTAAACTATGTAGCTAAGCATATTATAAGTTAAGGGATTATATCGTGTTAAATACCGAACTCCTGATGAGGTACTCAGTACTTAAATGTTGACCTTATGTGTATACTAATAGGGTTGAAGGTCTGAATAAAACAACCCAATTGTATACTGTTCTATAGCTGGGAATATATTTACTACAATTCAAACGAACCCAACCAAATCGTTGTCATACAACGCTTGCGACTTATAATTCGACGTCAACGCCATATAGCAGCATTTTGTGTAAACTTTTGAAACAGATGTGTCGTGGATCGTCGAAATTATTTGAAGAAAAGTTGCTCATTTGATTAACGTAGTAGAAGGGCAAACGCTTGTGACGTTATTTTGTGATGGCGGCACATGGACAGAGTCGCTTTGGAAAGAGGGGTTCGTCGAACGGGCACTTCTCATCGAGACGCGGACCAAGGCACTTCTCCGAACCGAAACTGTCGGTTTGCGTATTCAAATTGTGATTGTCAAGATTGGAGGGTCATGCTTCAATTCAAAACTCACCTACGAAATGGAAACCGTACCACCACACCAAGATGCGGACGATCCTACCGCTCTGCCGTCGCTTTCTCCGACACATATATTTATTTTGTTTAACTGATCAGCACGGCCACCTACTGGAAGACGCAGCGTCGGGAGGCCCCTAGCAACGTGGACCGATGGCCTCGTGAAGGTCGCGGGAAGCCGATGCATGCGGACAGCACAAGACCGGTCATCGTGGAAAGCCTTGGGGGAGGCCTTTGTCCAGCAGTGGACATCTATAGGCTGAAGAAGAAGAAGAAAAAGAAGATCGGCCGCTCTTGATCAAGCATGATCATTAACACATCGCTAACAAAAATTCTTGACTCATGGCCCTGCTCTACAAAGGCATATAAACTTATAAGCATTTGGGAACATTCTTGGAGCTGTTCACCGTTGAACAAAACTATATTTGCATTAGCCATTAACTGATAGCATTGCCACGCTTTATAGCAATGCTGATTATTTGGCCAACAAATAAGTCTGCGAAGCAAGATTCCATCAACCATATTTTGTCAAAAAACAGGCCTGGAACTTACAGTTATACAGAACTTGAGACTTAGCAACTTACTTATTTCTTCAGTTATGGCTTACCGACTTAGAATTTCTTTCAAAAAAAAAAAAGTTAAACAACTGTCAGTACATACAAATATGTTTCTTGAATTTTGCTGTACCTAGATTAATCAATCTATCATGTTCATATTACTGAGACACGGACGACCTCCTCCATCACACGTCTTCGAATTTTTCAGGTTCGAAGGTTTCAATTAGTTTTTCGTTTAACTAAGCAATTAACTAACATTATTTTAGTGGTTCTGCCTATTTTCCAATCACTCTTGCTCAATGTAGGTTGGCGATTTCAGACTTAAAGTCTAGGTTTTGCAAGATGTTTTCCTTCACCTTGTAATCAGTCATTGGTGTCCAAGATAGGTATACTTAAAAAGTACATAATATAACTTAGAAAAGTTACATTGACCTGGAATCGAATTCACACAGTCTTACTTGAGAGTCTGGTGTTTTAACTACTAGGCCACCACGACCTAATAAAGCTTGCTTCTTATAGTAAAGAATCTAAATTTGTCTGTTGTTTTGCAAATTATAAGAAGTGATAAGTTTTACTTTATTTTCTCAGCTAGTCTCAGAGGAAACAGTTTAATTTACTACTTCCGAGAGGCATACTACTTTCGTCTTTAAGACGCTGCAAAAGGTGAATTGTCTTCTTAGAAACAAAAGAAATTAAAGGAGCCAAGTAGTTTCTTTAAGAATGAACTACTTTGCAGAGTTAATACGTTCAATGCTCTTTTTCCCAATGGATTATATTGTCATTTATAATTGTCTTGTACTCTAGAGATTGACTTTACTGATATCCATATACATAAATATTATCTCCCTAGTATTCAGCTGATCGATTCTATAAAACTAAGGCCGTGTAAAATTGACTGATGATGACTGGGCTATCAAGTGTCAATCTTTAGCATTAGGTATTTGGAACGACATTTCATTTCACGCTCACTTCATTGGTGTGTTTATGAATAGATAGTACAGAACTACACTGCTATCTTTTTTCCTTCATCTATAATCTGTACTTAGAATTATAAAAAGGAAAAATTTGTTTGTTTGATTTGACTCTGAAACTACTGAACAGATTTGAAAAAAAATCACAATAATGTGGGAATATAGGCCATGATGAACAGAGGCTATAGAATATTTAAACAAATATATAAATCCGTATCAAAACTTTGATAATGTAACCAAACGTGGGAATAATGCCATGTTGACAATAGATCAAAGTCATGTGCTTACCACAATTTTATAGCGGACATCAAAATTCAACAACGACAAATAGTCCACGATAACATATGTATGTCTAACTATTGTAGTTATAGCTACTTTTATACATTGCAAAAATACCGTTTAAATACAGAGAATATTCTCCTTACCTTTGTATTCATTCTTATTCAAATATTTGTTGTATTTAATACTGTTTCAATACCTTCGTTGCTTTTTGAATTATTGAAATTGGTCATTCTATTCAAAAGATACTACGAAACTAAAAATCTGAATATAAGTAAACAAAAAATACACAGCCGCTATGTCTTATTTTTTGTGTTTTTGTAAACTTTTGCGTCATGTTTACTGTAAATAAACGTTTTTTCTTTCTTTTCTTTCTTTCTTCAGTCGGACCGAAGTAGTTCCACGCAATATATTTATCAAAGTCCTTTTTAGAACTACCTGAATTATATTTATTCTTATTTCTGTGATTTGAAAAAAATACCTGCGAAGCAAAATTCCTAGAAAAAGAAGGTCGCCTCTATGTAAATGTAGTTTCCAAGGGAAACTGCGTGGTATTGGAGAATCTTCTTCCGAAAATTCAGATCGTCTCGCAAGTTTGGACGCCGAAGGTTGACTTCGTCTTGCAGATCAAAATACGAAATCGTCACAGCTAAACGAACGACAGTCGAGTGCACTGATGAAGCGAACGTTATGTTCTGCGCGTCTGGAAAAGTTGTTTTTCCTAACACTAAAGAGCCAACAGACCCAATAAAAAGACTTATAAATTAAATAATTATACATTTACCTGCGCATTTTTTTAAACATTATAAATTTGTGCTTGACCGCGTTCCCGCCCGATGGTAAGCAGTAATAGTAAGTGATGCAATTATTGATCTAGCGACTCGCTATATGAAAAGACTTTTTCGTGGTAATGGAATTTCATGACTAGTAAAATGGGTTAATCGTGCAACCTCTTCTTATTCTTCTCAGCCAGAGAGAGGTCTACTGCTAGACAAAGGCCTACCCAAAGCCTTCCATGACGTACGGTCTTGTGCAGCCGCATTCATCGGCTTCACCAGGTTATCGGTCCACCTTGTTGGGGGCCTCCCTACGCTGCGTCTTCCGGTACGTGGCTGTCACTCCAGAACTTTACTGCCCCATCGGCCATCGGTTCTACGAGCAATGTGCCCCGCCCACTACAACTTAATTTTAGCGACTCGAAGTGCTATGTTGGTGACGTTGATTCTTCTGTGGATCTTCTCATTTCTGATTCGATCGCGCAGAGCAACTCCGAGCATAGCTGTTTCCTTCACCCTTTGTGTGACTTTCAGCCTTCGTATGAGGTCCATTGTGTGCGACCACGTTTCAGTTCCGTATGTCATCACTGGCAACACATACTGTAACGAACGTATCCAATTCGTTGCTCGAAAACGTTTTTCAGCTTGACTCAGCCAGCTTTATGTGCAAAAATAAAAATAATACCACGGCAGATAGTACAAGTTACCAAAGATATACCATATCGCTCAATTTCACAAATTATCGAATAGCATCTCATTAATTATCAAAAAATAAAACAAAACGAACATAATTTAATGTCCTCGGTATCTGCGACGAAAATTTCCCCAAGGCTTGAAACTTTTTTGCCAAAAATGTTGATAAAACTTCAACTTTCAAGGAATTTCTTTGAACAGCTTCCTGTTTAACCTAATTAATATTAGGTATACAGTGATGAAGACAAAGGATCCGGGGTACAATCGGATACCAGACTCCAAAGTTCTTGAATGTTTTTCTTTGTTTTCAAATGTTATTATTTAACCCGTTTTTTTAACTAAGGGGTTCAGACAGTAAAAACCACTTTTCTTCTATTTACAGATGAATTATTGCCTTGTCACGTCCAATACGAAATGACAAGCACGTCTATTATGTTTTCAATCCGTTTTCTATTAGATTTGGCGTGTTGACCGACCGCAGTTTAAAGAAAATACATATTTTTTCTAAGATAACGTTCAGTTCAGGTTTATTAAATAGTGAATTGCCAATTTAGAAAATGGAAATAACCACAGATCCAAGAACTTAAATAGAGACTGCCAGGGAACGAACGAACAATCGTGACTTCGATTTCCACTCGTTATACAATACTAGTATATCTACACAATGCCTATGAAATTATCATACTATGCATGCGTTATGATGTTACTTGACAATATTTAGTCAAACTAATACACTAGGGAACGCTGGGTATTATTAAACTTTGATCCGCGTCAAGTATACAAAAATTCAGTTAATTTCAACAACTGCAGTGCGATTCTCTTACTGTCTCATCGTTAAAACTTGGGTGAATGGAACTTGGGGTGAACTTTTATTAAAACTAATGCTAAGGATACAACGAATACCAACCGCAGAGGATTCAAACATAACTCAAATATCGTAACAACCTATACCGATTTAGTATTATCAGGATTCGTATTCCTTCAGGCGCCACGTGAGATGATGCGTGACACGTCGCGAATTACTTGATCTACCGCCTTTGTCCTTGAGGGTAAGTACCCTCCCTTCCCTCATTATAATAGCACCTCTCAGATGCATCAGATAACTTACCATTCATGTGAAAGGAAGTCGACTTTTTACGTTACCAGAGGGCTTGTCTTAGCCAAAGAATTGTTAGTGCTATACAACAGGGTAATGCTGCTACCCTTTTGAGCACTGTCCCTGTTGATAGCCATGCGGAAGGAAGAATTTTTTGATGATTCTTCTGCTTCGTTCTTCACGTGCAAGTATTATTATTTTAAATGTTGGCTTGTACTTTAGTGTAAATTATTATAGGTGCTAAATTGCGCACAACGCGTGCTTACCGCTCTCCCCGGCGTAGAAACGCCTGCCAACGGATTATGATATTATGTATGCTGGCGCCTCGCTGTCCGCGCGGACACTCGCACGTTTGTCTCCTCGCGCTTGCAAATTATTCTTTTCTTAGACTAACAGTTTGCGCCAAGTAAATAGGAAATAATAAATTTCCAATTTATTATTTTAATTACAGTTTAATCATCATCATCATCTCAGCGTTTATCCCGGTTGCATCCGCGGCTTTCGCGTTGGAGCCCAGGGTCCGCTTTCCTGCACATTCTCCTCCATTTCGCACGATCTTTAGCATCCTGTGGTAAGAGCTTGTTGGCACGCATGTCATCTCTTACAACGTCAAGCCAGCACCTCTTTGGTCTACTCCGCTTGTTCTGGCCCGGCGGAGACGCCATGGCAAGACATTTCTTACCCACGTAACATGCCGGTTTGCGTAAAACGTGGCCGTACCAGCGTAGGTGACCCTCCTGCAGTTTGTTTGCAATGACACGGACACGGAGGCTGCCCCGGATGCGGGAGTTCCTGATGCGGTCTTTCCGCGTAACTCCACACATCCACCGCAGCATATTCATCTCCGTGACACGCAGCTCCTGCTTGTGCAGCTCAAGGATTTTGCCGGTCAGGAGCACGCGGTCGAAAAAGTTAGTTAACATGCCCACACCGCGAGGACCCATCGCCTTCCAGGCCTCAACGGGGACTCCGTCGGCTCCGACAGCTTTCCGATTCCCCATATGACGAAGAGCCGTTTGGACTTCCTCAGGCGTTATCAGAGGCACTAGTCCAAGGTTCGGAGGGAGTTCCGGTGTCTGCACCTCTTGATGCTGCTTGTTCAGCAGCTCATGAAAGTACGAGCGCCATCTCTCCTTCACCGCGAGGTCCTCGCATAGCAGGTTGCCATTAGGGTCTTTTACACAACGTCACTTGGATATATCCTGTGCCGCTTTGACCCTGGAACGTGCCAACTTGTAAATGAGCTTTTGCCCCTCAGACGATTCCAACTTCTCGTAGAGAGGTTGCAAGTGGTCTCGTCTGGCTCTTTTAGTGGCACGTTTGGCAACCTTGCATGCGTCGCGATCTTCAGGAGATCCGGTCGCTTGCCACGTTTTGAAGAGGGCTTTCTTCACCTTAGTCTCCCTCTGGACTGTGTCTTCCCACCATTTTCATTGTCGTCTCATCACTTAATTACAGTTTAATATATTATGATAATTGAATACAGAAACTTTTGAATTGTCAAAATTGAAAATAAAATTAAATAGTCAGTGAGTCAGAAAATTGCACATTTCAAAACAGATCTCTAAGAGGCTCAGAGCCAAGAACAAGGCTTCGGGCCCGGACGGCGTCCCTGCGAAGGTGTTGGCACTAGCCATGGAGCACCTGGGGGATCGGCTCCGAGCGGTCATGAATACATGCATCGCGACGGGCCGCTTCCCCAGGAGATGGAGGGTGGGCAGGCTGTGCCTCCTTCGCAAGGACGGACGTTCCCCCGACTCACCGTCGGGCTATAGGCCGGTCGTGCTCCTGGATGAGAGCGGCAAATGCTTCGAGAGGATTCTCGCCGCTCGCATCCAGGAGCACCTGGAAAGCAGGGGACCGCAGCTGGCGGACTGCCAGTACGGCTTTCGGACCGGCCGGTCCACGATGGACGCGGTGGCTCACCTCAAGAGGTGGACTGAGGCGGCCACAGCAAGGGGTGAAGGTGTCGTCGCGGTGTCGTTAGACATCGCGAACGCGTTCAACACCCTCCCTCACGAATGCATAGAGGCGGCACTAAAATTTCACGAAGTGCCCCTCTACCTCTGCGCCCTCGTGTTGGACTACCTCTGCGAGAGGAAGGTCCTATACGAGGACGCAGAGGGTCGCGTCCAGTCGTGGACCATGAAGGTAGGAGTACCCCAGGGATCAGTGCTTGGTCCCCTGCTCTGGAACCTGGGGTACAACTGGGTTCTGCGTGGCGCGCTCTTGCCGCGAATGGATGTGGTCTGTTTCGCGGACGACACCATAGTCGCGGTGAGGGCGCGCGAGTGGGAGGAGGCGGTCCACCTCGCGTCGGTCGGCACCTCTCTGGTCGTCTGACGCATCCGCCTCCTGGGGCTGGAAGTGGCCCTCGAGAAAACGAGGGCCATGACATTCCACGCCCCGCGACGCAGAACCCCACCGGGGCTCCGTATCCGGGTGGAGGGGGTCCAGGTTCCCGTCGGGGTGCACATCAAGTACCTCGGCCTGATCCTGGATCCCCGTTGGGATTTCGAGGAACACTTTAGGCTCCTCGCCCCGCGGCTGTGTTCTGTCGCAGCCGTCCTCGGACGGCTCCTCCCCAATTTGGGGGACCGAATTCGGCGTGCCGTCGGCTGTACCATGGTGTGGTGCGGTCGATGGCACTCTACGGAGCCCCAGTGTGGGCGGAGTGCCTTTCCCGGCGCACAGTGGCCCTGCTGCGGAAGCCGCAGAGCCGTACGCCGGTCAGCCATGGGGCTGCCTGCGTGCTCGCGGGCACGCCGCCGTGGGAGGTCGATGCCCTGGTTCTGTCCCAGGTGCATCGACACCGTGTCGCGGCCCGGGAACGGGGGGTACGACCCGCCTTCGAGGAGGTAAGGCGGGTCCGAATAGCGGCTCAGGGGGAGGCCCTGAGTCGGTGGAGGGAGGCACTCCGCACACCAGCTGCCGGCCACCGGACGATTGGAGCGATTCGTCCGGTGTTGGAGGGATGGGTTGGGCGCCGGCATGGCAGCCTCACCTACCGCTTGGTGCAGGTACTGACCGGACATGGGTGCTTCGGTCACTACCTGCACCGTGTCGCCCGTCGGGAGGAGTCGCCGCGGTGTCACCACTGTGACTCTCTCGACGACACGGCCGAGCACACCTTGGTGGAGTGCCCGGCCTGGCGAAACGAGCGCCGCGATCTCGTTGCGGCGCTCGGAGGCGGAAGCCTCTCCCTGGCAACCATGGTGCGAGCCATGGTTGAAAGAGAGAGTGCATGGGAGGCTGCCGCCTCCTTCTGCAAGACCGTCCTCTTGCAGAAGGAGGCAGCGGAGAGGGAGCGGGAAGAGAATGCTCTTGCCGCTCCCATCCGGCGTAGACGGGCGGGGCGAAGAAGGCGGGGGACGAACCCCCGTCTCCTTTAGCCCCCGAGTGTGACCAGCGTGTGTGGGTAGCTCCCGCACGCGCATTGCACTGGTCACCACGTCTGGGGATTATCCGTTCCCGGGTAATCCTCCCTAGGCGCGGAAACCGGCCTAAATTAGGCCGGTAAGCCCTGAGAGTGGCCCGGAGTCAGATCTTCGGGCCGAGCCCGGGTCACTCTCAACGCAGGGCTCGAGGGAATCGAGTGTTTTTAGTGGGTATTCCCGGCTCCGGCCGGGCGAGTCCCACACACGCCTGTCGCCTAGCTAGCGGCGGGTACGGTGCGTAACGCATTTTCACTCGTATAAAAAAAAAAAAAAAAAGAAAAAAAAAGGAGAAGACCGGGAAAGAAAACACAAGGACATTATTTGAATACAAAATATTCTTACAAAATCCTGGAAACCTATTACTGTAAGCTTCCGTGTGAGAAATCTAAATAAAAAATTGCTTTGCTGACGGCCCGGATGCTGCTCAAGAAGAGGCACTGATATTTAAAGTAGGTACACTCAGTGCACCAACACATCGAGTGTCTGTGGCCACGCGATGATTGAGTGCTAGGGTGTCTTTAATTATAACAAGTAATTTATTGTGAGATAATTAGTCAATAGTTGCCGAATTTTATTACCAATATATTTCCACAGACTTCCTTTAAAAACTAGTTCCGTTCCGTAAAAACAGCTGAAGTGGTGGACCCACTTCAGATATTTTTGCAATTTATCCACGTCGCAGGCCGCGTCCAACCGTTGTTTTTTGTCCAGCAGTGGACTTCATGTGGCTCACATAATGATGATGATGATAGTGGCGGTAAGAGCCGTCATTGAGGCGTGGAACGAGAGGCGGCATGGAGCTCAGCTTTCGGCTGACACAGATACTCTCTGGCCCCAGCTGCATTGGGAAGTACTTGTGTTGTATAAGCCGGGAGCACAGAGGTGTGTCAAGACGATAAGAAACGGCGTATCACACGATGGAGAAGTGCCCAGCTTGGGCAGGGCTGCTCCATGACCTCATCGTGGCTATAGGCAAGAGAGACCCCTAGCCCCTGGCCGTCGTTTCCGAGTCGTCACCTGTCGGGTGTGCGGTTAATACTTATGCGAATCCCGCATCCGTAGCCATAGGGGGAGGTGAAACACTGCGGTGGTTCTAGCCGGTAAGAGTTATACGTATACCCTCTGTCAACTCCACGATGGAGGGAATCCACGAATCCAGAAGTTCAAGAAGAGAAGGCCAGAATTGCCACCACAAAACTAAAAAAAGGGTAGGTAGTCGACAGTGGACAGAAGCGTTTAAAAATCGAACGTGTTCGAATGCTGGCTGGATTACATGTACATATTTACTTACCGCTTGCCAACGAAACGTTTAGGTATCCATATAAACTTGTCATGCAGCGACGTATAATCATGTATGTATTTATTTGTTTACGGTGTTAATTTGGCTTTATGTTTTATTCTATATTTATAACAGTCCTTCTTGGAAGTCTCTTTTGTCATTCAGGTTTAACAAATACGCGTTTTATTATAACGGTAAAACGTTTTCATTTTAAATTAATTCTTGTAGGTAAATACATTCTAATAAGTAAAAGAGAAGATTCATATATGTACATATATCAATCTCTCTCATAACACGAAATATGAAACATCTTTGAAATCTTACTCTCTAAACGTGACGTCTTTGGAATGCTCACAATTCTCGTCCAAGTATTAATAAATCATTTTACTTTAAAAATTCTAAACATTTTCTCGTAAATGCTTTACAGAATACTTCACTTAACATCTGAATTAATTATTTTTTCACAAACGCGAACAGACGTTGTAGAAAAAGAACAGAAAGAAATGTCCGCAATGACAGTTTACGTAACTTGTGTTTAGTCTACGTATGTTATGCGTTACATCTATATTTTGTATATTTGGTCATTATTAATTTTAGTGCATTCTTTGTTTTAGAAAATGTATACAATATAACTCGTGCACCTCGCTGGATTGCGATCCCTCTCTCGCTTCCCCGCGCGGCGCCCCGCATTTGCCGTAAGCGGTGAGTAGCGTTAGCATCTTTGTTCCAAAAGGGATATTTCCTGGGTAAAAAATAATTTATTTATTTAGTCCGTCATTCAGATTATAGAAAAATATTGGATACGTATATTTTTTTATATGAAACCAATAAAAATTTACAAAATAATACAAAAGGCAACAAAGATCAGGAGTGGTGGCTGGTGACGTCACTGGTCGTTAAGAAGTGTACCGTGCAGTGACGTCACACGAGTTTTCAACGCGCTGTGTCGTCTTCATTTTTTGTTTATATGAAAAAAGAAAAAATACGTGTCTAGTATTTTTTGTAAATCTGACTGACGCACTAATTAGTTTTTTTAGTCAAATATCTAAATACCATTTATATCCCCCTGTTGTTGTTACTGTTTCTGTGGAGTTATTGCTTTGTTAAGTTTTTTTTTTTATTTTGTTTTTGTTTTACATTTTCGACGCATTAGTGGCCTGTTACTTACGTCAAGATTATATTTCAGGCCATATGTATCAATTTAATTGCAAAACGTCATGAGTAAAATGATCCATTATTATAAGGTTTTTTCATCAAAACGACATTTTACATCTCCTTAGCTTCCCAACAAGAACTCTTTAAATACGCAACCGTAAAAATATATTATGTCAAAATTAACTTAACTTGAAAGAATATCGGAAGGAAACACATCTACATTAGATGTGTTTCCTTCCGATATTCTTTCAAACCTACACTTCATTTGGAATAAGACATTTAAGTAAACCTTTTTTACAGCCCGTTCAACCAATTTAGATTTCTATTGCGTTCGTAACATCACAGTAAATAGTTGGCCTTTTTTATTTTATTCCAACCGTAAGCCAACGGAATAAAACTTAAAATCGGTTGCACGGGCTGTAAGTGTAAAAATGGTTTGTTTAAATGGCTATCGTAATCCAAATGGAGTAGCAAGTCAGTGTGAGTGAAATAACAAAGAGGAAATAGCCATTACTTTAAGAACGTCCGTAGTCTGGGTGTAGTTACGTACCACACTATCTGGAGTAATGAGTTTGCTTTTGACGGTTCAACAACATTCATTGCGATATTGCGTGAAACAATTTGGTTTTACAAAGGGTCGTTCAACTACAGATGCGGGCGTGGCGTTGCTAAAGAACATATTTGGGGCCTGGGAGGAATCGCAAGATGCTCTTGGTATTTTTGTGATTTGTCCAAGGCCTTTGATTGCGTACATCATGATACTCTTATCAGGAAATTGTACCATTATGGTTTGAGGGACAGAGCTCTCGACCTTCTGACTTCTTATCTGAATAATCGAATTCAGAGGGTTGATGTTAATGGCAAGAGATCTGCAGGATCTGTGGTCACCATGGGCGTTCCGCAGGGCTCAATTCTAGGTCCATTCTTGTTTTTAATTTATATTAATGACTTACCTCATCACGTGAGGGATGATCACAACATAGTATTGTTCGCGGATGACACTTCTCTTATTTTTAAAGTCAAGCGTCAGCTAACAAATTTTGACGAAGTTAACAATGCACTCTCTAAAGTTGTCCATTGGTTTAATGTAAATAACCTCTTTTTAAATGAAAAAAAAAACTAAAGTCATTAAATTTTCTACGCCAAATGTCAGGCAGCTAAGTACCAATGTTCAACTGAATGGAGTAGAGTTGATCCCTGTCGAGTCGACAGTTTTCTTGGATTAACTATTGACGCCAAGTTACAATGGGGTCCTCACATTGAGAAGCTGTCGGGTAGACTCAGTTCTGCCGCCTTTGCTGTTAAGAAAATTAGACAGATAACTGATGTGGATACAGCCAGAATAGTTTATTTTAGTTATTTTCATACTCTTATGACTTATGGGATTCTTCTCTGGGGAACTTGTGCGGACATCAATACCATCTTTGTTTTACAGAAGAGGGCTGTTCGAGCCATTTATAATCTTGGTACTAGAGAATCTCTTAGAGAAAAGTTCAAAGAGGTGAACATTCTGACTGTAGCTTCACAATATATATTTGAAAATCTTATGTATGTTCATAAAAATATCTCGAATTTTAAGAAGATAAGCGATATTCATAATATAAATACCAGGAACAAACACAATCTTGCTTTACATCACACTCGTCTCCACAGAGTAGGCAACTCGTTCATGGGTCAATGTATACACTTTTACAACAAGCTTCCCATGGACGTTCGAAACTTACCCATTAAACGATTTAAGAACCATATAAAGGCCAAACTTTGCAAAAAGGGGTATTATAAAATCACAGATTATTTAGAAGACAAAAAAGCTTGGGATTGAGCTGCTCGCTCTGTTAAGCATTGTTAATTGTTATTAAGCAATATGCGTAATTATAAGGTAAATTATTGTAAACATTTTCATTTTTAATGTCTGGACTTGAAAAAAGACGATGATCCCTGAGTTTGTTTCGGCTATTTCTTCTCAGAGGTAGTCAGTTAGGAAATGCCGGCTTCATCTAGTTAAAAAAATAAAATAAAAAATAAACATGACGTGTAAAAGTGATCAGTGATCCTACTTGCTTAATAAACGATTTCATTTCATTTCATATCAATATTCTTGAAAGGACAAACCTTCCGACATACAACATCCTTCAATTAATTCTTTTTTTTTTTTGTATTGAAAGATCGATGCGACTCTCCAATGCTTGAGCCCTGGATATAACTTCAATAGCTTCACGGTTAGCGCAGTGGTTAAAATATTGATTGCTGCGCTGCGTATCGCGGGCTCGATTCCCGCAAGGAACAAAATATTTGTATAACCTACAAGTAGTTGTTCCGGGTCTGGCTGTTTGTTTAAGTGAGTGAGAAATTCTTGGTGTAGGGCAACGATAATAATTTAAAAAAGAAAGTAAACAATTGGCTGGGCTTAGGTTGTCCGAATTATTGTTTTCATTTTTTTATTGTATTTTTCTCTGTATAAGTAACAACTTAGTTCATAAGTATTTTTATGCTCTTACCAATAATTGTATATTTATAATTATACTATCGTCATTATCTAGAGGCTGGCATGAGATTATGACAATAGTTAGATCGTTACGGAACAATTTCCGTAAATAAACCTTCAGATTCAAACATGATTGAAACTCAGTGATCCTTGACAGCTGTGTATAAACAGAAGCCATAAAAAAATCGTTGGAAACGGCTCAGCAACACCAGCCGGTAATAAGGTCGTCTGACCAATATTTTTGTGGATTTATTCGAAAGATGATTCATGCGTCTCTTCGTTATTTATGTATACTATTTACGTATGTAAGTACTAAGAAAATTTACGACGCGGCTGGACTAGTGAATTCCATTGCATCTAGTAATAAGCACATCTTCTTCAGCCTATAGAAGTCCACTGCCGGACAAAGGCCTCCCCCAAGGCTTTCCATGTTGATCGGTCTTGTGCTGCCCGCATCCATCAGCATCCCGCGACCTTCACCAGGTCATCGGTCCACCTTGTTGGGGGGCTCCCTACGCTGCGTCTTCCAGTACGTGGCCGCCACTCCAGAACTTTACTGCCCCATCGGCTATCGGTTCTACGAGCAATGTAGGGCACATTGCTCGTAGGGCATATTGCCCACTGCCACTTAAGTTTAGCGACTCGCAGAACTATGTCGGTGACTTTGGTTCTTTTGCGGATATCCTCATTTTTGTTTTTGATTTTGATTCGATCACGCAGAGAAACTCCTATTAAGCACATAATATATTAAAATTATAAGCCATTCCTATGTGCGTATTCGGCACTCCCTGAGGATGACCTCTCTTTAAAACAAAAATAGAGATGTGTAGGTACTCATATAATGGGTGTAGGTAGGCTTTCATGTTTACTAGTGACATGAATATTTAATTTTTTAAGTATTATACTTATTATGTATTTTAATGATTGTAAAGACTATGTGGGTTAATTTTATTATGTTTTTTTTTTTAAATATAAACTAGTGCTTGAATCGTTTATGGTGTACCATGCTAATTTATTTAAAGCTTATTCATTCCAGCCTTGAAGACACTTAAATTGTAGTCAAGACTGTTCCAATTTGAGGGACTTGAACAATTATTATTCCAGCTCCTTGATGTACGCGGTATAAAAGACGAGGCGAAACGCTTCGTCCGGATCGTAGTGGTGTCAACAACGTCAGGGTGGCTACTCGCCGTGCGACTGATCGTCCGGTGCTGGAACGGAGATGGAAGAATTAAGTCATGCAATTCCCTCGCACACAAGGGCGGATCCACCGTTGTGGGCACTATGGCCATGCCCACAACCTTAATAGACTTGTGACGTCACACTTTTACGGTCTATTGAGATCGATAGGCTGATGATAATAAACGATATGCCTTAATAAAAATTAAAAAACAATGCATCATGAAACATGCGTGATTCGGAACGCAGCAAAGAGCCATAGACGATATGCTGACATGTTATGACTTATGTCACATTTTTGACAACTTATTGCCGTGCCGCCAAAACTTCCGAGCCGCGTAGCGAGGTATACTCAATACTCAATACTTTATTGTTTTCCACATGTATTCTTAGATGGTAATTTCTTAAAATTAGTTCATGTGGACCCTGTCGGGCACAACAACATAATTGAAGCTAGGAGAGAGGAAGCACCTTTTTACACTCCACTACGTTGCTTGCTAACGGGTACGTGCGTGCGTGCGTGCGTGTGTGCGTGTGTGTGTGTGTGTGTGTGTGTGTGTGTGTGTGTGTGTGTGTGTGTGTTTGTTTTAAGTACCATTCGAGGACATCGGCATGAATACACAAGGCACATCTGAGGACATTTTCAATACGAGGACATTTTTGTGGGTCCTCGATTTGACTTGACTACTGTATCGTATTATTCACGCAATTTTGAACATTACTATATATATGATAAGGAAAACTCAAGAAATCCTCGGATTGGTGGTGATCATTCATGTACACATTTCGACCGTGTGTGACCACTAGACGGCGCCACTAATGATTTTCACACACTCAATAAACACACGACTCTTGTTTATAATACTATCCGAGGACCTAGTGTGTAAATGTTACACTCCAGACCTCGGAATAGTAATTGAACTAGTCAGTGTGTTGAGGTCCTCCTTTCGGGTACAATTTCAGGTTGTATCTGAAATTACATCATCACTAATACATAATATTATAAAACAAAGTCACTTTTACTTCCCCTATGTCGCTTTGTATGATTCAAGCTTTAAAACTACGCAACGGATTTTGATAGGGTTTATTTTAAATAGATAAATTGATTCAAGAGGAAGGTTTCTATGTATATAACACGCATAATATATAACAGGAACACTGACAATTTTTGAGGTTTCTAACACATGTCGCAAAATAAACCCATTTTTTTGAGCTTACATTGCAAGCGCTGATTGAACCCTATTAGATAGATCAAAATAATTTATTACAGTATTGTAGACCTTAAAAATGCCTACAAAAAAGTCTCGACACCATATGTCTACCTACTACAGTGTCTTCAATATGACTACTTTTTTATGTTTGAAAAGTTCATTAAAATGCCAGTCGAAATCAGAACCTACTATTTGTTCCTTATTATTAATGTTTATCCAAATAAATTACGTCATTTCAAAGTAATTTTAGTAGCAGCAGATCTCTTTTTTATTTAATCTTAATTCTCTTTGAATTATTGGAATTAGTTGTTTCATTCAGGAGATATCACGATTTATTCAAAACTAAACAAAACCAACAAAAACTAAACAAATACTAAGAAAAAATCTGCGTGCTGCTCGCGCCCCTGCCGGCCGCCTGCTACATGAGTGTTTCTCTGCGTAAACCGCGGAGTGAGTGGGCCGGAGCGTTGGACCATTATTTCAAACAAACTTGCTACCCCGGGTAGGCTTTCATTCAATTTGAAGGTGGTGGTACTGGCTATCCATGGACAATAAGGTTTTTTTTTATATATTATAAACTAGCGCTTGACCGCAATCCTGCCTGATGGTAAGCAGTGACACAATCGTTGATGGTAAAGCGCACTAGTTTATTAAGAGCCTATTCACTCTAGCCTTGAAGACACTCAAATTGTAGTCCGACGGAAACACCGCCGCTGGCAAATTGTTCCAGTCCCTCGATGTACGCGGTATAAAGGAGGAGGCGAAACGCTTCGTCCGGATCGTAGTAGTGTTAACAACGTAAGGGTGGAAACCAGCCGTACGACGGGTCGTCCGCTGGTGGAACGGAGATGGGGGAATTAAATCATGCAATTCCCTCGCACACTCCCCGAAATGCATCCTATAGAACACCGAAAGGCTGGCTACTCTACGCCTGTGCTCTAGGCTTTGGAGACCAACTCGAGTTAGATCAGGGTCACCAATCAGCCTCTTTGCACGTCTCTCCACTGAATCCAAAGTCGCCAGGTGACACTTGGCAGCACCAGCCCAAATGTGGCTGCAGTACTCTACACACGAACGGACCTGTGCTTTGTATAACATTAGAAGCTGCCCAGGTGTGAAGTACTGCCGGACCTTTGCGATAACGCCAAGTTTCCTGGCAGCCACCTTAGCCTTGGACTCAATGAACCGCCCAAAGTTAAGGTCCGAGGAAATCTCAACTCCCAAAAGCTGAAGGCGGTCGGAACACTCCAAGGTCAATGTATCTTGCAGAGTCATATATTGGCTGATGGGCGAAACAGTAGACATCATTTTTATTGAAGGGCCACCGTTTCTTCAGGAAGGCTTAGGTACCTATATCATTTGTCCACGTGCGAAGCCGGGGCGGGTCTCTAGTTTGTTATAAGAATAAGAAAACGTTGATTTTAAGTCCGATTGTGAATGAAATAGTTATTCAAAAAATCCACCAGAGAGTGTTTTGTGATGCTTGGTCGCAGAGGAAATATTATTTTCCTTCAGTTGACGCCCGACCGTACATTTTGTGATTATCTTTAGAGAGCGTGTGCATTGAGTCGTAAATACCTACTCTGGTTTTTATTACATACGTATCTCATTGATAATAATAATTATATATTACGAGCTGTTGTCAGCGACTCCGTCCGCGTATTGATATAAAATAAGCGCGTGATAAAATAATGGGAGCAATGTGTACGTCCGCGTTTGCCCCGTATTCGCAATTTTTTTGTTACTGCTATGCTGCTATTGGTCATAACGGGATATCATATAGCCTATATCCTTTCTCAAACTCTAGACTATCTATCTACCAAATTTAATTACAATCGGTTCAGTAGTTTCGGCGTGCAAGCCGGACAGACAGACAGACAGAGATACTTTCGCATTTATAATATTAGTATGGATAACGAGTTGTATTTTAAATAAGGTTACGAACCTTGTTTTAAGAACACAATCTAAACATAATTTAATTTTTAAATATTGCCGAATTTAGTTTTCCTTACATTTTAGTTTAATTTGTTTAAATAGTTTGGGTGTCTCTTTTATCACGAGCGCGCGTGGGGCCGCGGGAGTCTAAATTCTTCCACGGCCCCACACCCTCGTGCTGGCCCGGTCTGTCCGAACCTCGTCCCCTGCACGGGGTAGAGGGGGGTTAAACTACCCCGTGCATAGCCTCCGCCACGGGGTCCAACGAATAGGGGGCGATGACTTCCGCCATGAAGTAGGAGGCCTTCTGACGGCGTCAGATCGCCTCCTACTTCATTTGTGAGGACACGGAGCTGCTCCTCCCAAGCTACACACTCGGAGAGCGTGTGCTGCGCTGAGTCCTCCCCGCATTGGACGCAGTGGTGGCACCGAGCGTCCGGCTCTCTGCCTAAGCGACACAGGTACTTGCCGAAGCAGCCGTGCCCCCACAGTACCTGCGTCACCCTGAACGACAGGAAGCCGTGCCTTCTCCCGAGCCAGTCGTCGAGTACTGGCCGGATCGCCTCGACGGTAGTGTGGCCGGCGGTTTGGTTGAACAAACTGGCCCATCTAACAAAATTGTTAGATTAGGTATTTTTTTTAATAAGTTTACTTTGTAAAGATCTAATGCGAAAAACCGTTAAAAAATGTCTTCAATTTAAAAAAAATACAATCTGATGTTGCATGTTACAGAAGAAAATCAAAAACAAAGTCCTCCATCCAGTCTTCCCATCCTTATTATTTAAATGAAAATCAGCGAAATTGTTCTCGAATAGTACTCAAAATACGAAATACGTATGCAGAAAGTGTATTAAAATTACTATAATATAAATATATCTGCTATTGTATGTAGAAAAAAGTTAGGTACACAAGAAGGTATAAGTCCTCGATTTAGACATTTGGGGCTGGGTAAAACGTCCTCAGATTGTTCCTGGAAAGTATAACACAAGGTCCTCGCACTGTATATGGCTAAAGAAAATATGTGTGAAAGTGAGTCCTCAGTTTGTCATGTCTAGTCAGGTAATTGGGTCCTCGGAAATTTCACACAAAAGTCCTCGGAAGGATATCGCTAGGAGCATGAGCTGTGTATATTAAGGTTCTCGCATTGGTCAAGAAGAGTTTATTAACAAAATGGTGCAATAGCAGAGCGGGAAGATAACTGTCAACCGTAATTTCAAATTTTGTCTCTTTAAATCTTATTAAAAAAGCTGTACGATGTTGTTTTACATGATTTTTCTGAAGTCCTCGCATGGGTGACCTAAAATTAAAGTCCTCCAATAGGACTCCCTACAAACAGGGGTGTGTGTGTGTGTGTGTGTGTATGTGTGTGTGTGTGTGTGTGCGAATGTGTGTATGTCTGTTTAAGTTTGTGTATTTATATTTTTATCATTGAGGTATTCGCTGACAGAGTAGTAGCACTTATATAAAAGAAATTGTTTAAGTTTTTTTAGAAATATATTTATTTTATTTTCTTTTTTTTATTTTATCTTATTTTTTGCTACATCGGTGAAACTAAAGGATTATATGGAGTAGGCTTTCTCATAAAGAAAAAATACAAGAACAACATTACTAATTTTATAGGAATCTCAGAGAGAGTAGCGCTTTTACAAGTGGAATTTGAATGCTTCTGCTTATCTATAATTCAAGCATATTCACCTACTGAAAGTTCAACAGAAGAGGAGATTGACAAATTTTATAAGGATATTGAATATGCTCATACCATGGCTGAAGGAAAGATTGTAGTAATGGGAGATTTTAATGCCAAAATAGGTTGCCCAAAAACAGACTACTATCCAGTAATGGGAAAATATGGTTACGGAGTGTGCAATGAAAGAGGTGAACGGCTTTTAAGCTTTGCTTATCAACATAAATTGTCAATCATGAACTCCTTTTTCAAAAAGAAAGAGAGTCGTAGATGGACATGGTTATCACCCGATCAAATCCCAAAAAACGAAATAGATTATATAATGATAAATTACTATAAACTTATTACTAATATAGAGGTACTTAACAAATTCAAATTCCCTTCAGACCACAGATTGATGAGAGCAACGCTACTTTTAAGTCACCCAATAAAGAGCAGGAAAACCTACACAACATCATCTAATATTCCCAAGACAGAAGCAGAAATTAAAAGCTACATCAGAAATCTACGAGCACACACAGAGAATATCGAAACAGATAGTATTGATGTCCAAACATACTATAGTATCTTAGAAAAAGGAATAACAGAGAGCTTAAAATGCAAAAGTAATACAGATCAACACCAACATAATATTTTCTCCAAAAACACCATCGAACTTATAGAAAGGCGCACGGAACTACTAATCACAAAGAACAAAACAAAAGAAATGAAAGAAGAACTTAGTAGATTATTCAAAGAGACTAACAGATCCATCCGAAAGGACTATAGTAATCACAGATATGAGACCATTTCAAGAAACATCAGCAATTTTAGAAGCGCTAAAAGAGCCTGCAAAGAATTAGCTACACACAAGTCATGGATTCAAAAACTCAAAGCCAACTCACAGGAAACAAAATCAAGAAAAGATGTAATAAAACACGCAACAAACTTCTACAAAAATCTTTACAAGCAACAAAATAACACTGACATAAAATTGGAAACAACTTACAAGTACCCGACAGACTACATTAAACCAATCGATGATTCCGAGGTTTATGAACATATAAAAAAGCTAAAAACTGAGAAGAGTCCCGGACCAGATGGACTATGCAACGAAGCCATCAAAATAGGAGCACCTATCTTAACTCACCACTTTACACAACTGTTTAATATGATACTAGATGTTGAAAAAGTACCAAAAGAATGGTGTACATCGGACATAATTTTGCTCTTTAAAAAAGGAAACCCTTTGGACATAGGGAATTATAGACCGATAAGTCTGCTAGCAAGTACATACAAGCTGTTCTCATCCATAATTCTAAAGAGAATATCTGACGACATTGATAAACCACAACCTAAAGAACAAGCGGGATTCAGAACAGGCTTTAGTACATTGGACCACATACAGACGCTAGACCAAGTCATAGAAAAATACAAAGAATACAATAGACCTCTGTATGTGGCCTTTATCGACTACAGCAAGGCTTTCGACACCATTAGTCATCCTTCAATCTGGAACGCACTGCAAAAATCAAATGTCCACTACAAATACATTAACATCTTGAAATATATTTATATACAAAGTACAAGCAGAGTAAAATTAGAAACAAGAGGAGACAAAATAAACATAGAACGAGGAGTTAGGCAGGGGGACCCCCTATCCCCGAAGTTGTTTATAGCTGTACTTGAAAATATATTTCAAAAACTAGATTGGAGAAACAAAGGAATATATTATATAAATGGTAATTATTTAAACTATTTGAGGTTCGCTGATGATATTGTCATAATGGCAGAAACTGCCAAAGATTTGGAAGAGATGATGAGATCACTTGACTTCGAAAGCTCTAAAATCGGATTAGAAATGAATTCAAACAAAACTAAGATATTAACCAACAGTCGCGAACGGCCAATTGTGATACAAAATAACAATATAGAATACGTCAACGAATACATCTACTTGGGGAAGCAAATTTCATTAAAAACGTCGAATAACGAAGATGAAGTAACAAGAAGAATTAACGCAACTTGGAGAAAATTCTGGGCATTAAAAGAAATCCTAAAAGGGAACTACAGCTTACACATGAAAAAAACAATATATGATACATGTTTGTTACCCTGCTTGCTGTATGGTTGCCAAACTTGGGTATTTACTAGCAAAATAAAACAGAGAATCAAATGCAGCCAAAGATCAATGGAAAGAAGTATGACGAAAATTAGAAGAATAGAAAAAGTTAAGAGCGAAAGTATTCGTCAAAAAACGAAACTGACCGACGCGACGCTTTGAGGCACGCACTCCAACTAAAGTGGAGATGGGCCGGACATATCTCACGTAACACAGATAGAAGATGGACTATCGAAGCTACGAGATGGAAAGGACCAGATGGAAAAAGGAGTGTGGGCAGACAAAAAAAAAACGGTGGACTGATGACATAATTTACATAGCAGGAAATGACTGGATAAAGTCAGGCAAGGACACTGTCGTGCCGGCGGCCCGGTCTGTCCGGGCCTCGCCCCCTGCACGGGGTAGTATGGTTTAAAGTACCCCGTGCATCGCCTCTGAGGCGCACGCCTCCGCCTCTGGATCCAACGAATAGGGGGCGGGGACTTCCCCATGTCCCTCGCCTCTGGACCCATTCATGAGGGCCGGAAGAGGGCGATATCCGCCCTTCCTCGGCACCCGATGCGTCTTCTGAGGCTCGGGAAGGGAGTTGAGATCTCCCTCTCCCGTTCCGCAGCTTCCTTTTGCGACATCACGTCCTTGCAGAAGGACACCACAGCGTCACACGACTCTGCGCTACCGACCATCCTCTACACTACTGCGGCAGCGTCAGGTCGCCTCCTACTTCGTTTGCGAGGACACGGCGCTGCTCCTCCCAAGCCACACACTTGGAGAGCTGGTGCTGCGCCGTGTCCTCCCCGCATTGGACGCAGTGGTGGCACCGAGCGTCCGGCTCCCTGTCTATGCGTCGCAGGTACTTGCCGAAGCAGCCGTGCCCCGACAGTACCTGCGTCACCCTGAACGACAGGGAGCCGTGCCTCCGCCCGAGTCAGTCGTCGAGTACCGGCCAGATCGCCTTGACGGTAGCGAGCCCGGCGGTAGGGCGCATAAGCCTCTGCTGCCAGTCCGCCACCAGGACCTGGCGGAGCTCCTCTCGGCGCAGCTCGATCTGCTGCTGCACCGGACTGGAGCCCCGTGTCCGCTCTTCCTCGCGCCATCGCTACAATGACGCGAGTACTTTCGCCTCTAGGTTCCAGGGCGGGGATCCGGCCAGGACGCAAGCCGCCTCGTAGGAAATCGTGCGATACCCGCGGACGACCCTGACAGTCATCGCCCACATAGGGGCCCCATGGACCGCACGATTCCCACGTACAGCGCTCGGGCCCCCCATGTTGGGAAGCAACGTTGATAGCGCGCCTGCTGCACCCGTCAGCTTGGGCGCTAGCTGCTGGAAGTGAAGCCCGAATTTCCAACGGCTGTCGAACACCAATTCCAGATACTTCATGGTGGACTCGACAGCTATCCGGGCCCCGCTGACCACGATATGTGATCCCGATGCTGGCGCACGCCGGGGGCCATAAAATACCATGGCCTCCGACTTGTCAAGGGCCACCTCCAGGCCCAGGTGCCGGATGCAGTTCACCTCCTGTGACACCGCAGCCGTGGCTACCAACGTCGCTTCCCTGTGCGAGCTCCCCCGGGCAGTGACAAGTGTGTCGTCCGCATAACACGTCAAGTCGGCACCCGGCGGGAGCTCGCCTCTCAGCACCTAGTTGTAGCCGATGTTCCACAGGAGCCGTCCCAAGACCAATCCCTGTGGAACACCCCAAGACATTTGGTGCCGACCGGCACCGTCACGTCCGCGTCCCCGATAGATGACGCATCTGTCCTCCAGATAAGCTCCTACTATGCGGCGGAGGTAGGGAGGCCCCCCATGGTATTTCAAAGCCTCCCTAATAGAGCTCCAGGGTAGGGTGTTGAATGCGATGGAGATGCCCAAGGACACCGCCAACACTACCCCACCCAGGTATACCGTATCCTCCGCCAGGGCCCTCACGCGCATGATGGTGTCTATGGTGGAGCGCCCCCGACGAAAACCAAACTGGTTGTCGTCCAGGTTCGGCCCTTCTCTGCACAAGTGGCCGATGAGGCGATCTGCGATAATACACTCAAGAAGTTTGCCCGCCTCGTCACATAGCACTATGGACCGATACGCGGGCGGCGAGTACGCGGGGCGCCCCTCCTTCTTCAAAAGTTCATAAACGACTTACATGATTGTTAATGAGCATGTTCATGCTCCGACTCGTACTTAGCCGATTTTCTAGTAGCTGTGACCACAACCTTTTTTTAGGGCTGGATCCGCGCTTGCACACTCTCCAAAATGCATCCTATAGAATCGGTCCTTCCTTTTCCCTCTTTTAGTTTTAGTCATGGTTGCATGGCATGGTTGGTGGCATGGTTTAGGCATGGTTTTGGTCAAAAAGGTGGACCGATGACCTGGTGAAGGTCGCGGGAAGCCGATGGATGCGGGCAGCACAAAACCGGTCATCGTGGAAAGCCTTGGGGGAGGCCTTTGTCCAGCAGTGGACATCTATAGGCTGAGGAAAATTATTCCTTCAAGAGACCGTTTCAGATACTAATCATGGTCTTCATAATTAGGATCTGACCAGAATTATATATGGATCTTAAAAAAGACTGAATATTTAGAATCCGCCGATCTTATCCAGTTTTCAAAAATATGATTGACGTATAAAAGTGTATCTATGTATAAAGCTATTTACAAAAACAATACATCATTACCGAGTTGAGTAATAATTTCTCTTACATACTTCTAACTTATTAAGTCAACCTACCTTTCAACTCAACCACTAAACATAATTATAATTATGCCAATGAGATGTTCAAAACCACAAGTCAACTTGAACCCACAGAACTTTCAGTTTCAAACAGTAATTAACCACAGTATAAGCAGGACGTACTTAATTGGAGGGAGTCAACATTACGTCGAAGTAAATAGAACGTTACTTTAAATCAAACAATTTTATTGTTAGATATATCATTCACATAAAATATAATTATAATATGTATTACTAATGATGTATCTAATATAAATATTATAATAAAATTATAGGTTTTCATACAGATAAAACTATGTAGTTTTTTTATAGTAAACTAGCTGTGCCCCGCGGTTTCACCCGCGTAAGCGTCAAACCGATAGAGCTCAGTTCATATAAAATAAGGGCCTGTTAAAATAATGGCAGCAATATGTACAACTGCGTTTGCTCCAGTTTTTGCAACATTTTTTGTTCCTGCTCTGCTCCTATTGGTCATAGCGGGATGTTATATGTCATATGTCCTTTCTCAGGCTCTAGACTATCTGTGTACCAAATTTCATTACAATCGATTCAGTAGTTTTGGCATGAAAGCCGGACAGACAGATAGACAGAGATACTTTCGCATTTATAATATTAGTATGGATTGGTCTGTATTTCAGTACTAACTCGGGCTTTATATTTTCTTTAGAAAAGCGCGAAATGTTTGATCTCCATACTTTTTTCTGGTATGGATGGGAAATCATCAAACGACCTCGCTCATTCAGGGCGGAACGGAAGGGCGTGTCAAACTTTTACTGACTTAAAACTCACCCGTGTTCCTTCACAACCTCGTGTTCCGCAACTCTGGGCCAGTGTGATGTAGGTACTCACATTTATTTGCATTCATTCCTGCAGATGTGGATAAGCATTCCTTTACTTGATTATTACACGACACCAGAACATACCTACTGTTAAATTTCGAAACTGGGTGGATAAAGGGAAAATATATCCCTGTCTCATTCTTTTGTTTCTGTATATCATTGTTCTTTTTATCCATCCAGGCAGGTCTTCTACGCCTCTTCTTATCATTTTGTAACATTTCGATCAGTTGTTCGCACCTCTGCCTTTAAATATCCCAGTGATTCGGTAACTTAATTTTTTTTATTTATTGTATGGTATATGTTTTTCATTACAATCTGTTCCCTTAACAATGGAAATAGAGACGTTCAATTCTCATAAACTAGTACATGACCGCAATCCCACCTGATGGTAAGCATTGATGCAATCGTTGATGGTAAAGCGCGCTAGTTTAACTAAGAAAAAGAACTGAGTGAATAGAAACAGAAAGGAAGACGGCAGTTGAGCCAGTACTGAAATGAAGGAAAATAAACAATACATATTCGCTTTATTAATAGCTAAAGAGATGATCCATTTTTATACAAAGTACGCCTGTAATATTGTTGACTTTTTAAAAGTAAAAATAATATTGTGGGTTTGTCAAAAAGACAAGGGACACAAACAGCCCAAGATCCTTATAATTATGACAACACGACCAATACAGCAAAAATAATAATCTTCTTGTTATGTTCTTTTGAAGTACGGCTGTTATTATATATTTGTATTTTATCGTATTTAAGACTAGCTTTCCGCCCGCAGCTTCGCCCGCGTGGAATTCAGTTATATCGCGCTTTTTAGATTTCTTTTGGGAATGTCAATTTTTTCCGGGATAAAAAGTACCTTATTATTTAATCCGAACTACTAACTTTACGACTGCAACATTTCAAAGCAATCGGTTCAGCGAACGGGTGTTGCACTGCAGGCAGTCTCCGAATGGGGCAATGCCAATCTTGTAGCATTCAATGCCGCCAAAACTCAGGCGTGTCTTTTCACCGCCAAAAGGAGCCCGTTCACCTTGGCCCCTACTTTTCGGAATGTGTCCTTGGAGTGTTCCGACCGCCTTCAGCTCTTGGGAGTTGAGATTTCCTCGAACCTTAACTTTGGGCGGTTCATTGAGTCCAAGGCCAGGGTGGCTGCCAGGAAACTTGGCGTTATCGCAAAGGTCCGGCAGTACTTCACACCTGGGCAGCTTCTAATGTTATACAAAGCACAGGTCCGTTCGTGTGTGGAGTACTGCAGCCACATTTGGGCTGGTGCTGCCAAGTGTCACCTGGCCACTTTGGATTCAGTGGAGAGACGTGCAAAGAGGCTGATTGGTGACCCTGATCTAACTCGAGTTGGTCTCCAAAGCCTAGAGCACAGGCGTAGAGTAGCCAGCCTTTCGGTGTTCTATAGGATGCATTTCGGGGAGTGTGCGAGGGAGTTGCATGATTTGATTCCCCCATCTCCGTTCCACCAGCGGACGACCCGTCGTACGGCTGGTTTCCACCCTTACGTTGTTAACACCATTACGATCCGGACGAAGCGCTTCGCCTCCTCCTTTATACCGCGTACATCGAGGGACTGGAACAATTTGCCCGCGGCGGTGTTTCCGTCGGACTACAATTTGAGTGTCTTCAAGGCTAGAGTGAATAGGCTCTTAATAAACTAGTGCGCTTTACCATCAACGATTGCGTCACTGCTTACCATCAGGCAGGATTGCGGTCAAGCGCTGGTTTATAATTTATAAAAAAAAAAAAACAAACTCGTTTTCCGATTTATAATATTAAGTAAGGATTCATGATTATATATACAGATCACAACATGATTATATGTAAAGAAAACCCTGTCCGATCCGTGAAGGCATTGTTAGGTATCGATACTGATTCTACTAATGCCCACAAAGACAGGCAAAACTTAAAAAAAAATCCCCCTAAAAAAATAAATATTATTTCGCAAAAAGAGGTAACTTAATACATGTGCGGTAAACAACACCATTCCGCGGGCGGCGGGGGGCAGGGCACGCGGCACCTGTGACGTGGTCGCGTCGCTATTCGCTTATAATAAAACCAGTGTTGTCACTTTTTTAAAAATTACCAAATTTCGGGGAAATTGGAATTATTCCCGGGAAAAAAGGATTATTTCAAAATTCATTAGTATTGTTACTATGATGATTATGTAAAATTTTATATTATATTTGGTCAAGTGTTTACCTAACCTTTATTATCCTTATGGGTCGGACAGGGTTTTCTTTACATAGTGTATATATTTATTTATATTCCGGGAAAAAATTGCTTAGTACTTCCTTGTGCGTAACTTAATTATGTACCTACCCGTATTCCCATGAACTATGGGTTATTAAATTACTTCTGAACCCCGAGTGAAGGGCGCGCGTTTTGGTCAATATCGTATTAATGTTGACGTTAAAAAAGCGAAGATTGTCCCTAGTTTGAACAAATTACCTTTCATTTTGTTTTTTTTTTATTCCAGATAATGTAAAAGAAACCCATTGCTACAGATGGTGTGTTGTGCAATTACTAGATCATGTTTAAGGCAAATAAAGACTTATCTTATCTTATCTAGAAATGTTTTTATTAAACTTTATAATACAACATGTAAATTAACTAACGCACTTTCTGAAAAAAGTTTATTCAGAATCGTTTACTGTATCAGTTTACACATTATATCATCTATACTAATCTATACCAATATATTAAGCTGAAGAGTTTGTTTGTTTGGACGTGCTAATCTCAGGAACTGCTGGTCCGATTTGAAAAAGTATTTTTGTGTTGGATAGCCCATTAATCCGAGAAGGTTTTAGGCTTTATAGCATCACGCTGCGACGAATAGGAGCGGAGCATATATACAAAAAAAAACATATCGAAATCTACGCGGGTAAAACGCGCGCCACAGCTAGTTTTTAACATACATATTACATAGGCAATGGTTTATCCCAAAAATATTTACGGAAATTATTGTCATATTAACCTTGTTGTTTGTACAGACTTTTAAAACCCCAGTTTTACTTCTATTTCAACAAATTTAATAAATCAAAACAAAATAAAGAAAAAATACCTTATTCCAAGAACGTTAACGTCTTCGTTCTCCAAGAATTGTTATAACTAATTTAATAAATAACAATACATATACATGTTAAATTAAACATTCAGTGTATGTATTATGATTATAACATAATTTTCTAATTGGGGTGTTTGAGGGTGTGCGTTAATAATTAATTACATTACATGTTGTGTATGTAAATTTCCGAACTTTGTGTGTATTTTCTGCCGCATTAGGTTAAGCAATCTGTAATGATAGAAAAGTGTGAATAAATAAATAAATAAGTGTTTATACATGTTAGGGCTACTGTTTTCGCTTACTTTAACTTCAAATCTATATCTATACTAATATATAAAGCTGAAGAGTTTTTTGTTTGTTTGTACGCGCTAATCTCAGGAACTACTGGTCCGATTTGAAAAATTCTTTTTGCGTTGGATAGCCTATTAATCCAGGAAGGCTTTAGGCTATATAACATCCCGCTATGACCAATAGGAGCAGAGCAGTAAGAAACAATGTTGCGAAAACGAGAGCTAACGCAGGCGTACATATTGATTCCATGATTTTAACAGGCGCTTATTTTATATCAACTCATTTTTTTCGAAACGGGACGAACAGCGCATTTAGTTACCATTGAACTTAGCTCATGAGGAAATGCAATATTAGTAAAAGCAGTGAGCGCGGAAGAATGTTATAGCAGTGTAAGTTGTTAGTTTGGGATGAATGTAATGATATTCCACAAAAGGGCAATTGAAGCACTAGATCGCACAATGGGGGACATCAAAGGCGACCAAGATATCATGGGAGGGACGGTGGTACCTTTAGCTGGGGACTTTAGGCAGACCCTTCCGGTGATTACTAGGTATGCCGCCGGCAGATGAAATAAATGCCTCTTTGAAAGCATCTGCATTATGGGTTCGCGTGAAAAAGTACTGTCTCACCACGAATATGCGAGGGCAACTTCATCACGATTCTCAAGCCGGGTATATGCAATATGCAGCTACTCTTTTAAAAATCGGAGTAGATCGCATGCTAACTGACAATAACGGCATGATTAGAGTGAGTCGGGAGTTCTGTTAAGTTGTGGATAGCTCAGATGACCTATTAAATAATTCTATCCGGATCTTCAAACAAATATGGCCAACCGAGAACGGCTATGCGAAAGGGCAATTTTGGCGCCGACTAATGAAATAGTAAAATAAATGAACAAATCATGTTAAACGTTCAGGGAAATATTATTGAATACCTCTCAGTGGACAATATTATAGACACTGAATAAGTTACCTATATCATACCCTATAGAATTTTTCATCTCTTTAGAATTATCAGGAGTGCCACCCCATTAGTTGATACTAAATGTTGGTGTTCCAGTCCTATTAATGAGGAATCTTGACGCTCCAAAGCTGTGTAACGGTATTTGGTTACAAATAACATATTTGGGTCACAACATTGTAGAGGCTACAATCATGGCTGGAATGGCAAAAGGACAAAATGTCTTGATTCCCCGTATTCCCATCACCCGACTGATTTGCCATTTCAATTTAAAAGAGTACAGTTCCTTCTGAAAGCAGCATTTGCTATAACATTAACAAAGCCGACAGACGCTTAAAGTTGCCGGAGTTCATTTAGTAACAACATGCTTTTCTCATGGGCAACTCTATGTGGCATGCTCACGTGTATCAAATCCAGAAAACCTTTATGTTTTGGCAAAAGACAGCAAAACAACAAAAAGTTGTTTATAAAACCGTACTTATTTAAATGTGCTCATATTTTATCAAGCGTAATAATTTTAACTAAGCATATCCAAAACACCAACCAACGCAAAATAATTAGAAGTATGATATTTGATGTTTCTTTCCTTTGCTAAACCTTTAAACCCGGTAAAATAAACATTGCTATAGACCTTATGTATCTTCATAATCCTACTAATAATAAAAACGCGAAAATGTGTGAGGATGTTTGAAACCTTGCAGTAATGTAGGCATTTATCTTGGCATTCCCCCGTAAACGGGAACCACCGCGCACTGTAAACTGAAGTCTACGCGGACGAAGTCGCAGGCAACAGCTAGTGAGTTATAAAGAACAAGTAGTTTTATCAAAACTTGTTTCTTAAGATTTGTCAAAAAATTCATTAAAACAGTTAACCAGACATGTCTAAAAATAAGGTGAAGATGCCTGACAAATCTTTATAAAAATTTCATGAAATTAATTTTCTGAAATTGTGGCTACATATTCGGGATCCAAGTCTTCTATAAATTCTTCCACAAGAGATACAATGCTATGAATGTGTTACTCACTAGCTGCACCCCATGGTTTCACCCGCATAAGTTCCTTTCCCGTAAGAATATTTATATAAAAACTATCATAGAGGGTGTGTATCTGACATCGTAACGCAAACTTCACGAAAAGGCTACACCGCATGCCACTAATAAAATTATGATAGTCATTTATATCGTTAATGAGCGGTTACAGATCACAGTGAAGTATGACGTTCACCCCTGATGTGAACTCAATAGAGTTAAACTCTAAAAACTATCCTATCAGCTGATTTAATAAAATCAGCTGATAGGATAGTTTTTCGAGTTTTGTTCACATTGCGCTTTTTGTATAATTAGCAAATTAATTAATTTTTCCATTAAAATCTTATTGGTTTATAAAAGTATAGCAATTATGAACGGTATAAAGTGAATAAAACTGCATATTATTTTTTTTTTATCAGGAAAGTACCGACGGAAAATTCCACCGCTAGGTAGTTTAGAATTATGTACCGGATCCATGGTACTCGTTTGTGCGTTGATGTCAGAGACACCATTTATATGTTATCTTTGTTACTTTATATGTGTGCCTAATTTCATCTAAATCCGCTCAGTTTTTGCGTGAAAGATTAACTAACATCCATCAATCCAGACATACATCCTCATAAACTTTCGAATTTATAATATTGGTAATATCGTATGATTTGCCTGAAATGCTAACTCGATCCCCACCATTTACATATTTATGCGGTAATTTTGAATGTTCAGGTGCGTACAAGTTTAGCCTGTATCAAGTTAGGGTAGCTGGCGATCAATCATTCCGTTGCAGTTTGTTCTGAACCCCTGACTGTGACAGTTAGTAATTTGTTGTTTGTTTACTTACCTGGTTTCTAATATATTCCTGTATTAATCACAACAGTAGGTCTCTGATTGGTTCACAAACTTATAGGATCCGGCAACTTTGACAACAATAATTATGTGGAAAGATCAAGAGATGTGCCAATAGTTTGGATTTATAGATTTTTTTTTTATTATTAATAATTATAAACCAGAGCTTGACTGCTTGATGGTAAGCAATGATGAAATCGTTGTTGGTAAAGCGCACTAGCTTATTAAGCCTATTCACTCAAAAAAACTGAGTGAAAGACGGAAGACGGCAGTTGGGCGAGGTGATGCAATGTTTAACCAAACAACACGATCAACGATGCTGCGCCAGAGAATTGATCTGAAGACCCTCCACGACCAAACTTCCGACACAACAACATTTGGCGCATCGTACCCGGCACACATCGTAACACAGTTGTGTTATGATGTGTGCCGGGTGGTGGTGTCTGGTGAAGCCGAACGGAGGACGGGTCTGAGCAACTGCTCAGACCCGTCCTCCGTACGGCTTCACCAGACATCATACCGGAACACGATGAATCGCTCATCGGCGAATCATGATATTTTATATCAATAATCATTAATGATATTTTATTTTTGCTATGCTGATATTTTGGCGTGGCTAGCTGGCATATGGTAAATAATTTCATCGTTGTTGTGTTTATTGCTGTACCGTACGCCTTTTTTTTAAATGAAGAGACAGCTGTGCTGCTGGGGAGTTTGTTCCGCCACTTCTTCTATGCAGCGAAAGCACTAGGAACTGTCGATGGGTGGGCGTTTTGGGGGGCTGTCTTATGTAATGCTGACGTTCAAAAAGTGCTGATTCTCAGCCTTATTTGAATAAATGACTTTTGATTTTGATTTCATGCAGATTTTTAATTCGTTCATTCTGATATGATTTTAAATTGACTCAAAATGTTTAATTTATGCAATATATGTCCGGATCTTGTAGCAGACATTTTTTGACTACTAACTATAGTACTTTAAACAAGTTTTTGGATTTATTGAAACTTTTCTCCGGTTACATCATTTCTTAAACTTATTATTTTGTAAAAGTACACTTACGTTCAGCTATGGACTTTTAAAAGGTGCACAGGTACCTTTTCTTAGAGCGGGTTTTCACAGCTTAGGTATTATTAGGGTTTCGTAAAGAAATGTGTAAATTTTGAACCCTTTTTAAGGCTCCACTGATCTACTGTCTATCACTAGGTTATATTTTATGAACCGTGATAGCTAGTCAGTTGAAATGTACACAGACGATGTATCTCTGTTGCCGCTTTAACAACAAATACAAAAAACACGAGGTTTTTTGTGTAGATAACAGTTTGAAACCTTTGTGCGCAAGGCCGAGCACTTAGCCGGTAGTGTATACCTTCAATATCTAGTAAACTATACATATTTATATAATTATAGACTTATAAATTCTTAGATTCCTTTAAAGTATGTATTCGTAGCTAATGTGAATAGATATGTCTCTAATGGCAAAATAAGGCGGTCATTTTTGAGATTTGACCTCTTCAGATTCTGGTAATGTGATAAATTAGTTCGACGTATGTGTTTTAAACGTTTTGATAACCATAACGTTTAAAATACATACATAACCAGGTGTCTTCTTTTAAATGATAATTTGTTTCTTCTTTCGTTCAATCAAAGTATTTATAGTGGTCATCAACAACAATAACAACACAATCAACCTATGGAGAAGAAAAGACAACAGACACCTCTCCTAAATCATAAAATTGTTACAAATTATTGATTAACATCATTTATGTTGAAATTAACCACGTGAAACCGATGCAGCAAGACGTACACGTTGAAAACGTCGGTTACAGAAAAAAAAACAATTTAGATATTAAAATAAACCCTGCAAACTAAAAGTTAACCAGTACCAGTGACGGCACCCGTTCACGAATATAACTTATTATGGATCAGCATCATTTAGTTCAACCATTTTGAAGGGAACTTAATGAACCAACATACACGCCACCACCAGCGAGACATTAGAGTGAGCATGACATACTCTCAGCCGCCAGAGCACATTCAAGCCAATGAAAGACGTACCCAGTTAATGGTAATTTTATAGCAAGAACTCACACGTATGCTATGCAATTACATAATAGTAAGGAATTGAATCTAGGCATACCCACAGCCTCTCAAGTATGAGTGCGCAGGTTCGATTCCAGGTTAGGCAAGTACCAATGTAACTTTTCTAAAGTTATATGTACTTTCTTGGACACCAATGCCTGAAGGTGAAGGAAAACATCTTGAGGAAACCTGGACTTTAAGTCTGAAATCGCCAACCCGCATTGAGCAAGCGTGGTGATTACGCTCAATCCTTCTCTGTATGAGAGGAGACCTGTGCCCAGCAGTGGGACGATAAAAATGTTGATAATGATACCTACAATGCAATAATTGACTTGCCGAGTTATTCAGTAACGGTTTATCAAGTTCTATACCACTTACAGTATATTACTTATTTCAAATTACAATATTTACCAATATAATCTACATGGAACGCCATAATTTTACAAATATAGCGATTAGATGACAAGTCTTACAAGCTTGTAAAGAAACATCACGATTAGATATTATATAGAAATATAGATAGAGATTATATAAACGAGAAATATCGTGATTACTGCCTTCTGTTTCTTTTTTTTTAATAGTTATAAACAAGTGCTTGACTACAATCCCGCCTGATGGTAAGCAGTGATGCAATCGTTGATGGTAAAGCGCACTAGCTTATTAAGCCTATTAACTCAAAAAAACTGAGTGAATAGGAAGGAAGACGGCAGTTGAGCGAGGTGATGCAATGTTTAACCCAACAACACGACCAAAGATGCTGCGCCAGAGGATGATCTGGAGACCCTCCACGACCAAACTCCCGACACAACAACATTAGGCACATCGTACCCGGCACACATCGCAACTTTCAAGACAAGACTTTGTCTGGTGGGTGGTAACTTATGCCGGCGGCTGATGTTGTTGCCTAGCCTACCACCGAGAAAAGATTCGGTAAATTCGGTAGAGAAAGTTCTTTTGATTAAACTTTAAATTATTGTAGACATTATTAATTGATAACATGATGCTATACTTCAGCGAAGACACAAAAAGTCTTCGCATCGCGCAAAACATCATATGTTCTACATTTCTCCTTTCACATGTCTGTGACAAGCAATTTCTTTAGAAGTAAAAATTCACATACATAACGACAGCATTATGACAAGTTCTTTGTACAAACTCGTATTTGTACAAAGAACTTGTCATAATGCTGTCATTGAATTTTTAAAATAGACACAGACTCGTGTCTATTTTAATACGTTACAGTAGCCTTTTTCTGTGAATGGGTATATCAAATGACCTCTCCCGGAGGGCGGAGCGGAAGGGCGCGTCAGGCTTTTAGTGAAGAAAACCTACCCGTGTTCTTTCACTTGCCTGTGCGCCAAGGCCACGGAATCTCTTCCTAACAATCCGCGACCTTGGCAGCCATCGGTCTTCGTGGACCCCATCACTTGTTACAGTAGTCTTGAGGACGAAGCAGAATTCGGCGAACCTCACCACAAAGCTGATCTTTGCGTATGCTGGTGAACTGGTGCTGCTTGTAATGACTGGTGGTCTTGCTGTCCCAGGTTTTGTTATTGTTATCAGTAAAAATTACTCCTTGTTTATTTTACTTCAACTGTTCGGAGCAATACAACCGAAGCACTTTTGCTTTCGTGCATTTCTATAAAACTAGTGCAATTAGGCCGTCGATCGCGTAACTCAAACCATACCAAAACCATTCAAACCATCTTTTAGATTAAACCAAAATAGCTTTCTTACTCATGACAGCTTCCGTGGCGTAGCGGTAGCGAACGCGGCCGTTGCGCAAGGAGGCGCGGGTTCGATCCCCGCACAGTGCAAATATGTATTTGTATGCATGAGAATATTTGCACTGGTCTGGTCGTGCCTCGGAAAGCACGTTAAGCCGTTGGTTCCGGTTGCCATACGAACATCTAATGGCAGTCGTTACGGGTTGGTTGGAGCCTTCAAAAGTCTAACAATTGGTCTAACTGCAATGCTTAGATATCGCCTTCGGGTTGTGGAGGTCAGACGGCGGTCGCTGAAAAAGTATAAAACAAGATTTTCAGACTACTGAACTGAACAAAGTTGCTAATGAAGTTGCAAGTAAATGGACACAGTAGTAATGTCATACAATACTATTCTGAAGTATGCAATATTCACTATGTAGAGATAAATTTTCATGTTTGGAAAGGCGTAGTCACACGTTGTCAAAGTGCTACGGTAGGTAGGCATATGTAACGTGTGACTACGCCTTTCCAAACATGAAAATTTATCTCTACATAGTGAATATTGCATACTTCAGAATAGTATTGTATGACATTACTACTGTGTCCATTTACTTGCAACTTCATTAGCAACTTTGTTCAGTTCAGTAGTCTGAAAATCTTGTTTTATACTTTTTCAGCGTCGTTTTTTGTCGTAGTTGGGTTTTAGTTTTTAACTTTTTTTTATAAGTGTTAAATTTTGTTCTCATTAGTAGTTTTAAATAATTTATATTTTCATGCTTGAGTAATATATTCTATTAATTGGTATATTGGCGAGGCTACCTGGTATGTGGTAAATAGTTTAATTTGATGTTCTGCGTCTCTTTATGTTATCAGCTATGCATGCCTACTATTGTAGGTAAGGAAACAAGTTCCTCTAACTGGACGTATAGTCGGATTTCAGGCTAATTTGTATTAATGTCTTTAAGATTGACGCAGATTTGAGCTCACGTAACCGTCGTACGTTCTGCATGAATCATCGGACAAATATATATTTTTATCTTTTCATATGGACGATTTTCACATGTCACATAATTTTCTTAATTTTAACATCAATGATGTAACTATTAATTTGTGACCTCACTTATTATTTTGATTTACAAGAGTATCTAGAAACACAGTCAGGGAATTCAGACCAGCTCCCTAAACACTGGCCCTCGGCGTACATGAGACCACCTAGGTGCGCTCTTAGGACACGGTGGAGCACACGGTTGAGGTCTGCCGGCTTGGGCGAAGCACCGCCGTATTCTCGAGTCGACAATCGGCGGCAATATCTCACGCCCGGCCCTGATCCAGGCCATGGTCTGGAGCGAGAGTGCATGGGCAAGCCGTTACCTACTTCTGCGTAGGAATCATGATGGTGGAGCGCGTGAGGGAGCGGGAATCTCAGAGCTCTCATGCCTTAACCGCCGCGGGAGACAGCTTGGTCGGGAGACAATATCGAACTCCCAGCCGGTACAGGCGCGCGCTTGTCGGCGGGACTAGTCCTTACCGGGTGGCGAGCAATGGGCAGCTCGCCACCCGGTAAGGACTAGGTCCGGGGCAATGGTGCGTTGTTTAATACGCGCCTCAAAGATATGTCAGCACATCGTCCATGAAGACCGATACCTGGCTGGCCGATCCTGGAAGCAGAAATCGTGGCCCTGGCATACAGGCAAGTGAATGAACACTGGTGGTTTTTAGTCAGTAAAAGTCTGACACGCGCTTGCGCTCCGCCCACAGCAGTAGAGGTCATTGGATGATTTCCCATCCACATAAAAAAACCACCTAGGCACCTATTGAGAAGAACGGGCAAGAAAGTTCATTGACACTAAAGCGAAGTAGGTACTGTAAAACCTTTACTTCGTTGAATATCACAGGCTCGCACACGCACTTAACGGACAGACTTCCGACACGTCTACTCTCGCCCGTGGCTCTCGTAAGAATGACCGACGCAGTGCGCTCGAGACATTGCTATCTGTCTGACAGTGACAGTGTAGTCTATAGTTTATGATAAAACGCATACACTACAGGTACTTCGTTTTGGAGCTTCATCTTTCTGACTGACCGGCTCCTAGACAATTGAATAGTTCCTGTAATTCGCCTGTTTTGTTTGGGAAACAAGTTTGCTATAAATGTAGAAATTTTATGAAAGCTGACACAATCTGCCGTCTCAACGCTAAGAGCGATCTTTCAGTTGAGAAAACACTTATAAACCAAGCTCATAAAATTCGTTCTATTTCATACTCTTAGCAATAAGTATATTTATAGCTCTGAAGAGGTTATTTTTTCCTAAATGGAAATAGCGCTCGCATTCTCAAGGACAATGGGTAATATTTGCTTAGTAGGTAGGTACAGGTAGAGGAATTTCTCAAATACTAGATATATTAAAATTATTTCGGTATTACATTACATTAAGTGAACTAATTACTAATGTTTATCCATTTTTGTATCATTATTGTACATTTCAAAGGACAGGGGGTACAATTCCGTCGTAAATTATTTACGAAACGAAATGAGTATCCATTGAGTACAATTGTACGTCTTAAGGTATACCTATGAAATATTTAAGTAACGATTCTCACGTTCGTTAGAAGTTCTCGTGAAAAATTGAAACTATGTTTACTGTAGAATTTGATAAAATATTGAAAATACAGATATTACATTTTATTTCATCTTCAAGATGTGTAGTAGGTCACCAACCTGAGACTATTTTCTTAATTTCAAGAACATTCGCAGGTCACGTTCAGAGAACCGACTTCCTCAATTTTAGTAAGTTTTTACATTTGTTTGTCGCTGAAAAGGCACTGTAATTAGATTTAGAAGGTTTTAAGTTACCAGAATTAGCTTTCTATTCCGTAGGTATATATCCTTCATTTCGGGCACAAAGTAATCCAGTATTGATCACCTTAAATGGCAAAAAGGAACTAAAAACAGATAAGTAGATAATATCTATAGATAGATAGATAGATTATCTCTACGTACCTATTTAGTTTATTTTGCAAAAATATGCAAACAGGTTAATTCGCGAGGCTATGCGTGAATTAGCCTCAATGCCAAAAATGTACCATAACTAAAGTTCATTTTTGGCACTGTGCAAAATTTATCCTACTGCGCGTAGCCAAAAATTAAGCCACTCAGCAACAAAATATTGCTACGTTGAAAGTGAAATAGGACCGATAATATTAAAATTCAGTAGAAAAGTAGTAGTTTTTCTCGGTGATAGGCCATAACATCGGCTGCCGGCAGAAGTTACGGTGGTAACTACTACTTTTAAACAGAACTTGATATATTTACGCAAATATCAACAATGCAATTATAAGAATAGGTTATCACTATATTACTCGGTGGTAGACCATAACATCGGCTGCTGGCAGAAGGTACCACCCACCAGACAAAGTCTTACCGCCAAGCGATTCGTCGTGTTCCGGCATGATGTCTGATAAAGCCGTACGAGGGACGGGTCTGAGCAGTTGTGTTGCGTTGTGTGGCGGGTACGATGCGCCAAATGTTGTTGTGTCGGGAGTTTGGTGGTCGTGGAGAGTCTCCAGATCAATCTCCCTCTAGCGCAGCATCGTTTGATCGTGTTGTTCTTGGGTTTAAGATTGCATCACCTCACTCAACTGCCGTTATCCTTCCTATTCGTAAGTTTTTTAAGTGAATAGGCTTAATAAACTAGTGCACTTTACTATCAACGATTGCATCACTGCTTACCATCCGGCGTGATTGCAGTCAAGCACTAGTTTAAAAAAAAAATATTAAAATGAAAAACGTTGCAGATCCAACGATGCTGCGCCAGAGGGAGATTGATCTGAAGGCCCTCCACGACCAAACTCGGTACCCGGCACACATCGCAACATAACTGCTCAGACCCGTCCTCCGTTCGGCTTCACCAGACATCATGCTGGAACACGATGAATCGCTTGGCGGCAAGACTTTGTCTGGTGGGTGGTAACTTCTGCCGGCAGCGGATGTTATGGACTACCACCGAGTAAAACATCCAGCGGTTTTCCGCGACCTTCAGCAGGTCGTCGGTCTAACTTGTCGGGGGCCAACCCACGCTGCATCTTCTGGTGCGATAATATTCGATTATGAATAACATATTAGGTATCTAGATAAGAATTCTTTGAACGCAAACAATTATCGAATAAAAAACTGTACCAACATTGTGGGTGATATTACGAAAACAAATTACGCGAACAAACATCGGGTAGAACAAATAGCCGTAGTCAATACTAATATTTGTCTTGGACGGATTATACGTAGCTAATTTTGTTTGGAAGAGAATCTAGTTATAAATCCAGTTGGCTGCGGGGCGTTATTTGAGCACGTGGGATCATACAAGACTGGAATTACGATATGCCGACGGCAACATCCTTATTGCTAGACCGATCTCGGACCACTACGTAAAACTTCCCATAGGCAATTCCAAGATTTTTTCCTAAACTTGTTTAATCCTAACCCTACTAATATTATAAATGCGAAAGTAACTATGTCTGTCTGTCTGTCTGTTACGCTTTCACGTCTAAACCACTGAACTGATTTTATTGAAATTTAGTACAAAGATAGAGTCGACTTTGAGAAATAACATAGGCTAATTTTGATTCCGGACTTTTAAAGTGTTTTCTTGGAAACGCGATATAACCGAACTCCACGTGGGCGACGCCGCGGGCCGAAAGCTAGTTCTTATTATAAATGCGAAAGTTTCTGAGATATTCCCACAATCGAAACTTATTTATATATCTCCCTAAGTCTAACCTGTGGTTTTTGCAAACATCCTTTTTTATATAAATTATAAACAAGCGCTTGACCGCAACCCCGCCCGATGGTAAGCAGTGACGCAATCGTTGATGGTAAAGCGCACAAGTTTATTAAGAGTCTATTCACTCTAGCCTTGAAGACACTTAAATTGTAGTCCGATGGAAACACCGCCGCTGGCAAATTGTTCCAGTCCCTCGATGTACGCGGTATAAAGGAGGAGACGATACGCTTCTTCCGGATCGTAGTGGTGTTAACAACGTAAGGGTGGAAAACTCGCCATACGACGGGTCATCTGATGGTGGAACTGAGATGGGGGAATTAAATTATGCAATTCCCTCGCACACTCTCTAAAATGCGTCCTATAGAACACCGAAAGGATGGTTACTCTACGCCTGTGCTCTAGGCTTTGGAGACCTTCTCGAGTTGAATCAGGGTCACTAATCCGCCTCTTCGCACGCCTCTCCACTGAATCCAAAGTGGCCGGTGACACTTAGCAGCATCAGACCAAATGTGCCTGCAGTACTCCACACACGAACGGACCTATGCATTGTACATGATTAGAAGCTGCCCTGGTGTATAGTACCGCCGGACCTTTGCGATAACGCCAATTTTCCTGGCAGCCACCTTGGCCTTTTATTCAAAATATGTAAATATTCATAATAGGTAATGTATTTTATATGGTAGGAAAACAATACATTACCTATCATGAATTTTCCCTCTAAATATTTTTAAATTTGTTATTCAATAACTTGTAATTAAAAAACTCTGCTCCGATAGACAATTAATTGCTTTATTTTGTGTTGTACCCGAACGCTTACCGAACACTGAATTTGAAGGACGTACGTGACAATATGTCACGTATACTGTTCTTCGCAGTGATGTCTCGTTGCCGCGTAACGTGACAATCCAGTCTCATCCCTACACGATTCGTAAACATGCCAGTAAATTGACAGTTCTTGTGCATTTCTTAGACTTGGCTATTTTCGTATAATTTTCTGTGGTAGTATGTTTTATAAGAAAACACGAACTTGCACTCTCTTTTTTCACACTTTTCAAATAAAATCCCGTTCCACTTTTTCTTACAGTATTTCTCGTGATAGTAATTCTAACATTCGGTAAAAATGTCCAGAGATTATTTAATACGCGAATTATAAAACATCTACTTGACCATTTTTAACGAAGCTTACGGAAATTTAATATTACGTACACTTTTAATATTACGTACGGCGTGCAATGTCGCATGACGTAATTACCAATTAGTCGTCCCACTCATAAAACGTCAGACATGTGCTATTTTTAATCTCAAATGACAGGGAAACTACTATCACAAGCTTCGTCTCTAATCACCTAACGCTAATACAGTCTTCTATGCACAAGTTGATAGAATTGACTGATTGTGATTTATGACAGGATTAAAGATGTGGGTGTCGATATATTTTTCATATCGACGAACTGCTGTCGTCATCGTTGACTTGTGACGAAAATAAATACTCACTGATTTTAATTTGTAGAGGTGCTATAGTTTTTACCCGACTACGGCAAAGCAAAAGGAGGGTTATGATTTTGACAGGCTATGTATGTATGTATGTATGTATGTATGTATGTATGTATGTATGTATGTATGTATGTATGTATGTATGTATGTATGTATTTTTACCCGACTACGGCAAAGCAAAAGGAGGGTTATGATTTTGACAGGCTATGTATTTGTATGTATGTATGTATGTATGTATGTATGTTCATCTGTTCCCTCGTAACTTCTAAACTACTTATTCGAATTCGATAAATGACATATCATTAGAAGCGTCTAAATTGTCTGCTGGTTATAGGCTATATGGAGTTTCACAAAATCTAACGTGGCGCCCTCTAGCGGACAAAATATACAGAGTAAAAAAAAAAAAGTTAAGATAAATATGCCGTGTTTGGTATCATTTGAAAGGGCTTAACTTGTACATTTTGAATATATATATATTACTAGCATTTGCTTGTGACTTTACCTGTATTCATCGGCTGATTGCATATAATTCACATCTTTTCGTTCATAGATAGCTTCTTTACTACTTATCAGAATAAGACCACTGCAGAACCATTAGAAGGGCTTTGATATTCTGTTGGTTATGAGCTATAAAGCTTGTCACCAAATTTAGTATTACGCCCTCTAGCGGACAAAAAGTTCTATGTTAATACAAAATTAAAATAAATATACCGTATTTGGTATCATCTAAAAGAGCTTCACGAGTACTTTATGTTTGGACATAATCCCTAGTAATGCTTCGTAGAAATTTGAATGTAAACCAGGGCTTGGTAAACGGAGCGATGGGAGTGGTGCAGGCCTTCGAATGGCCTGCTCTTCGGCGCGATCAGTTGGAACAGGAGAACAGCCAAGCGCTGTTCTCATACAATTTGACGACGCATCCATAAAAGCAGATACTAACGGACTTATCAAAATCGAGCCTTGCCTCACTGAATTTGACGGCTTGAGGGGTTCTAGGCAAATTCAGCGTAAAATGCTCCCGCTGATTCTTTCTTGGGGTTGTACTGTACATAAATTAGAAGGTTGTACTCTAGATAAAAAAGTTACAGATCTAGGAAAGTCATTGTTTGCTAAAGGACAGGCCTATGTCGCTCTCAGTAGAGTTAAAACCATAGAGGGATTATTTTTAAGTGCCTTGGATCATAATAAATTACTTAAAAATCCACATGACAGTCGATCGTTAGCAGAATTAGATAGATTAAGAAATCTTCCCAGGTCCTCTTATTATAAGTTTTTTTTTTTTTTAATAATTATAAACTAGCGCTTGACTGCAATCCCGCCTGATGGTAAGCAGTGACGCAATCCTTGATGCCTGCGCACTAGTTTATTAAGCCTATTCACTTAAAAAACTTAGGAATAGCAAGGATGACGGCAGTTGAGCCAGGTGATGCAATGTTAAATCCAAGACCAACACGACCAACCATGCTGTGCCAGAGGGAGATTGATCTGCAGACTCTCCACGACCAAACTCCCGACACAACAACATTTGGCGCATCGTACTCGCCACACAACGCAACACAAAGTGCTCAGACGCGTCCTCTGTACGGCTTCACCAGACATCATGCTGGAACACGACGAATCGCTAGGCGGCAAGACTTTGTCTGGTGGGTGGTAACTTCTGCTGGCAGCCGATGTTATGGCCTACCACCGTTAGAAAAACATCCAATCTATTTATACTAACGGCCTCATCCACTAATTCTTGACCCATTCGGTGCCATCGACGCAAATGTGCGTCGCTACTACGAAAAACCGGGAGCTTCATGCGGGAAAACCGTTGCTATACGCGCTACGCTCCAAGCGCTACGAAATAATAAAATAGGACATCTCTACATATTACTATACGCCGATACATAAGTCAAAAGAGATGTCGTATGTTAACTACCTAGTTTTTAGTTCGTCAATTTAACTTTTATTAATATTACGCGCCACAAATACACTTTAACACCAAAATAGTACAAATAATAAAAAGTGAAAAAACTAAAACCCAACTACGACAAAAAACGACGCTGAAAAAGTATAAAACAAGATTTTCAGAATACTGAACTGAACAAAGTTGCTAATATAGTTGCAAGTAAACGGACACAGTAGACTCTACCAAGATGCCTTCGTTGTAAATTGACAATAATGTCTTACGATACTATTCTGAAGTATGCAATATTCACTATTTAGAGATAAATTTTCATGTTTGGAAGGGCGTAGTCACACGTTACATATACCTACCGTAGCACTTTCATAACGTGTGACTGCGGTTTTCCAAACATGAAAATTTATCTCTAAATAATGAATATTGCATACTTCAGAATAGTATCCTAAGACATTATTGTCAATTTACAACGAAGGCATCTTGGTAGAGTCTACTGTGTCCATTTACTTGCATCTATATTAGCAACTTTGTTCAGTTCAGTATTCTGAAAATCTTGTTTTATACTTTTTCAGCGTCGTTTTTTGTCGTAGTTGGGTTTTAGTTTTTTAACTTTTTATTATATACACTAGGTATACCTTTTTAAAGTACATGGCATTCAAATCGAGACTTATGTACGTATACACAATAAAAGGAAGCAAAATAAACCTAAAGGTAACAAAGACACAGAGGGAATTATATGTGAGTTGAATCTCTATTACGCTTTTTTTCTTCAGAAACGTCGAGTGCGTAATATATAACGGTTGTGTTTGTATGACCAGATATATGTATCTAAATGAACCAAAACGAGGATTTTGTAGGCGTGGCGTCTGTACAAAAGACCGAATAAACGAATCATGAATGAGTGATAGGCTGTCGCTCATTTAGAAATCGATCATTCCTGACCTGACATTTATCGCTGTCGCAAACTGTTTTCACTAATGAAACGTACCACGTCGTTCGGATGTCCACAAAGAGGTACGCAAAGGGCACGGCAACTAATTACACTTTATTTAGTACCGGCTAGAGTTGTTATAAATATTCAAACTTCCAAAACCTACGCAAGGTAATCAAAACAACTTTTTTAAACTAAAGTTGTATACATAAAAGACAACGGTCACACAAAATTTTGTTTCGATAAGAAAAAAAGGGAAATGCCGGAAACGGACATATTGTATTCCGGTAACGTTTTAAGCTAAATAATCCTGCTCGGTTACAGAGTGATTAAGTCGGATGAAAATAGATCCGTACGTTGCGACCGCTTTGGCGTAAAGGAGAACAAAAAAGATATGGAAAAGAAATGAAGGTTGAAAGACAGGTCAGATAATTTTCTGCAAGAGAGGCGCTTTGTCGTGATTGGTACGTATACAACAAAAACTCGATTCAGACGCTACACGGCTACTTTTAGACGTATCTAAGCTGACACTAAGTTTTGTTTACCGTATTTTGATAATAATAACTGAGAATTAAAATAAATCTATATCTATTCTCAGACGTTTCTCAAAATTTTTGCGAGGATGTTTCTGAGATAATATAGAGGGAAAGGAAACTTTAAAACTGTAAAACAAATAATAAAACACACCTTAAGCTTTTCAACTTATATATCACATGTTATAGAGGGCCTAGTACATGTTTATTTTACTTTAACGAGATCGAAGTGTTTATGACGTTTGACGCACTAATTGGACCGCTCCAAGCGGCGACCACGGGGCGACTCTATCACACCATAGAACAACATAAACGCATCGATCGCGCAAACGCATAAACGCATTAATCACACAAGTCGCTACATTTTAATTTTTTAAATATTTATTTTAACTATATAAACTAGAGTTTAATCACGCTTGATGTTAAAGCGAGCTAGCCTCGAAGAAACTTAAATTGTATTGAGACAGAAACATCGCCGCTGACAAATTTTTCCAGTCCCTCGATGTACCTACGCGGTATAAGAGACGAGGCGAAACGCTTCGTTTGGATTATAGTGGTGACAACAACGTAAGGATGGATACGCACCGTACGATGGGGCATCCGATAATGTAACGGAGATGACGGAATTAAGTTATGCACGAGTTATGTTACGATGCGCGAAATGTTGTTGTGTCGGGAGTTTGGTTGTGGAGGGTCTCCAGATCAATATCCCTCTGGCGCAGCATCGTTGGTCGTGTTGTTGGGTTTAACATTGCATCACCGCGCTCAACTGCCGTCTTCCTTCCTATTTACTCAGTTCTTTTGAGTGAGTAGGTTTAATAAACTAGCGCGCTTTACCATCAACGATTGTATCACTGCTTACCATCAGGCGGGATTGCAGTCAAGCGCTAGTTTGTAATTTATATATATATATATATATATATATATATATATATATAAACACCTCTTTGCACACTTAGTTGATCTAGCCGCGATCCCGAACACAATAGACTCCACCTTTAGCACGGAATAACTTTAATCCAGTTGCGTATTTCTCGGGCGGAGTGGCAACGTTGCATTCTACTAAGCGATGTTGCCAAACATATTCCTCGATAGGACATTATACTCGATAAAAATTTTTTCAACAATGTCATGCATTGGTGTATCCATAACGGCTAAATTTTTTGAACCCACGAGGACTTTTTAGCTCTGAATATATTTCAAAAATCAATTACTTGTGTTGAACCATTTATATACTCGTACTTCCAGTAATACATCTTTTGATCCGATACCTATACCGTAACAGTTGATCAAATAGGAATTTATTATAGCTAATCTAGATATTTTATATTCGCATGCTCCATACATTGTAAGATCTATATATATTTTTTTAACAATTCCATGCATTAGTGGATCCATAACGACTATTTTTTTTAAATGCACAAAGACTTTTTGGCTTGGAATATATTTCAAAAATCATTGTCTTATGTTGATCCATGTAGCTACTCGTACTTCGTAATACTTATTTTGATCTGAAAATGTGCTGATACCGTACCGGTCGATCAATTAAGTTTAGTATGAAGTCAAAGTTATTGTTATTAATATTTAAAGAGGTTGAATTTTGCGTATGGGGTTTTTATACTTTATTTCTAACTTACCATTTATATTAAGTTTTTAAACTCTATTCATCGAAATCAATCTAATTAGTCTAAACACGATATCGGCGCTGCATGTTTTGGGCTGAAAATATTGTGTGGACGGCCTCGGTTACACTCAATGCAATTAACACTGCTTGTATAGACTTCTTTGCTAGAAATTGTATGCGAATACATATTATTATTAAATTTGAAGTTTCAGTTTTAAGCGTTGAATTTTGCGTAGCGGTTTTTTTAGGTATTAATCAGGTAGAAAGAAAAATTGTTTACTCCTTCCAAACAGAACGCACATTACAATAATAATACTAAAAAATAATAAACACATAATAAAGAAAAAGAAAAAAAAAGTAATATAATTTACTAAAAAGCCTCGTACTCAAAATAAAACAATGTTTTCCTGATGTTATAATCCGGGTCAGGAGTTTTGGCGGGAAAGTTAAGCTGAGCTTCAATTTTTCCATTGGAGTTTTAAATTATTTAAAGTGTTATTTACTAAATAAAAGTGCGAGATATATTTAGTAAAAAGTGCATTCAGTAAATAATTCATAAAGAACATTGAGATATCCTAGCGTAGTGTGTACAATAAACATGTGTACCATTTATAATATTTTTGTAAATTAAAAAATATAAACTCAACCGCACGTTAGTGGAAATAAAATCATATTTGCTACTTACTAAGTAATAAAGGTAATAAAGATCTGTGGATCTGGTGGATGATTTCTCAGTCTACTCAAAGTTACATACCTAAGTGTGTTATAAAAATAATTTCGCTTACCTAGTCGCGTTATATTTTAGCGAAAGAAAGCGCTTTTCTCTAATCAAATTAAATCATTTATTTGTTAACACAGGTAAATATTGACAGATCTTACAAAGAATAATAATGATATGATGAATGAATAATAACGGTTTGTGGTAGGTACTGGAACGCGTTAGACACATGGAATGTCAACTTTAGCGGCCGCAATTTCGAAATAGGGAGTTTGCGTTTCGTTAAAAAAACTGCATTCGAAACATGGAATACCAAGGAGGTAACTAATAAAAGGTTTTATTCAAATTTTGGACTATCTTGCAAATAGACAGTAGTAGATTGTTTGTTGAAAAAAACGAAAGAACATTATAATAGCGCGGGAAAAAATATCATTGTCCATTATTCGTTACTGAACTTAAAAAAGAAAATTATGTGTTTGATTTCCGCAGATTATTTCAGAAAAGTAGTTAGTAAACGCCTGCGTGATTTCACCGGATACTGCTTAGTATGATACCATTGTCATCGGCAGCAGCGCGGGCGTTGAGACTAAAGGATTCGACCTCGGGCAATAGCAATAAAAAAGTTAGTAATCACTGTCAAAATCCTATAAAATTTAAATTTGTTGTTAAAGTTGTCAACAGAAAAAATATTTTCTTTTGGCAATTTAAGTGTTTACCCGACTTCAAAAAAAAGGAGGAGGTTCACAATTCGTCGCAATCTTTTTTTTATGTATGTTCATCGATTACTGTATGACGCCTGGACCCGTTTGCGAAATGCTTGTTTTATTTGAAAGGGTGGTCCCATAGTCACCATAGATCTGATGATTAAAGATTAGAGAAATCAAGGAAAACTTTCAAAACTTTTACGGGCAACTAGTGCATTTCTAGTTATTTTCAATAAGTATTTTAAAGCACTACAATTTAGTAATGATCTGGAGTGGATATGAAGTCGGGAGACAGTTGAGGGAACTCCTCGACAATTCACAGCAACTACCTTGTGTTTGAACTTGATTAATTTGTATTAATAAGAACTTTACACCTAAATGGGTTGTAACTGTCATTAGGGCTCTGATGATGAATACAAAGGCCAGTTCAGGTAACTTCTCAACGATTTACAGTAGTTCCCTTGTTTTTGGATTTAATTATATATTGATGAGCAATTTTCACCGATATGAATTATTATGAAAATCTGTAGTAGATTTGATGATGAAGACCACGACCGACAAACATTCATTTTAGCCCACATATTTTTTTTTAATAATTACAAACTAGCGCTTGACTGCAATTCCGCCTGATGGTAAGCAGTGATGCAATCGTTGATGGTAAAGCGCGCTAGTTTATTAAGTCCATTCACTTACAAAACCTTAGTGAATAGGAAGGAAAACGGCAGTTGAGCGTCGACAACGCTGCGCCAGAGGGAGATTGATGTGGAGACCCTCCACGACCAAACTCCCGGCACAACAACATTTGGCGCATCGTACCCGGCACACATCGCAACACAACTGCTCAGACCGTCCTCCGTACGGCTTCACCAGAAATCAGGCCGGAACACGACGAATCGCTTGGCGGCAAGTCTTTGTCTGGTGGGTGCTAACTTCTGCCGGCAGCCGATGTTATGGCCTACCACCGAGCAAAGGCACCGAGCATAGGTGCAAAGTTCTTATCAATACGAATTAATCAAGCATTAATCATGCTCGGGCTAGTAGGGAATCAATCCGGTCCGAAAGAGAGGCCATGGTTGAGCGAACGAGTGTTGCACTGCAGGCAGTCTCCGAATGGGGCAATGCCAATCTTGTAGCATTCAATGCCGCCAAAACACAAGCGTGTCTTTTCACAGCCAAAAGGAGCCCGTTCACCTTGGCTCCTACTTTTCGAAATGTGTCCTTGGAGTGTTCCGACCGCCTTCAGCTTTTGGGAGTTGAGATTTCCTCGAACCTTAACTTTGGGCAGTTCATTGAGTCCAAGGCCAAGGTAGCTGCCAGAAAACTTGGCGTTATCGCAAAGGTCCGGCAGTACTTCACACCTGGGCAGCTTCTAATGTTATACAAAGCACAGGTCCGTTCGTGTGTGGAGTACTGCAGCCACATTTGGGCTGGTGCTGCCAAGTGTCACCTGGCCACTTTGGATTCAGTGGAGAGACGTGCAAAGAGGCTGATTGGTGACCCTGATCTAACTCGAGTTGGTCTCCAAAGCCTAGAGCACAGGCGTAGAGTAGCCAGCCTTTCGATGTTCTATAGGATGCATTTCGGGGAGTGTGCGAGGGAATTGCATGATTTAATTCCCCCATCTTCGTTCCACCAGCGGACGACCCATCGTACGGCTGGTTTCCACCCTTACGTTGTTAACACCACTACGATCCGGACGAAGCGTTTCGCCTCCTCCTTTATACCGCGTACATCGAGGGACTGGAACAATTTGCCAGCGGCGGTGTTTCCGTCGGACTACAATTTGAGTGTCTTCAAGGCTAGAGTGAATCGGCTCTTAATAAACTAGTGCGCTTTACCATCAACGATTGCGTCACTGCTTACCATCAGGCAGGATTGCGGTCAAGCGCTGGTTTATAATATGTAAGAAAAAAGAAAAAAAACACAAACGCAAGGTGGCTGCTGTGAATAGTTGAGGAGTTCCCTCGACTGCCTATAGTCTTCATCATCAGATTTACTACAAACCATCATTTTAACCCATATAGGTGCAAAGTTCTCATCAATATAAATGAATTAAGTCCAAACACAAGGTACCTACTATTAACCGTTGAAGAGTTCCCTGAACTGGCCTTTGCTTTTATCACCAGAGCCTTCATGACAGTCATAACCCATCTTTTTGTAAAGTTCTTATCAATACAAATTAATAAGCACAAACTCAATGTAGCTGCTGTGAATCATTGAGGAGTTCCCTTGACTGTCTAGGGTCTTCATCATCAGATATACTGCACACCTTCATTTCAACCCATACAGGTGAAAAGTTCTCATCAATATAAATGAATTAAGTCCAAACACAAGGTACCTACTGTTAACCGTTGAAGAGTTCCGTGAACTGGCCTTTTTTTTCATCACCAGAGCCTTCATGACAGTCATAACCCATCTTTTTGTAAAGTTCTTATCAACACAAATTAATCAAGCACAAACTCAAGGTAGCTGCTGTGAATAATTGAGGAGTTCCCTTGACTTTCTCCCGGCTCCATCATCAGCTATACCAGACCTTTATCAAATTGTAGTTCTCTGAAATACTTAATGAAGATACTTAGAAATGCACTAGTCGCCCCTACGATTTTTGGAAGTTCCTCTTGATTTCTTTAGTCTTCCATCATCAGATCCTGACTATGGGACCATTTAGAAAGTTTACCTTTTCTAACATAAAAAGAATTTTGTAAATCGGTCTAAGCGTCTGAGATTTATCGGTGAACATACATAAAAAAGTAACTGCTGCTTATCCAATCGCTTCACGCCCTTGGCAAATGCTGCACCCTGATTGGCCCATTTGAATTGGATCAACAACTGCTCAGACGCCAAAAAGGTGGATTTGTATAAAACAGCCCTTAATTATTGTTATTACTTCTTATTATTCATCGTGACGCATGTGGATCCGAACGGAGCCACATATTTATGATCAGATGGCAACGGATCAAGAAAAGGCCCCCGGATCAACAAGTGAAAATGGATCAACAAATTACTACCTATACGGCACGTCTGATCAATATATATATATATATATATATATATGCAATTCCCTCGCTCTCCAAAATGCATCCTATAGAACATCGACAGGCTGGTTATTGTACGCCTGTGCTCGTAAAAGCAGAGGGTACCTTGTTATAAAAAGTTATACCTACCAAGTCCAACAAAAGAGTTATGAACCTTTAGATGTCGGTAAAAAGGGGCTCGCAGTTTGTCCTTGAAGCAACTTGTATAGTGTACTTAAAGAACTGTAGCTCTGTAAGAGCTGTAACGGACCATTTAGTTGGGTCAGGGGACATAAAATCACATCAACGGAATAACATGAATAACAAGCCAAGAATAGGCGAATTGAAGGAAACAGAGTATTATTTCCGCGGAAGTGGTTTTCAAATCACGAATTATTTTTAGTTTTTAAAAGTTAGATATTTGTATGATTACTGACCACTATCCTAATTAACGAAGCGCTACGCTTTATAAGTACGAATATGTGATGGATAACCCGTTTTGAGGCTGTTTTACATTTAAGCAAAAGCCTGGCTCATCTACTATCCGCCCATGTGTTATTTTTTTTTTCAAAGTGTCGGGCATTCAGGAAACCTCTTTAAATCGTTTTTACTGAGTTTATTTTTTTAGTATGACGCTAAGCAATATCTTATGATTTTATAATTTTGTTTATCTAGAGAAAGCCTTTGAAGTCTCATTAGTGACAACTTTATAAGGTAATTATATTAAGTGGCGAGTTTAGTCCAATAGGAATAATTGTGTCAAAACGTCAGTTCAAAACTGACAGTTTGTCAAAATTAAGTGTCACATTTAGACGTCAAGGAATTTAACTCGCTACAAGTTGTACAAGAAACTTTGGGCGCTGTGTAAAATCACAACTGACGCGGCCGTTTTATTTTTCATAACATTAACAAAAATGCTTACACACAATGTGTTAAATTATTTATTTATTGATACGAGGGCTTTACTAATGCAAATAAAAACCATGCCTAACATTAGTCAAAGATAAGGTTTTGTAAATTATTCTCCAACTACCTTCTGCCCGCATCAAATTCTTATTCTTCTTCTTCAGCCTATAGATGTCCACTGCCGGACAAAGGCCTCCACGGCTCCAAGGCTTTTCACGCTGACCGGTCTTGTGCTGCTCGCATCTATCGGCTTCCCGCAACCTTCACCAGATCATCGGTCCACCTTGTTGGGGGCCTCCCTACGCTGCTTCTTTCAGTACGTGGCCGCCACTCCAGAACCTTACTGCCCCATCGGCCATCGGTTGTACGAGCAATGTGCCCTGCCCACTGCCACTTAATTTTAGCGACTCGAAGAGCTATGTCGGTGACTTTGGTTCTGCGGATCTCCTCATTTCTGATTCGATCGCGCAGAGAAACTCCGAGCATAACTTCCGTACGTCATCACTGGCAACACACACTGGTCAAAGACTTTAGTCTTGAGACACTGTGGTATCTTGGACGCCGAGAAAATGTAGCGTAGCTTCCCGAACGCTGCCCAGCCGAGCTGGATTCGATGAGACACCTCTTTCTCGAAGTTGGATCTACCTAGTTGGACTGTTTATTCCAGGTATATATACTCGTCAACAACTTTGAGTGCAGAGCAACCATCTAGAATTGGAGTGGGTGCGACATAAGAGTTCGACATGATTTTCGTCTCATCCATGTTCATCCTTAGACCCACTTGTTGGGAAGCTCTGCTGAGGTCATTGAACGTGAAATTCAGTTTGCCCAAAAATCTTTTGTGTGATCTATAGCGTATTCAGCCATGCATTATCGTAGCATGGTATAATATAGTTTAAAAGTTTCCTGTACATAAACCAAGCTAATAATGGTAAAATTAAAAATGTCTCTGGCCAAAACCCAGATTGTTTGCTATTTCAGTTTTTTTTAAATGTCGGACCACTTTTTTTCGGGATAAAAATTATCCTATTATTTATTCTGGAATTCTACTTATGACGTACGCCAAATTTCATAGCAATCGTTTAGTAGTTGAGGCGTGAAACCGGAAAAAACAAACTCAATATCACAATTATAATATTAATAAGGATAAGAGGGGTAATTCTACTAATCTTAACAATGCTCATATTCTGGTCTCAATCTGTCAAAAATACGTCAAATTTCCCAAAATATTAATAAGTTTTTGACATTTGTTTGTCGACTAGATTTTGAACGTTTGCGAGAATTGGGACCAAGGATTATTTCGGACTTACAATATGGCGCATAAAAAAAAATAGCCAGCGGCTCAACAGTTCAGAAATGGAAGCGAATAAAGAAAAAGAAACTTTGTCCATCCCTCGGTAGCCGCAATTTTTTTCGGAATAAATAATATCCTATTATTTATTCTGGACTTCTGAGATGACTCGAATCGCTTCAGTTGTTTAGGCGTGAAAGCGGAATAAACAAAGGAACAAACTCACTTTCACATTCATAATAGTGTAGTAAAGATAAAATATTTGTTAATATACAAAAAACTTGACTCATATACGAACCTTTGCAAATAAAGAAAACGGCGAACTTTTATACTGTCATCCACTTCTCAAATAAGTTAAAACTTATGATGTTCTTATAGTTCGCCCCACACTGTTAATATTCAGCACAAGTTTTCAGTATGAATGCCAACTTGGTCTCAGTTTCAAAACTTGGCTTGTCTAGTTTGCACGTAGGAGAGAATCTAGGACACTGAGCTACTTTCAATACTGATTTTTCAGGCGTTAAAAACTTTGTGAAACTGCATCAATACGTGACAAGTTTTGACATTTTGGCAGTGATTTATTTTTTTTATAATACTACAATTTGCCATGCATTATTATGCTTTACAAGTTATAGAAAAAAAGAGCTCCCACAGGAACATTAAATTACGGAGTATATTTTTTTATGTATTCTTCCTGTTATGTAACTGTCAGTTTCAGTATTAAACTTTTGTAAAAGTTTTACAGTGTAGATTCATTATTATCAATAAGAAACTGTCTAAAATTTAAATGCTTATTCCTCAAAATTATTGCAAATCCAAGAAAATATCTGAGCAACTCTCAAGAGGAGCATAGAATCATCCCCTTAAAATGTCGCTTAACTACCCACAAAGTTTGAATGTTTCTCCAAGTTGGTAATTACTGACACAGTTACAATGATTGCCGCTCGTTAGCTCAGAATAGGATAATCTAGAAACCGATAGAAAATCCAAAAGTTTCTAGGAAATTAATAGAAATATCAAAAGGAAGAAATTTAATACTGAAAAATTAAGGACATTACGTTACTTAATAGGAAAAATACTCAAAAAAGAACCAGGAAGAATATGCGTTATATCAAAAACGCAAAATAGATGGGTACTAGGTGAATACGTTAATTTAATAAGATGGCTTAGTGCTTCGTAACTATTCATGTTAACTGTTTTTCGAGTATACAAAAACACTCACTTATTACTTATTATATAAAGATAATGGAATGTCTTTCCTAGACATGTTGTGGTATCAATGTTAATCTACTTTTCTTTTTCAAAAGACATTCCAAGAAGTCGTGAAGAATACGTGTTTTCTAGGAATTGTGTACTTTGAAAAAAAAAACAGAAATCTCTTTCATTTCAATCATTAGCTACTATCATCCTATAGGTCACCAGTTCAGATGAACTCCTGTATTTTATATGAAGTGATTAATTTACCCCTTGGTGAGACCAGTGTCTAACCAGACGGTTAGTTTTTTTTATAATTATAAACTAGTGCTTGACCGCAATCCCGCCTGATGGTAAGCAAGTAATGCAATCGTTAATGGTAAAGCGCGCTAGTTTATTAAAAACATTGCAAGCATTCAACAAAAAAAACTGAGTGAATAGGAAGGAAGATGGCAGTTGAGCGAGGTGATGCAATTTTTAACCCAACAACGCGACCAACGATGCTGCGCCAGAGAGAGATTGTTCTGGAGATCCTCCACGAGCAAACTCCCGACACAACAACATTTTGCGCATCGTACCCGGCACCAATCGCCACACGACGCATCCCTTGGCGGCAAAACTTTGTCTGGTGGGTGGTAATTTCTACCGGCAGCCGATGTTATGGCCGAACGACAGCCAGCTTCTTAATTTCATAACGCACTATTAATTTGAAACATATTGCTAATTAATTGCTCCATATGTTTGAAAAATGTGTCTGCACAACATTATGAATAACGCAGTGAATCTTATTGAATTGTCTGTTCTTGTTTGAAAACTCAGTGCTACTCATAGTGTATTACGCAATTATCTTGCTGGACTTACCGCGGCATACCGTAACTCAACCTAATTGATCAACCCGGGCAGTTGATATTACGTAGCCATGCCAAAACATATTTAAAATAAAAATATAATTAATTTTAAATAACGGAGTTTGAATTTCATAAAGCTATGATGGATAAGGTTTACCTGGGGAGGTAATTACGACCACGTAAAGTTCCAACACAAAAAATATATTTTATAAAAATACAATGGAGAGAGAAACGGCGTAGGTAGGTTTATCGTGGTCACTACGATTTTCTTAATTTCCCTTGGGCATCGTACTCTCCTGATTCATCTTGATGTGACGAAGATACAGCGGACATGGCACACTGACTATGATGACGTCAGCGGAAGTACGTGTTGGCAGATGGTGTTACCAGTTCCGGAGCGAACACGACCTGGCCACGCGCTTTCTCTGTACGTGTATGCCCGGAATTACAGCACTCGAGGGTCGCATGCCTCCGATATGTGAATTGATCTGTGATTAGTCTGAATTTTATAGATTATATATTGCGTCTTGTGTGAATCCATCCGGTGTTTCCGTCGGACTACAATTTGAGTGTCTTCAAGGCTAGAGTGAATAGGCTCTTAATAAACTAGTGCGCTTTACCATCAACGATTGCGTCACTGCTTACCATCAGGCGGGATCAAGCGCTAGTTTATAATTTATAAAAAAAAAATCAAAATGATCACAAAAGATATAGATGAATGAAAGTAAATTGAATGCAGCTGATGAGAATGTTAAGAGGGATAAGTTGTGATAAACGAATGAGTACACTAAGAAGCATAGTTTTAGAATTTAATTGCTACGCAACTACAGAAGAAGGAGAAGAAGTTTACATGAAGAACTCTGGAACTGACACAGGTAACCGGAAAAATTGTGTGAAAATCTGTTGTCATGGTTACGGAGAAATGGGGATGTAGTCACCACCAGGGCGGACTATACCACATTATTTTTTGGTTATGCGAAACCCGAAACACGTGTCCAGTATTTTTAAGTAAAGAATCTATGTACAAAGTTTCAAAAAGATATCATGAAAAACCACGAAGTTATGAGCTTGCTATTCTATGTGGTTGTCCCAACAAAAATATGGTCAAAGCTCAGCTCGGGCGGGCGAGCACGGCGCATTGACCCCTCGATCTATCGTAAGCTGCGCGGGGCGCTTGGTATCACACTGGAACAATTTCAAAATGTATTTGGAAAAAATGTAACATGGTGTAAAAATTATTGGACTTGATTCAATTGCTTGAGTTAATGTAAACGCATGTTTGACAAATAAATGATCTTTATCTTTATGCTTATTCTGAACAAACTGTATTCAGATTTCTCATAAGCAAAAAATAAGTTTGTAAAAGTAATTAATGCAGATGAGACGCACGTCATGACTTAAGACTAAGTAAATCAATTCAACTTGATATGAGTAGCAACCTACACAAGTTACATAATTTAAGTTAGTTGAGATGTACTTGTTTGTCTTGTCTAACTGCTTATGCTTAGTTTATTAATTACTGGAATTTATGTACGTTATGTGTACCCAAGTTTGAGTCAAAACTACTTCTAAAACCAAATTTATATACAACGTCTTGTTTTGACTTGGATTATATTCTATAAATAATAATATTACAATAACTCTTAGGCTAAGCTTACCTATATGTTTAATAATAATAATCATTTTATTTCAGACACACGTCCATACATTACACAAAATGAGATAAATAGAAATTAATAACATTCAAAAAATTAATAATCATCAAAATGTCAAAAATATATAAAAATAATCAATAATCACGAAACCAGAAGTAAAAATAAAAATCAGAAAACAAAAATAATCACAAATCAAAATTTAAATAACAATTAGATAATAATTAAAAACTAAAACCACATTATTAATATCACATAGCATGTATGTGTCTTAGTATGTATGTAATTACTTATGTATGTATTACAATTTTGGATCTGTATGTATCAATGTTAGTGTATTGTATGTATAACATTTATACTAACGACAGTCCCATTTAATGTGCAAGAAAATCTCTGCCCATTCTAAGGTTGCCTGGAAAAGATTGCATTAGGGATAAGGCCGTCCATTGTTACTTTGTAGTGGTGTTGAATGTATTTTTTAAGTAGATAATGTAGGTTTTTGGTGTACAGTAAAGTATACAATAAAAATACATAATATCAAAAAGAAACAACTTGTATTATGACATTTAGAGCTAAAATCGCCCACTCAAAAGTTATGAATTCAGAATCCTGAAAGTTGTAATTCATTATCATCCGCCTACATAACCTAACGGGATTCAGTTGAATATTAGTATTTTATATACAGTGACTGCCTATCTAACATTCATAACCCATTCATTGGGTAATACGATCATCATTTTTGTAGAAAGACGTCCACTGCTGAACATAGGCCATTCCCAAGGATCTTCTAGGCGACCGGTCTTGCGCCTCCCGCATCCAGCGGTCGTCTGTCCACCTTGTCAGGGGCCTACCCACGCTGCATCTTCCGGTGCGTGATCACCCCTTAAAAACCCGACGGCCCCATCGGACATCGGTCCTACGGGCAATGTGAACGGCCCACTGCCACTTTAGTGTTGTAATTTCTCGGGCTATATTATGATACCCCTTTGTAATACTGGTAGTCAGACTTTCGGGCTTCTGTGAACCCGTAACGACTGTCAAAGATTAGAAATGACATCTGGGACCAAAGCCTTAACATGTTTTACGCGGCACGAAGAGGTCTGGGTATGATAAGATGTTCACCCATCCAGAAACCAACCGCGGCAAGCGCAGCTTAACTTGCTCGATCGACTTGTGTGGCTGTTATTATTTAGCCACGAGCCCATGAGAATTGATCACGGTATCTTCTGTGTTCGGAGCGAGAGTACATGGCAGGCCGTCACTCCCTTCTGCGAAGCAGTAATGCTAGCAAAGGAGGAGGCGAAGCGTGTGAGGATGCATGAATCTCGGTGCCCTTACGCCTCTAGCCACCGCAGGAGGCACCCTGGTCGGGAGACAACATTGAACTTCCGGCTACCGTAGGCGCCAGCTTGCGGGTAAACGACGGCGGGTTATGTTCCACGCGCACCTCAAATATGTAGATGTCAGCATATGGTGACGGGGTCGAGGAAGACCACTGTCTGGGCCAGAGTTGCGGGTTGGTTGTGAGAGAAACCGTGGCCCTGGCACACAGGCAAGTGAAGGAACACGGGTGGGTTTTAGTCAGTAAAAGTCTGACACGCCCTTCCGCTCTGCCCAGAGCGGGGGAGGTCATTTGACGATTTCCCTATCCACAGTAAAAAAGAGCCATTGGAAATTGTACTTTCCTACAATGTCGTAATTTAACAACTATTGTTGGTATAATAGCCTACGCTTGCTGCCATATGGCAAAAAACTTAGATGGAGGTATGTTTTGTGTTTCATATGTTAATTAAATTGCAAACTGTAAAATAGAATCTAGTATTTCTAACGGAACAGCCACTTCTCCTTCCCAGCTAAAGCACTTGGATGTGATTGAGAGGGTGGGTGATTTGAAGAACTGCCTCCTGTAATATTGACGTTCTAAAAAAGCTGATAGGGCTGGTGAATCATCTTATAACCTTGCTACTGCTAGGACGGAGGCCTTCTCGTTGTGACAGTGGAGTGTAATCAATCACGCGGGCCCAGTGCGAATTGGTAGATGTCACACGTCTTAGAATTTTGGTTTAAGAACATACCTGTCTTTTCACGATAATTTATTTCTGAGAGCAATGGTGATTAATAAAAAAAAGCATCAGGATTTTAGGAATCAGGATATTCTGTTAATTATTCTATAATCTCTCAGCATGACTAGAATAACAGCACAATAAGCTATTTTAAGCTTGTAAATCGATATTAGAGATATTTCTAAGAATGTATAAAAGCAATATTTAAAACATTTATAATCATTTAGCAGCGCCCGGGGGTTTCAGTCAGATAAGTGTCGATCACATTGCTCTTAGAACCGATGGCCTATGGGGCTGTAAGGTTCTGGCTACGTACCGGAAGTCGCAGCGTAGGGAGACCCCCAACTAGGTGGACTGATGACCTGGTGAAGGTTGCGGGAAGTCGATAGATGCGGGCAGCACAAGACCGGTCATCGTGGAAAGGATTGGGGGAGGCCTATGTCCAGCAGTGGACCTCTATAGGCTGAAGAAGAAGAAGAATTGTCGATCCCTTAGGAACGTCGGGATAAAAAGTGTCCTAAGTATTATCTGATATAAAAGCTATATAACTGCAAAGTTTTTTAAAAATCCATTTGTCCGTATTGCGTAAATGAGCCACAGAATACTGATGTCCATCCATCCGCCCCAACTTTCACATCTATAATATTAGTAGGAAGTAGGGTAGGATAACCGTAAATACTACCGTTCATGGACGAAATGGTGTTTAGTGGCTCATCATAGAAGCTAAACTATTTAATATAAGTATTAAATAGTTTAGCTTCTATGATGAGCCACTAAACACCATTTCGTCCATGCCCCAGGTGGGCGCAGACCTCATAAATCACATATAAAATTACCATCGACACTATAAAAATACAAACTAATGAAAATAGTATTAAAGTTAGAATAAAAACTTGCCTCTTAGTATAATTACACTTCACAGCGACCACTATGAGGAGAATATTTGCCACCAAAGACAGCAAAATCACTGGCACATACAACGTGATAAGCACATTTTCAGGCTGAAAAAATATGTCTAATTCGGAACCGAACTGAAAACTTCCGTTTAAAGCACTACTGATGTTCAAACCATGTAGAGTTCCAAAGTCGTGTAAAGTCAAATTCGAATACATTTTGGAAACTATAGAATCTTCAGTAACACTTCACAAGTTATTTTCACATTTTCTATATACATTTTCACAGACCTCATTAGACAAAATGTTCACAGACAAAACTCACTTTTAAAATAAGAATAACTTATCAAGTCATCAGTATCGAAAACTTTTCTGTAACTTTATTATAAAACTCGAAAAACTTTCGTAAGCGATTCGCGTAATTTTCAGGAGCTTTTAGCATCGACGTGTAGCATACGGAAGGTCCCAAAGCTCACTGAATCGCAGTCTGAGCGAGAGAAACAGCGTACGAGCGAGACGACTCATTGATAAAATGTTTGCAAAGAACTGAAACTAGAATTAGTTTATTGATAGAGCTATTGCTTATAGATTAGTAATACCGAATTTTATTAGTATTGTCTGAACCGACAAATGTAAATGTATACGCTTAACAATTCATGTATCCTAATCAGTTGAAATTGTTTTCTTTAGGAATGAATCTTACCATAGTAGGGTTTATCTGAAATATTAATTATGTAAAAAAACTTAATAGGAAGTAATATTAAGATTGTCTGTAAAAGATCGCTCAGGCCGCCCATTGTTACACCTTTTGTAAATATTTTATATTTAAGTTCAGTAATTTATGTGATGCTGATGTTAACATAATAAAGAGTATTTTATTCTAATATAAGTTTAGAAACAATAACTACAGCTATGCCGAAAATATTTACAATAGCATGGGAAATGATTTTATGTAATTATTGCTTATTAAGACAAAAAGCGGGTTCGATTCCAGGTCAGGCAAGTACCAATGTAACTTTTCTAAAGTTATATGTACTTTCTAAGTATATCTTGGACACCAATGATTGAAGGTGAAGGAAAACATCTTGAGGAAACCTGGACTTTAAGTCAGAAATCGCCAACCCGCATTGAGCAAGCGTGGTGATTACGCTCAATCCTTCTCTGTATGAGAGGAGACCTGTGCCCAGCAGTGGAACGATAAAAGGTTGATAACGAATGAAGACAAAAAGTACCTGTACATTCCATTCCATTCCATTTATAGCGATAATTGAAAATACATAATTACAAATTCGATTCATTACTGGTGTGTTTAATTTTGCATGCGTCATGCAAATCATCGTAAAATGAAGAGAGTTGAGACTGGTAAGAGTATGGAAATTAATGGCATCTGGAATAAGCGGTGACTGATTCATCGCCATTTCTCTCCCTCAATAATATTTTTAGTCGCAAATATGTGATATATTAATAGCGTACTAATTCACCATGATTTATTTTAGCAAGATGATATCACAGTATGCTGCAAACGTAAACATTTAGGTAGTTTACATCTGGCATTCGCTTCATTAGCTTTTTAAATGATTTTTTAGAACAGTAATGACTTAATTTTGGCAGTGTAACAACATTCATTGAGTTATTTTCGTTGTTGAAGAAACTAATTTTGTCGTATCTATGAAGCAATCAATTAGGAACTTCTTTAAAAATCCTCCGGATTTTGATTGAAACTTTCATGACACAATTGGGGGCCGTTCTGCTTTATGGTCCTTCCTGAGACATACGGAAGTATTAATACATGATTTATTTTTGTAAATAGGTTGGTACAAATACTTAAACACATCAGTAAATATTATAACATATGTACATATCTCTGTAGAAATGTATCACCCAGTTAGTGGTGAAAATGAACTGATAATCCAGAGTTTTAAGGTATTGCTAGCAAGTTCGCTTCTTCTGCTGTTCTTAAGCTGCTTCTTCTGCTATTGTTAAGGGTTGTAGCGGTATTAACAACGTCACATGCGATCAACGTATCATACGGACGTTACGCAAAATCTTATTACGCAAACAGACTTTGCCGCACAATTAGCATATATACAAACTTTCCGACATCAACTGTGGGGCAGTTGCCTGCCAAACTCAACACTCGTCGGAGGATCCTTCCTTTTTTACAGAGGGTAATGAACTTTATACACTGTCGTTATTTCAATGTCCCCTCTATGTAAAACAAATATTATGCTAATAGACACGCACGCGTAAGCCAGACATCGAGGTAAATTTATAAGTACTGAGGGACGTTAGGCATGGCTTTACCCTTAAGCTTTAAACTCGGTATCATCGCAAGCTAGGTACAGTATAATTAGGTTCATTATATTTTATAATTAACTTAATTATACTCTTTCTACTAATTTGTTTGCTACCCGTATTTTTATAGAATACAACAGAGACTACCATAAAAAATACTGTGTAAGATTACTCGTTTGTTCAATTTACGTGATGTCCATTTGAAATGATATATGACATAAGTGTAATGAGATAACAATTTATGTGAATTATTCACAAGTTGATGACCACACAGTCTTCGTAGTAAAGACTATTCAAACTCCAATATTTTATTCCAGATAATTATCCATTTGTTTGGTACTGGGCTTAGAATAGTACCATCCCATATCCTCCCATGAGTGTTCCCTTAGTCGCCTCTTACGACTAAGAGGCGACTAAGGGAACACTCACAGCGCTTCTTCTGTATAAAATCAAATTACTGCGATCCCCAACCCGCCTGCCAAGCGTGGGGATTATGACAAACCCCGCGCAATGTAATGAAAGCCTTGGGGGAGGCCTTTGTCCAGCAGTGGACCTCTATTGGCTGAAGAAGAAGAAATTATCCATAGTAATGTTACTTTAAATTTAAGTTAAGTGTGTCTGGATTCGGTCCACCAGTCTAAACACATATTCCAAAGCTATGATGGAAGCGCATCACTTCTGCATGATCGCGATGAACCCGATGATCGACGTACACAATAACTTCAAAAACTTTCGTATAAAACGAAAACTTCAAGGGCGAGAAAGAGGACATAGTGCGACCTCGCAGTATGTCCTCTGGGTATATGTAGTCCACAAACTGCCGTGTAGGAATACTAGTAGAAGATCTTAAAAAGCTTTATCTTAACAGAATTAGTATAGCGAGCAAATTTGCTGGTCAGCTTATTGCAACAGACATGCAGCGACCTGCATTCCCTGTTAATATTTATATTGTCTTTTGAGTCATCAGAGTTACCCAAAAATTAAAACTTGAAAGCCCGTCCTAAAGGAAAGCCAGAGATTGAGAGTCTTGGCAGCAGCTGTGAAAGTAATTTTATTTCTTTTTTCTGTTTTGTTTTACTCATGGTCCGTCGGCTATTTTTCGACAGTTCGAGTAATTTATGTACTATCAGCTGTAGAAGTCCATTTTCACCTTAAAGACTACTGTCGTCTGCGCTAAACCGGCCACGCACACTACCGCATTATTTTTTTATCGCAGTCTTCGTCTTTCTTTAAAGTAATGCAAAATTTCGTTACTTCATTTGAAGTTGAGTTAGCGGCAGCACTTAACAATGGTGCTATCAAAAGCGAGCGATTGCGGGTTCGATCCTTATTATAGGCAACTCTTTTTGTTGTTTCATATAATTTAAAATTATGATAATTGATTTGTATTTTAAAGTAAAAATGTTTGCAAATAATATTTAAACAAATAGGAAAATTTATTGAATATTTATCCCAAAAAGGGTTTTATTATATGTTTTAGTTTACTATAGGGGTAATATAATAAAAAATATATAAAAATAAAACAATAAGCATATTATAATGCAATATATTATAAAGTTATATATTATTCGGTATAGATATACTTATACTAACAAATGAAACAAACGTTGAAACCGCAGCATTGTAATATTTTATATAAAAGTAATCCTTGACAAACTTATGATATTGTTATGGTAAAAAATACAAAAAACATTTTTGGTTGTTAGATATGAAAATCATAATAATATACGTATATTAAGATTAAAGAGGTTATAACTTAATTATTCATTTTCTTAAAGAAAAGAGGATTGAAGCTTAACCTGAATATTATTGCAATCATAAAATAATCTATACTTAGAACACATAATAGTGCTTATTACATTTATATTTTTTTTGCGTGTATAGCATGGTACTAATGCTGCCATCCTGTAGTGACTTTTTTCGGAGTTTGATGGCATGAGATTATAATCTTCAAGCGCTTTCTTAGTTCAAAAGTAAACGAACTTATTTCTTATCGAATTCCGAAATTATTGTTTTTATAATTTACCAAAAGTAATTTGTATTGAAATTGCAAAAGGCGACATCTGTTAGCCATTAAGCCAACCGAACGTATTACTGTCACTTAGCTAAATTACTTTAGAGATGGTTTAGAGTCCGTTATTTAGATATTTATTGGTATATATTTAAAACACTCTGTAGGACACTTCTGCACTGTTTTTGTTATAAATAGTTTTTTTTTTGTTTAGCTCGATAAGACTCCACCAGCCTCGCCAATTTATTTTTAAACCACAAATGCAACCTATCTTCTTCGCACGATTTAAAAGTTTATTCAACGGTAAATATTGTCGTTTCGTTTCACTTGTCTCGACAGCTACCTTCGTCCTCCAACCTCTTGACCTTGACCTCCAACGGCTTACAGTATTTCTCTAAAACAATAACAATTTTATTACACACTTGCTACAAGCGATTGGTTTGCACCTTACATAAATAATAATAAAAACAACTTACACAAAAGCCGGTATCATATGTTATTTGAGATATATTGCTGCATATGCCTGCATATTGATTAAAAAGTAAAACTAATAACACAAACTGGTAACTATATGTGTGAGCATTAACTATCCTAATAATTTATCCATGCATTTCCATTTTTCCTTCCTTGTTGCGTCAACGACGATAAAAATAAGCGCGGGCTTCGCTTAACTCGTGCTGGTGGCGCCTCTCTCAAGAGTGCCAAGAAAAAGAAGAAATAAAAATAAACTTGGCTGTATGGCGTACTATGCCTTTGCCTTTTCCATTCGCCCGAACGGAAGAAAAAGAACTAGTACAAAAAAAGATGGCGATCTCAGCTCATCCGACATCGAATATCTGACTTCCTAAGAGCTTCGCTGGCCAAATGAACCCTCAGTGTCCATATTGGTGATGTGTCTGTGCTTGACGAGTGTAGGCAGTGAGCAAACAGCATCAAGTCCACGACCAAGGAGATAGCTGACCGGCCGGCGTGTGCCCCGTCGTTGGTGACTCCTTGTCCTGTCCAACTGGATCCAGGGTAGTGCTTTGCATGTTTGTTTTCCCTGCTTTGAGACCCTGGGGTTGATAGGAGAATGCAGCGACTCTTCCAGGAAGCGTCAACACTATATGTTCACCAACCAACAACAGCTAAGTAATATTATTTGAGTTATTGTAGCTAATAATAGTTATTGTAGGTAGCAGAATATTTTTTGTGAAGTAGTGATTCAGATTCTTTTAAGTCTACCGTCATCTTTTTATAATGACTCTAATATAGAAAAAATCTTAAAAGAAAGTATCATCTTTAAGTTTCAGATCGGTATTTTTAGATATTTTTGTTGTCAGCATTCATAACTCACCAATAAACATTTAAAAAATATTTTTGTAAGTTATTAGATTCGAACTCGAACCACCTTGAATGCCTATCAAGGCGAAAACCGTTAGGCCATTGAAACACTTACTGTAGACGTTGAAATTAGTAAGTAGTACCTAATAATCATAAGCGGGCAGCAAGTGTATGAGTGTATATCAAACTTTATTATAGAAGATGGTCGTAACTACAACTAGTATTGCTTGGCCATAGTTTTGTGAGATTGCAACTCGACTTTTGGTCTTGACTGTACGTAGCCACTTGTCTTTGTCCTCTTCTTTCTTGGTCTTTGGCGTCTTTGGATTCGCCGAATCATCGTGTTCCTTCAGTTTTGGGTTGAGCTGCATGATTTTTAACCAATGCGTGTACTGACTGGACAAGTTCTCACAAATATTGACCTACATGGACTTCACGTGTTTGACGAAGATTATGGCTGAATTATAAAGGGATTTATTTCCTCAGCCTTTCTTCTCAGACTAGTAAGATAAGAAACGCTGACCTCATCTAGATTTTAAAATATGAATATCGTGTAAAATTTCTTCTACAAACCTGCTAACTGAATAAAATCATTTTTCATTTAATGAAGAACGATATCATGACTGGCAGTAAAAAAGTTTCATTGTTAAAATATCATTCTCGCATTTGACGAAAAATAAAATGGTGCCAAACAAAGAGAATTAAGATAGATTAAGTACATATTTTAATGTCTTTGGTGAGGCCGCATTTTGAAATGGGAAATTATAGACCAATGATAGGACTAAATAAGGAAATGAACGTTTTCATTTTGTAAGAGTAAGATTAAGGTATAAAAAGGTCGAGTTTATTTATTTACACATAATCACTCGCATGTATAATATAAATAAATAAAATCGACCTTATGAATTCACGGTTTCCCTTTTAGATACTTAGAGACCGGGGAAGGGGGACCGGTAAAGGTCAACCATTACGTTGCAAAGTTTTATGAGGACTATAACACGCAGTAGTTCTACCGACTCAGGTTAACTGAGACAAATTACTTCCAGGGTTCTTAAATTAGAAGAAATAAAGCCTATTTGGGCTCACATCTTTCGGAACTTTGGAGGCGTGACAAAGGGAATTGTTACCTGTGTCATGTGACGTGTGACGTGCGTGACGCCCGAGTACAGAATTTACGAAAACACCCGATCAATTTTTCATTCAGCACGATTAGTTAGGTGAAGGAAACTTAGTGTGAGTTGGCAAGAGTGTGAATCTTTAAGCATAAGTTAGAGTGAATGACAATACACTTCACTTTCACTTAACCTAAGTTTTTACGATCAGATCGTTCAAAGTCAAACTGCTGTATTTCATGTGCTGTCAGATCAAATCATTATAGATGTAGGTTTGTATCACCTTCTCAGATAAAAAACAGATGATAAGTAGGTATATAGGTATTTTAATGTCGATCACAAATTTGTCACTTTGCAAAGGACTTTTTTTGTTGTGAGAATGAGATATTAAATCGTATGCCATATTTCCAAAGAGGAGGATACTACATGTATGGGACTTAAATTTAACAGTTATTGTCATCATTATTTAAGTATATGTAATGTATGTGAAGTATATGTTATGTGTGTTGTCATCATTATTTAAGTATGTGTAAGTGTATGTAATGTATGTGTGTGTTAGACATAGGTCTCCTCCACACTCTGAAGGTTTTTAAGTAAGGCGTCAGGGCTGCGGGTTGGCTAAATGGAAAACGGTGGCCCTGGCACACAGGCAAGTAAAGTTACATGGATGTTTTAGTTAGTAAAAGTCTGACACGCCTTTCCGCTCCAGCCAGAGTGGGAGAGGTCATTTGACGATTTTTCAACCACACAAAAGGTAAACAGTAATATTGTAACGTTGGAAAGCCTCTGATGAGTTGGACTGGAGATCTTATAAGGTCTCAGGAAACCGCTGGGTGCGAGACGCACCATGACAATGGCGCTGATTCGCCTTGTTCACACACTTAAAGTCAATTTCTATAGGCATATTTTTCTTTTGATTTTTTTTTGTTTGAAGACTAAAATCTTCAACTAGTGCCTCCGACCCGTCATGACTTACGGAGCCGAGACGTGGACACTAACGGTCAGACTAGTCCATAAGTTTAAAGCCGCTCAGCGAGCTATGGAGCAGGCTATGTTGGCCGTCTCTCTGAAGGACCGCATCAAAAATGAGATGATCCGACAGAGAACAGAGTCACCGACATAGCAGAGAGGATTAGCCAAAGTCATATTTATTAAATTGTTTAATGTTGAATCAAAATACAATTCCACAATTTTATAGTTATCAGGTAACCTTCATAATTAGTTGTTTTTATCTGAGTATAAAATATCTGCTGTCAATCTTGAAGAGTCCTTTAGTATTATTCTAAACTTATCTAATGTAGTATCTTTTGCTCTACACTTATATATAATCGTTCACTAGATCGTTCACTAGATTTCTTTGACATAAGCATCAAGTTCCGTATCCAATTGTTCAGCAGTGGGTGCAGGATGCTTGCCACGACGGGTTCCAGCTCCTTCACTGCCCCCACCACGACGTAAATTTCCACGTGATCCGCCTTGATTTCTAATTGCGCCACCTCTATTAATATTTCTCCCAGCTAATTAGCAAGCTGAAGTGGCAATGGGCTGGTCACATATGCCGCAGGGCCGACAACCGTTGGGGTAAACGAGTCCTCGAGTGGAGACCGCGTCTCGGCAAACGTAGCGTTGGGCGCCTTTTGGCGAGATGGAGCGACGACATTAAAAAGGTGACTGGTAGTGGCTGGCGGAGAACTGCTCAGGATCGAGCTTGTTGGCGTGCCATGGAAGAGGCCTATGTCCAGCAGTGGACGAGTAGAAGCTGATGATGATGATGATGACGCACCTTTTTCTTTCTATTTCTTTGTGAAAAGGATAGAACATAAATAGATATTCCATAGACACTTTAGATTATATTTATTTAGTTTGATTAAGCACGTGGCGACCATAAATACGTAATTCATGCCACTTAACTAATTTAACTTACACCTTAACTAGCTTGGGCTAAACCAAAATTTATCTTTTATTCTTTTTCTAAATGAAATTGAAAGAAAGAGATTACACTTAACTTAAATTTCGTTTACTTTGTGTGTGTAATCGGCGCAATTAACCTCTTAAAAGAGTAATTTTTATTTTTGATTTACATAATTTAGTTTAGGCGTTGTGAGATACAGATAGGTATCTACAAAGCCTGTTGAAATGTTAACTTTTATTTTGCTTTACTGTAGTCGGTAAACTTTTAGTATCTATGAGGACCTTTCACAACAATACATATACACGGAACCAACCATATTGTATTTTTTGTGTTACATAATATTTCCCGATGGTTAATTTGCTCGACACTATAACATTAATCCAACGACAACGCTTATCGGGCCGAATAAACAGTGTTGCTCGGATTAATTAATAATCAGTGTGTAAACACCGTGAGGATACAGCCGCGTTGTTCTTATTGTTTACTAACTTATCTTACAGAAAAGTACCACCGTCGTACCAGCCGATCGATTGATTAAATCTCGTGAAAAATTAAATGAATAGGAAAACCTGATAATAGAAATACCGATGCATTCCACTAGTTTCTATGATAAATCCTTTAGTGTACAAGCAGTTCGTCTATGGAATGACTTGCCCGTGTCCGTGAGGCGTGCCCAAACTCTCTCCACTTTTAAAACCATGGTAAAGCATTTCCTCTCTCTTTAAACATGTCATTATTTTTTATATGCTTTTATATGAGGTTTATTATTAGATGCATATAATTTATTAACCGACTTCTAAAAAAGGAGGACGTTATCAATTCGTCGAAATATTTAATTTTTTATGTATGTTCCCCGATTACTCGAATCGAAGACACCTGGACCGATTTGCAAAATTCTTTTTTTATTTGAAAGGATATTCTTTCCAGTTGGACCCATAGTCACCAGGTCCGGGTCTGATGATGAAAGACCAGAGAAATCAAGAGGAATTTTTAAAAATCTTATGATCGACTAGTGCATTTATAAGTATTTTAATGCACTACGATGTAATAAAGGTCTGGGGTAGATGATGAAGCCGGGAGACACTCGAAGGAACTCCTCAACGATTCACAGCAGCTACCTAGTGTCTGTGCTTGGTTAATTTGTATTAAGAAGAACTTTACACCTCGGTGGTTATAACTGTCATAAGGGTTCTGATGATGAAGACAAAGTCCGGTTCCGGGAACTCCTCAGCGGTTTACAGTAGATACTTTGTGTTTGTATTTAATTCATTTATATTGATGAGTACACCCGTGTGGGTAAAAATGAAGGTCTGCAGTAAATCTGATGATGAAGACCCTAGACAGTCGAGGGAACTTCTCAACGATTCACAGCAGCTACTTTGAGTTTGTGCTTGATTAATTTGTATTGATAAATACTTTACACCTAGATAGGATGTAAATGTGTTATATATGTTAAGGTAGTTATAATAATTATGTATGTAGGTAGGCGGTTTTTACACCGAGCTCGGCAGTCAAATAAACGCAGTGGCTACATGCACGTCTTTTATTTATCAGTGGCGACGAGTAAAATAACTAATCGGTTTCGTGGACATTATAGCGTGCAAATAAGGACAAAATGTCGGTGGGAAAAGTGCGAGAATATGACGTTAAAAATGGAAATTGGTGCGCGTACGTGGATCGAGTGGAAATGTACTTCGTGGCAAACAATATTGCGGACGACATTAAGTTACCGACACTCATAGCGATGATGGGTGAACAAGCGTATGAATTATTATCAACATTAGCCAGTCCAAAGAAGCCCTCTAAACTTACGTATGAAGAAGCCGTTAAGTTGTTAGAATCACATTTACAACCCAAACCATCAGTTTTGGCCGAACGATTCAGATTTCGTCAAAGGAGACAGCTGAGTACAGAAACGATATCGGAATATGTAGCGGAGCTGAGAAAGATGGCTAGATATTGTGAGTTTAAAAAGACATTGGAAGAAAACCTAAGAGATCAATTTGTTTGCGGATTACGTAACGAAACTATCCGTCAAGGGTTATTCGCGGAAGATGATCTAGAATATTCGAAAGCTGTCGTACGAGCCAGCAATTTAGAGGCAGCCGAGCGGGATGCCGGGGCCGTGGAGAAGGTACAGGAACAGGAACGGACGGATAATATAAACAAATTGAGTATAAAAGCGTGTACAGCCTGCGGAGATGATAAACATCGCACATGGGACTGCAGATACAAAGATTTCCAGTGCAGTTACTGCGGGAAGGTGGGTCACCTGCGCAGGGTTTGCTGGAAAAAACCGCAGGGAGTCATCAACACGGGGCAAGGCGGACATCGGAAGCAACAGAGGACACGCGGAGGTCGCGGCGCCAGGACCAGCAACGACGGCGGAGAGGGGCGCGGCGGGAGCGGGGCGCGAGGAGCGCACGGCCGCGCACGCAGCGACCGGGGGACGGCGGCGGCCGGGCCGAGCCAGCCCAGCGCAGCGCACTGGGTGGACGGCGCGGCGGCGGACAGCGCCGACGATAGCGGGGGTTACCAGGAGGAACCGATGTACCAAATGTCTTTAAGCAAATATAAGCCGGTGTGTGTGCCTGTGTTAGTTAATAATAAAGAAATAACAATGGAAATTGATACAGGATCGGCACTATCGTGCATCAGTAAATCGATTTACAATGTAATGTTTAACGAATTACCGTTGAGGGCCTGTCGATTAAGTTTAAAGTTTTATGATGGGTCAGTCGTACGCCCGGTTGGTTTTATAGAAACGGTGGTAGAATATAAAGGTGATAAAAAAATGTTAGATCTGTATGTCATTGATAAGGGTACAACAAATTTACTCGGTAGACAGTGGTTGACAGAACTTAATATAGAAATCCCAAAACTAAGTTTGTACAACTTAAAAAGTGGTGAAATATCCAAAAATAAAATGATCCATGATATCATTTCCAGACATAGGAGCTTGTTTGACGGAACGTTGGGCAAATATACCGGCGGTGAGGTGAGCTTGCATGTACGCCACAATGCGGAACCAATTTTTCATCGCGCGCGGCCCGTCCCGTACGCCTTGCGCCCGCGCGTCGATGCTGAACTCGACGCGATTCTGCGCGCCGGCGTCATTGAACCGGTGGAGCGCTCGGACTGGGCTACGCCGCTAGTAATAGCAAGAAAGGCGGACGGTGGCATTCGACTTTGTGCTGATTATAAGGTAACACTCAATAAGGTTTTACTAGTCGATAGGTACCCAGTTCCAAAGATAGATGACCTCTTTAGTGATTTAAGTGGCAATAATTATTTCACTAAGCTTGATCTTTCACAAGCATATAATCAGCTTGTTTTAAGCGAACCTTCCAGGAAATATACCGTGATTAATACACATAGGGGTCTCTTTAAATATAATCGTTTAGTGTACGGCTTATCCTCCAGTCCGGGCATTTTTCAAAAGTTCATGACAGATCTTTTAAAAATACCAGGGGTATTAGTTTTTTACGACGATATTTTGATTAAAACAAAGGCAGTAGATTCGCATTTGAAATGCGTCGAACAGGTATTTGATATTTTAGAAAAAAATGGATTAAAAATAAAGAAAGAAAAATGTGATTTTATGGCCGAGCAAGTCAAATACTTAGGGTTTATCATTGACAAAAATGGGTTGCGGGTAGACTCGGAAAAGATAAAGCCCATTTTATCAATGCCACATCCTAATAACGTATCCGAGCTGAAGTCATTCCTTGGCATGGTCAATTTTTATGGTAAATTCATTAAAAATTTAAGCTCGTATGTAAACCCCTTATATGAATTACTAAAAAAGGGTAAACATTGGCAATGGGGCCAAAAACAAAGCGAGTCCTTCCAACAAATAAAAAAAATGTTGTGCAGTACTGAGGTATTGACTCATTTTGACATGTCGCTGGAAAGTATTGTGACATGCGACGCGAGCGCGCATGGGCTGGGTGCCGTGCTGGCGCAGCGCGGGCCCGACGACGGCCGCGAGCGGGTGGTCGCGTACGCGTCGCGGGCGTTACGCGCGCCCGAGTTGCATTATAGTCAAATTCATAAGGAAGCCCTCGCCATTATTTTTGCTATTGATAAATTTCATCAATACCTATACGGCCGGAAATTCAAACTACGCACCGATCATAAGCCACTAGTGGCAATTTTCGGACCTAATGCCGGAATCCCAAATACGGCGGCGAGCCGGCTACAACGGTGGGCTATTAAGTTGTCAGCATATGATTTTGAAATAGAATACGTGCGTACGGATAAAAATACGGCAGACATATTATCTAGGTTGATTAGCAAACACAAGGAAGGGGTTTTAAAGGAAGAATCATCCGCACCAGAACAAACATACCTACACTTTGCAATCGACTCACTTTTATTAGATTATAATATTATAAAAAAAGAAACCGCATCCGATCCCTTATTAAGTCAAGTTGTTAGTTATACGAATTATGGATGGCCGCAGGATATTGATATAAAAGAATTAAAGCCATACTGGAACCGAAAAAGCGAACTTTATACTGAATTAGGATGTTTAATGTGGGGACACCGAGTAGTAGTACCTAACTCCTGTCGAAGTAAAGTTCTACAGGAACTACACGAAAGCCATATGGGGGTCGTGAAAACGAAAGGCCTCGCGCGGAGCTACGTGTGGTGGCCCGGCGTGGATGAGGCAGTGGAGACGGCTTGCCGCGCCTGCGGCGTGTGCGCCGCGGTGGCGGAGGCACCGCCTGCGCATGCGCCCTGCGCGTGGCCGTGGCCAGAGCGACCGTGGACCCGGCTACATCTAGATTTCCTAGGTCCTATAAGCGGTTCTAGTTATTTAATAGTAGTAGATGCGCATTCAAAGTGGATTGAGGCTATAAAAATGAATAAAACCACAGCTTCTTCAGTTATTAAGGAGCTGAGTGCTATATGGGCTAGGTTCGGCCTACCCAAACAGGTGGTGAGCGACAATGGGCCACCATTTTTTAGTGAGGAATTCGATCGATTTTTGAAGTTGAACGGAATCCAGCATACCTTCTCGGCTCCTTATCATCCTTCCTCGAATGGAGCAGCGGAGAATGCGGTGAAGGTATGTAAACGGGCCATTAAAAAAGCGCTTAGGGCAAACGAGGATGTACACTCTGCTTTATGTCGATTCCTTTTAGCCTACCGGAACACAGAGCATTACACAACAGGGGACAGCCCCGCTAGGCTATTACTAGGTCGAAATCTGCGAATGCGGCTAGATTGTCTCAGGCCTGACCACGGGGAGCGCGTGAGAACGCGGCAAGCACGAGTGGCTGCTGCAACAGGCGGAGCCAGCAGGCACTTCGACGTGGGGGATATGGTCTGGTTTAGAGAATACGGGAGCATTAAAAGGTGGTCGTCTGGGACAATCATAGAGAGAGTAGGGAACACGGATTACAAAGTAAAATCTATCTATGGAACTGTGGTGCATCGACACGTAGACCAATTAAAAAAGAGAGTGATAAATGAAATGATTACGAATTGCTATATAACTAATGCGTCGCGGAATGTAAGTCGATGTCGATGCCGCCGCCCGCTGAGCCAGCGGTGCCGGTCCAGTCGGCGCCCCCGGAACAACTTGAACCGATTGTTTCCACACCATCGCGTAATTTGCCCAATGTAACAGAGTCAGAGAGGGATAATAACTCGGAAGTATTGCAATTACCAAATACACCAACAACCAAGCGAATTCGTAAGCCGGTTATAAGATACGGAATAGAAGAGGTTTACCCATAATGGAACTTTAGTTTAGATGTATATTACAGAGTTGATTAGTTTCATTTTCTGTTATTCGTTTTAAGTATATCTATGTAATATGTATAATGTATTTGGGTTAGCTGTAAGTTGTATCATAAGAAGGTATTTCAAAAAAAAAAATAATAAATTAAAATAAAAAAAAAAAATAACGGTGGTATAATTTAAGGGTGGAGGTGTTATATATGTTAAGGTAGTTATAATAATTATGTATGTAGGTAGGCGGTTTTTACGCCGAGCTCGGCAGTCAAATAAACGCAGTGGCTACATGCACGTCTTTTATTTATCAATTAAGACTCTGATGATGAAAACAAAGGCCAGTTCAGGGAACTCTTCAACGGTTTACAGTAGTTACCTTGTATTTGGACTTAATTCATTTATATTCATGAGCACTTTGCAACCATATGGGTTATAATGGTGACCCGGTTGGTGACCTGTAACACAGGCTTCTTCAAAAACCTACTTCAGGCACAAGTCTCTTCCAATGGTGGAATATAAGTAAAATATGGTTAAACCAATATTGTGAAGAGAGAAATAAATAAATAAAATTATTAAAGGTTTGCAGCAGATTTGATGATGGAGCTGAGAGACAGTTGACGGAACTTCTCAACGATTCAAAGAAGCTACCTTATTCGCTTATTGATTAAGCTTATATTTGTGCTTGATTAAATTGTATTGATAATAGCTTTAAACCTAGATGTATTGTGATTGTCATTAGGGGTCTTATTATGAAGACAAAAGACAGTTAAGGGAACTCCTCAGCGGTTTCCAGTAGCAACATTGTGCTTGGAATTAATTCATTTATATAGGTAGTTGAGAACTTTGCACTTTTATGGGTTAAAATGATGGTTTGCAATAAATCTGATGATGAAGATCATAGGCAGTTGAGGGAATTCCTCAAAAATTTACAGCATTGAAGTTTAACATAGGAGAACCCCTACCTGCTCGTCACGCTTATGCAACAATCAATTATAATCAAAATACTGAATTTAAGTTCAGTAATCGCGTCATGTCTAACATTGTTCATATTTTCATTTTGGTTTAATAGAAATCGGTTCAGTGGCTCCATTTTTAAACTAAAATTACGGATAAAAATTAAAGTAAACAAAATTACGTCGTTTGCTTACATGCCTTTTCCCAAGTATTTTAGCATCAGCATCCAGTCTAACTGGATGCAGCTGGACAGTACTTTTCACAACTAAAAAGTATAAAATATGTTTTTTTAACAAAAAAAAAAACCGGCCAAATGCGAGTCGGACTCGCACACCGAGGGTTCCGCCGTACAAACGTAGCGGTTTACAATTTATGACGTACTAGCTTTCCGCCAGCGGCTTCGCCCGCGTGGAGTTCGGTTATATGGCGCTGTTTAAATTGGAACATTAAACTTTTCCGGGATAAAAAGTAGCCTATGTTCTTTCTCAGGGTCTACAGATTGTCTGTGCCAAACTTCATCAAAATCGGTTGAGAGGTTTAGGCGGGAAAGCGTAACAGACAGACAGAGTTATTTTCGCATTTATAATACTAGCATTGATTTAGAATTTTTCACAGTTTAGAGGCAATTAGATTTAAGAAGTGTTTGATATGAATTTCAACTTTAATATCTCTACGCGTTCATGTGAAAAAGGGTAGGTAGTAAGTTTATAATTATTAAAAAAATATTTTATGTCATGAGCAAAAATAATATATTAATATTTTATGTAACTTCAAATTTATCATTTTCACAATTTTTCCTTTATCTGTCTGTACTATAATATAACGTTGCTTCGTGCCGAATTTTAAGATTCTGAGTTCACGGGAAGTACCTTGTAGGCAAAGAGATTTAAGATGTATTAATAGATGGCATGTGTCAAAATGGCATAGAAAACTGTGATCCCATGGCTCAGTTCCGCCATCTAGTACAATATAGCAAAATTAGATCGACAATTGGAGACATCAAATAGTAAAAATGAAATAAGTTTATATAAAATATATTCAGCTATTGCCCGGTAGGTGGCCAGTGTGGTATATGTTGCCAGATCCGATTTAATACCCTAGTATAGTTCAAATCGGGTAAATAAATATTGAAAAGTAAATAAATTAACTGAAACTTGTCTTGTACAAACAAAAACTGTTTTAGAATTTTATTCGCTACTATTCATTTACCGTGACACCGTCTATTGGCATTTTAGATGTTTTATGCTTAAGAATTATTTTAACGCTCAGTTTATTGCGATTTTTGAGTGTAATAGACCTTTTAGGCCATAAAGCGCATTTTGTTTTGCAATTTTCGTTTGCATTTCGTTTTTAGCAAAATTATTCTTTTTACACGTTTGTTTGCAAATATTTTTAAATGGCAATGCAAAAAACTGTGGTAGGGTTTGTATCATTTCGATATAAAGTTATCGATAATATTCAAAGAAATTACTACGACGAAGTTTTTTCGCATTATGATAGCTTGAAACAAAAAATTAGGAAGCAGAATAATTATGGGTAATTTCAAGTTTACAAGTTTCTTATTTATATAATTCTTTTAATATAATAGGCGTTAAAGTTTAAAATTGCCGATTAGTACTGAAAATGTAAATAATTGCTTATTTTTTAATTTTTAAATAATTCATTTATAATCAATATATAGGAAGGTCGTTTATGCCTTTGTGATAGAACTCTGAGGATCTAGACTGCACAAACTGTGTGAAAGCAGAACTGCCTCCTGGGAAGAAAACTTCTTGTCACGTAGATAATTGTCCAAATCACGACAAAAATGGTAGTCTGCTGGAGCAAGACCTTTACCAGATTCGTACGCCATTATCTTTAAAAACGGCAAAAAAAATCACGGTTATTGTATGGGAGCCCGCCTTCAGGATTTATTTTATTTTAATTATTTATTTGTAATTTGAATATATAACCAAATATTCTGTGAACATTTTAAGCGTCTATCTGTTTCCGTTATTAATGTGGAGCAAAAAACGGCAAAAATTCACGTTTGTTGTATGGGAGCCCCCTTAAATATTTTATTATTTTTATTCTTAGTACTTGTTGTTATAGCGGCAACAGAAATACTAACACAATCTCTGGAAATTACAACTGTCTCACTATTACGGTTTATGAGATACAGCCTGGTGACAGACGGACAGACGAACAGAGAAGTCTCATGAATAGGGTTCGTTTTACCTTTTAGGTACGGAATCCTCAAAATCACAAAGTAGCTCGCAATCATTGTACTACATATACGTACCTACATATTTTATGAATATATTTCATTATAAATAAGTTATGTAATCTATGTACTTATCCACTTAACCATCAATTTTATTCCAATTTTTACGGTTAAGTAAAAAAGTACTGAAATTAATAACTTACTATTTCATTTCTAATACAAGGTACCGATTCTTTTTTTTTAAATTTGATCGACAAGTCTTTCCAAAATAGATAACTTCTCTTTTAAAATGCATTCAGCATAATATCGACGAATGAGACGGAAGCCAATTTTCTTCTCTACGGTCTATCTGGACAAATCGTATCCACTTTTTCCCTACGACATTATTTTTATTCGGAAACCAAAAATAACAAAAACCTAGATAAATGAATAGTAATTGTTCATTCAATTTTGTTTAATAATATGATATGATTATGTTTAAATAGAGTTAATAATAAATAAACTTGAAATATAGTAATATTTTAAGTTTATTTAGCTATATTTTAAATGTCAATAAAATACAACAAAATGTATTCATCTTAATAAGTATTATCGTTAACTAAATCGATAAACAGCATTACTACATCTCTACAAGAAAATAGTAAAACTACTCAACAATAGAGGGCGCTTATTACAATAATGGAAAATTTTCTAGAACTAAGATTTTTTTTAAAATTTGAATTGCAGACGAAATATAAATAATTCATAGAAAAACATTCCGAAGTTAGGTCCAGTCGTTTTACTATAACGAGATGTACAGTAACACAAAGCGCAACATGGCATATTTCCTTAGAAAATGTTTATTCTTGGTGGACACAAATTACGTCCTGACGCGCAGACTAGACTGAGCGACTTTTAACCAAGTCGATAAAAGTATTGGCTTAGGATTTTGTTCGTGATATCCTGTCTATTGTAAATATAATTTTAATGTCTTTGCTTGTAGGTTTTCATTCCCTAGCGTGTGACGGAAATTCGTCTAAGGTGTCGGTATAAACTGCTGTATCTTTTGATCGCTTTAACTTAGAAGTTTGATTTTTTCACTGCTTAAAGGGACAATAGACCTAGGTATTTGGTATAAATTTCAATTTGATACCTTTATTAGTTCGTGAGAAATAAGGTAGTAAGTTTCATTTTATTAAAATATGTTTATTATATTATATAACTAAAAAAATGTGATTTTCGCAATTTTTCCTATATTTGCATTATATGACAATCCTTCATGCCAAATTTCAAGATTCTGAGTTTACGGGAAGTATCCTGTAGGTTTTGATTCCTTTGCGAGTGTCGAAAATTTGTTGAAAATATCGACATATCGGCTGTATCTTTTGATTGGCTTGGCTTAGAAGTTTGATATTTTCACAGCTCAAAGGGACAATAGACCTAGGTATTTGGTATAAATGTCAATTTGATAACTTTATTCGTTCGTGAGAAATAAGGTAGTAAGTTCCATTTTATTAAAATATGTTTATTATATTATATAACTGAAAAAATGTGATTTTCGCAATTTTTCCTATATTTGCATTATATGACAATCCTTCATGCCAAATTTCAAGATTCTGAATTTACGGGAAGTATCCTGTAGGTTTTGATTCCTTTGCGAGTGTCGAAAATTTGTTGATAATATCGACATATCGGCTGTATCTTTTGATTGGCTTGGCTTAGAAGTTTGATATTTTCACAGCTTAAAGGGACAATAGACCTAGGTATTCGGTAAAATTACAATTTGATAACTTTATTCGTTCGTGAGAAATAAGGTAGTAAGTTCCATTTTATTAAAATATATTTATTATATTATATAACAAAAAAAATGTGATTTTCGCAATTTTTCCTATATTTGCATTATATGACAATGCTTCATGACAATTTTCAAGATTCTGAGTTTACGGGAAGTATCCTGTAGGTTTTGATTCCTTTGCGAGTGTTGAAAATTTGTTGAAAATATCGACATAATCGGCTGTATCTTTTGATTGGCTTGGCTTAGAAGTTTGATATTTTCACAGCTTAAAGGGACAATAGACCCGAGTATTTCATGTGAATTTCAGCTTGATACGTCCACGCGTTCTTGAGATAAAGGGTGGTGACAGACAGACAGACAGACAGACAGACGGACAACAAAGTGATCCTATAAGGGTTCCGTTTTTTCCTTTTGAGGTACGGAACCCTAAAAAAAACAACCGACTTCCAAAAAACACTACAAAGTGAAAAATAACTAATGTCGGAAGTCGGTGTCAAAAACTAATATACAAAAACCAAAGACCCGGACTTGCAACATTAGTTATTTTTCACTTTGTAGTGTTTTTTGGAAGTCGGTTGTTTTTTTGTAAAAAAAAAAAAAAATTAGAGTAGTATGATACACTTAACGTACATATTTATTATATAAACTATGTAAATAGTACACTGTAGACTACCTTCATTATTTCTCTCTCCTTCCCCTTATTATTCCATCCAAACGTTATCTGTAAAAGATCGCTCTTAGCGATAAGACCGCCCATTGTGTCACCCTTTGTAAAATCCTTATATTTATGTTTTTGTAATCCATATGGTATACATAATAAAGAGTATTCTATTCTATTCTTAGAGTGAGTTGTCAATAGTGTCACACGCTAGCATTAGTTGGAATGACACTCTTTCCACGATCACCTCAAAAAAAAGTCCTCATGGATGTCCGCCACCCCGGGGCGGGCTACGAGGTCTGTCAGACTCTTACAGACTAAAAACCTCCCCGGTGTTCCATCTCACACCTACATAGGGGGTTGCGAGAACGATCATCGCTTCCGCAACACCCGATTGGTGCCACTGCAGGTCCACCGCCGTGGGCCTCCTCGGGTCAGGGGGGGGGGAGTGAGGTGTACTCCACGATCACATCACCTAAGTTTTTACGGTAGGACGGTTACAAAATATTTTGATTTATTTTTATTTTGAATCGAAGTTTTGCTGGTTAATGGAAATCTGTTTAAAAACCTTTACATAGTGAAAATATATTACCGGATAGATTGACGCGGTTACTTTGGCATTTGATGTTATATATATACGATTTCAAGGTGTCTCTGGTCTAGACCATATCTGATATTAAGTTCAGATGTCATAAAATAATATTAAAATAACCAAAGAAGAATTTGTTAAGATCATAAAAGCTAGTCTCGGGTGCCACTATTTTCAATAATTCTCCTAAAAGCTGAGATTACTCTTTGTCTATTTAGAAAATAGATTACTAAGTAATTTAATTACTTAGAATAAACCATAACTTGACATTTTATCTTTTCATTGCGAGTTAATTAAGAGAGACATTAAAATTTGTAACCTTCAAGGCACTGACAGTTCAAAGAGTTGATGTTGAAATATCTGAAGGCTAATTCCCGTAATGAAAAATGTTCAAAGATTAGTTCTAATCTTATCTCAGCGACAATCAATGTCATGAACGTGTCCAAAATATAAGGAAATAAGAGAATATTAGAATTTCATTACATTTTAGACAAGTTTCAAGTTTGGTGTTTTATTATTGCTATCAAAAATACCGCTGTATTTCTAAAAAATTAAAACTGACACGAGATTGTGAACTTTTAAAAATTTACAAATATTGCCCCTTACGCAAACGTACTTTTTTGTGCGTGGACATAAAAGTACGACAGTTATACAAAATTATGTTTTCATTATGCGAAACCCTAAACACGTGTCCAGTATCTTTAAGGAAAGAATCTACTTATGTATAAATAGCTTGCTATTCTACTTGGTTGTCCCAACGAAAATATGGTCAAAGCTCCGCTCAGGCGGGCGAGTGCGTTGACCTCTGGCGTCAGCTGTTGCACGCGTGCAACACTAGGTGCGCTCCGTAACCACACTGCAACAATTTCTAAATGAATTTGAGAAAAAATATAACATGGTGTAAACATTTTTGGAATCGATTCAGTTGCTTATTCTGAAGAAACTACGTATATTCAGGTTTCGCATAACAAAAAACTCGGCTTTTCTCGGTGGTAGGCAACAACATCAGCATAAGTTACCACCCACCAGACAAAGTCATGCCGCCAAGCGATCCGTCGTGTTCCGGCATGTGGTCTGGTGAAGCCGTACGGTGGACGGGTCTGAGCAGTTGTGATGCGATGTGTGCCGGGTACGATGTGCCTAATGTTGTTGTGTCGGGAGTTTGGTCGTGGAGGGTTTCCAGATCATCCTCTGGCGCAGCATCGTTGGTCGTGTTGTTGGGTTAAACATTGCATCACCTCGCTCAACTGCCGCCTTCCTTCCTATTCACTCAGTTTTTTTTGAGTGAATAGGCTTAATAAGCTAGTGCGCTTTACCATCAACGATTGCATCACTGCTTACCATCAGGCGGGATTGCAGTCAAGCACTAGTTTATAACTAATAATAAAAAAAAACAACGTTGTATATGCAAAGCACATGCCTCACAACATGCGTTCATAGACTAATCGATTGCGCCCCTTGCGACTCATGTACTTGGCAATCCAATCCGCCGGTATCACTTGCCTCTCAAAATGTGTATCTATCATCTGAAGGAAATAATTTATTGTGGAGGCATGAGGAACAGTGAGTAAAGTTCACTCATCCTCCATAGAAAACGGAGGATCCTCCGACCAGACGGGTGTTATGTCTGGCGGGCACTTGCCCTATGATTGAAATTGGGAAGTTGTATATATTATGCTAGTTGCTCGGTAAACTCTGATTGCGAGATGTAGAATTCGTGTGACGTCAGTATGACGCGTTAATACTTTGTGGCGTTTGTAGGTAGGTGTAGTACCGCTAAAATACCTCATTTTTTTCCCTACACAGCTTTTGTTTGCATGCCTTAGTTAAGGTAGTCGGTATAAGGAAAGCACTATTTTATAAATGAAACATGGAAGTTAATAATTTATGATTCCCTTTAAAGTTCAACATTAACAACACGGTGGGTGTTGCGAAATGTTGAACTTTACGTGGAATAATAAATTATTATGGCTAGAAGTTGTTTTAAAAGTCTTTTCTTAAGTAATATCGGTTGCTTTATAGACTTTACCTATTTTTCAGTTACTTGTGATATTGCGTAGCTTACGACTCGTAGCAACAAAACTACAAATTATTTTAATGTAAGTAATTTACATATTTCCCAAGCGAACATTGAAAACTGAGCTGAAAAGAATTATTCAGTGCTTGCCACTCGCCCGCGGGGAATGAACTTGACGTTGACATTAATCAGTACTCATTTCTATGTCAGAGGAGGCCATTGTTTTTGGCAATGTTTCGAAATTTCCACGTAAAAAGAAGAATAATTTAATAAAACTGAAAGTAAAGGATCCGAAGGCAAACTTTAGGCAACTCAACGGGAATATGCCGCCAGTAGGAAGGGATATAGTGTCGAGTATATCTGTGTTTTGCATTCGAACATTTTTGTGCCTCTGAAATTGATTTCTGTAAACAAACACTTCTGATTTAAGGGCAAACTAAAAGAATAGAAAAAGATAAATAAGAGTGTTTCGTCGATTTCGTAAAACCTATTTTTTTGTGAATTATAAACTAGTGCTTGACCGCAATCCCGCCAGATGGTAAGCAGTGATGCAATCGTTGATGGTAGAGCGTGCGCCAATTGTTCTAATTTAAACTTTATATCAATGATCATAAGAATCACATGACGCGAGCTCGTGACTTGCAACAACTATAAGAGCCTATTCACTCTAGCCTTGAAGACACTCAAATTGTTGTCCGACGGATACACTGCCGCTGGCAAATTGTTCCAGTCCCTCGATATACACGGTCAATTACCTCACAACAACATTCTACAGTCAACATTGATTGTGATTCTTGCTTGTCGCAATTACTTGACTATTTAGTATTACCGCAAGGTACGATCCGTCGCATGGGAATTTGATATCAGTTTATATTTTTTAATTTAGTACAGATTTTTTATAAAGTATCGAAAAATAATGCGTTAAATTGTATTTTTTGACATAAATAGGAAGGTACGTAAGAAGGTACTCATATAGTTTAATGACTCCCATCTGGCACTCGGTTTGACTTGTGTAACTCATTGAAAGCGTGCATTCCAAGGATGGAAGGAGCGTAGGTACCTATCTGTATCCTACGCTTTCCAGTATTATTAATTACAAATTTACAACAGCCTAGCGAGGATTTCACAAAAATCATGCTTATTTTATAATTTATGTGGTTGGTCTTCTGACCTAGAGTTTTTATTGTTTGTTTAGGGATAATGTGTTATCGCGTGCCTTCCTGACCTCGCGTGATAAATGATGTAAGTTATCCGATATATGATAGGACAGCTGTGACGTTAACTGGTCTTGGTTTTCAGTGTTTTTTGTTTGAGGCTGGCAATATGCTGCCTGTGTGGGCTGTGAATACTGTGACTATTTCCCTAGTACTTACTAGATATAATTAGTTCACAACCCACACATGTCAGGATCCGGAAGTTTGTACCTATCCTAAAATGTAATTTCAATATCGATTTTTTTTTGTTTGTTGTAATTTTTTTATTAAATTTCGACATTTCAAAATTTTGAAGAATTTTTATCCATACTAGGATAAAAATTTCCAATCCATATTAATATTATAAATGCGAAAGTAACTCTGTCTGTCTGTCTGTTACGCTTTCCCGCTCAAACCTCTCAACCGATTTTGATGAAACTTGGCACAGACAATCTTTAGACCCTGAGAAAGAACATAGACTACCTTTTATCCCGGAAAAATTGATGTTCCCGAGGGAAATCTAAGAAGCGCGATATAACCGAACTCCACGCGGGCGAAGCTGCGGGCGGAAAGCTAGTATTATAAATGCGAAAGTAACTCTGTCTGTCTGTCTGTTACGCTTTCCCGCTTAAACCTCTCAACTGATTTTGATGAAATATGGCACAGACAATCTTTAGACCCTGAGAAAGAACATAGGCTACCTTTTATCCCGGAAAAAATCGATGTTCCCGAGGGAAATCTAAAAAGCGCGATATAACCGAACTGCCATGCGGGCGAAGCTGCGGGCGGAAAGCTAGTATTATATATGCGAAAGTAACTCTGTCTGTCTGTCTGTTACGCTTTCCCGCTTAAACCTCTCAACTGATTTTGATGAAATATGGCACAGACAATCTTTAGACCCTGAGAAAGAACATAGGCTACCTTTTATCTCGGAAAAAATTGATATTCCCGAGGGAAATCTAAAAAGCGCGATATTATTTGAGATAATATTAGCTTGGTTGACACTCGTGACCGCAGAGCTCCGGATCTAAGCTCTAAGAAGAGAACCTTTAACCGCGCTGCCAAGTCCTACAAAAAGGCGCTTAAGAAGGCTCGCTTCGACCGCATTACTCATTTTGGCAACAAGCTCTCTGCGCAACCATCCGGTAGCAGATCTTTCTGGTCCCTAGCCAAATCGGTCGAGGCGAACTTCTGTCGGCCCACACTGCCTCCGCTGGTTAGGCCCGATGGAGCACTGGCCCATACGGTGAGAGAGAAAGCAGGTCTCTTTGCATCTCTCTTTGCCCATAATTCGCTTCTTGATACTGGCAGTGCTACTCCACCTAATTTACCTCATTGCGGAACTTCAATGCCTGAGGTTCGCATTTGGAATAAAGAGGTTCTGAGAGTACTGTGTCGTCTGGACGTGAATAAGGCTAGTGGTCCAGACGGTATACCAGCGATTGTTCTTAAGGCATATGCGCCCGAGTTGTCTCCTGTATTGACGCGCTTGTATCGCCTCTCATTTAGGACTGGTACAGTGCCCAAGTCCTGAAAGCTTGCCGTTCGAAAGTCGTGCCGATCCTACCAACTATCGGCCGATTTCAATAACCTCCATACTCTGCAAGATTATGGAGCGTGTATTGAACTCGCGCCTCTTGGCTTACCTGGAAGGTAACGATCTCCACAGTGACCGACAGTACGGGTTTCGACGCAATCGGTCAACTGGGGACCTAATAGTGTATGCCACTCACCTATGGGGCGAGGCCCTCGAGAAAAATGGGGAAGCGATTGCCGTCTCCCTTGATGTCTCGAAGGCCTTCGACCGGGTATGACACGCTGGCCTTTTGAGTAAGCTTCCAGTGAACGGCATTTCCGCTGGCCTGACTGGCTGGGTAAAAGACATCCTGACTGAACCTTCCCTCCGAGTTGTTGTCGAGGGATGCTCATCGGAGCCCATGTCGACCAATGCCGGTGTTCCTCAGGGGTCTGTTCTCTCTGCAACTCTGTTCCTGCTGCATATTAACGATCTGCTGATGCCCGGCATCTATGGATATGCAGATGACAGCACAGTTGTGGAGAGATACCTGCCGAAAGCTACGGCTAGTAAGGAATCAATCCGGTCCGAAAGAGAGGCTATGGTAGAGCGTACGAGTGCTGCACTACAGGCAGTCTCCGAATGGGGCAAAGCCAATCTTGTAGCATTCAATGCCGCCAAAATACAGGCGTGTCTTTTCACCACCAAAAGCAGCTCGTTCACCTTGGCTCCTACTTTTCAGAATGTATCCTTGGAGTGCACCGACCGCCTTCAGCTTTTGGGAGATTTCCTCGAACCTAAACTTTGGGCGGTTCATTGAGTCCAAGGACAAGGTGGCTGCCAGAAAACTTGGCGTCATCGCGAAGGTCCGGAGGTACTTCACACCGGGCAGCGTCTAATGTTGTACAAAGCACAGATTCGTTCGTGTGTGGAGTACTGCAGCCACATTTGGGCTGGTACTGCGAAATGTCACCTGGCTACTTTGGATTCAGTGGAGAGGCGTGCGAAGAGGCTAATTGGTGACCCTGATTTAACTCGAGACGATCTCCAAAGCCTAGAGCACAGGCGTAGAGTAGCCAGCCTTTCGGTGTTCTATGGGATGCATTTTAGGGAGTGTGTGAGGGAATTGCATGATTTAATTCCCCCATCTCCGTTCCACCATCGGACGACCCATCGTACGGCGAGTTTCCACCCTTACGTTGTTAACACTACTACGATCCGGACGAAGCGTTTCGCCTCCTCCTTTATACCGCGTAAGTACATCAAGGGACTGGAACAACTTGCCGGCGGCGGTGTTTCCGTCGGACTACAATTTGAGTGTCTTCAAGGCTCGAGTGAATAACCTCTTAATAAACTAGCGCGCTTTACCATTGTCACGTAGCAAAATATAGCAGCAGGCGACATCTCTTGGACTCGGGCTAAACTCGGGTCACATATTTTGCATCAAGCCGAGAGATGGCGTTGCGCGAAAGGACGGTCGTTAATATAATAAATAAATTCAAATAAAGAACGACCGGGTTAAATAATATAAAAAAAGGACTTAGGATAAAGAGATAAAAAAAAATAAGAACCAACTCATGAGTCTGAAATTAAAATACAAGTCGCGGAACGCACTAGTCTATGGTTCAGGAATAGACAATTGGGAGCGGTGGATCGTAGGGCTAGAGAAACTTCCAGAGAAACGACCGAAGTTTGCTCGGTGTGGCTGGTTGCTGGTACGCAAGGTTGGCGTGTTTGCGCAATAAACCCCATGGGGTTGTGCGTCTAGCAGTTTGGCTCATCTCTCTGTGAGTATTCATTTCTGTACCCGGAATATTTTCTCCACGTGTTTTCTTGTTCTATAGTGCTGACTTAGGTTAAATGTTGTTCTAGATTTGGCTCTTTTGGCGGGCCTAGGGTGGGAACCCGTGTGGAGGCGTCGCGTCATGACTTATCTCAGGTGGCCTTGATTCCGATTGGATCAGGCTTGTTTGGAGTGAAAGTGGCTGAACCCTGATGGTACGGCACACCCAATTCTCTTTCGACGACGACTAGACAGGTATAAGCTGTCATGATTATTTTGCTCCGGGTGTTCCCGAAATACCTAATCCCGCAGGCCGCGTTCAACCGTGCATTAATCTGACACCCGTCAGTTAGTGAAGCCAAGGGTCTTTGTACCGTAATCCAGAAGCGTTAGTCAGGAGAGCTAATCCTCTCTGTCGAGTGGTCGAGGCCTATTTGACGGACAGGGCCATAATTTAACCCCGGTCACCAAGGAGTGTGGAATCGGCGATAGATGTCGTGCGGTGTTCCACAGGGATCGGTCTTGGGACCGCATCTGTGGAACATCGGGTACGACTGGGTGCTGCGCGCTGACCTCCCTATCGGCGTCAGTGTAGTCTGTTACGCTGACGACACGCTAGTCCTGGCAAAAGGGAGGTCGCACCAGGCGGCGGCTGACGCAGCGACCCTCGGGGTTGCGACAATCGTCAACAGGATCCGGCAATTGGGACTCGAGGTGGCCCTGCAGAAGTCCGAGGCCATGTGCTTTCATGGTCCTCGGAATGCGCCACCGTCGGGTTCCCACATAACGGTAGGAGGGGTTCACATCGGCGTCGGGTCGACGATGAAGTACCTGGGACTTGTCCTCGACAGCCGGTGGAACTTCGAGGAGCACTTCCGACGTTTGGCTCCCAGGCTGGAACGGGCCGGGACTGCCCTAAGGCGGCTCCTCCCCAATCTAGGGGGACCAAACGCCTCCTGCCGGAGGCTCTACGCGGGGGCCGTGCGGTCCATGGCCCTTTACGGGGCACCGGTGTGGGCGCGGTCGTTAAGGAAGCGACCAGCCCGATGCCTGACCGCGTCCCAGAGGGTCATGGCCATTCGGCTGATCCGGGGATACCGCACGGTCTCCGCTGAGGCGGCAAGCCTCCTTGTCGGATTACCGCCATGGGATCTGGAGGCCAAAGTCCTCGCCCACATGTGGGAGTGGCGAGAGGAGGCAAAACGCCGGGGTATAACTCCGCTGCCGCGAGAAATCGCGGTACGGCGGACAGAGCTCCGGCGGGATCTCATGGCGATATGGAGAATGCGATTGTCGCAACCCAGTGCTGGGCACGCCACAATAGCGGCGGTAAGTCCCCTCTTTGAGGAGTGGCTAGAGAGGCGCCACGGCGCCCTCACCTTCCGCCTGACGCAGGTCCTCACCGGACACGGTTGTTTCGGGAGGTTCCTGTTCCGTATAAGGCGGGAGGAAACGCCAGGGTGTCACCATTGTGTGGATCGCCCTGAGGACACGGTGGAGCATACGGTGGAGGTCTGCCCGGCTTGGGTAGAGCACCGCCGTGTCCTCGTAGCGGCGATCGGTGGCGATCTCTCGCGTCCGACCCTGGTCCAGGCCATGGTCCGGAGCGAGAGTGCATGGCAGGCCGTCACCTCCTTCTGCGAAGCAGTAATGCTGGCAAAGGAGGAGGCGGAGCGCGTGAGGCAACGGGAATCCCAGCGCCCTCACGCCACTAGCCGCCGCAGGAGACGCCCTGGTCGGGAGATGACACCAAACTCCCAGCCACCGTAGGCGCGGGCCTGCGGGCGGTGAGCAGTGGGCAGCTCGCCGCTCAAAAAATCCGAAACGTAGACTCCCTGTCCTTGTTTCTTTGTTTTGATGTATCTAGTCAGTGAGAGTGGGTTTCCAACAGGTTGCATGTAAGTAGGCTATTGGCTTGATATTGTGTACATAACCTAAGATACTTTTGTAACGACTGAGCCGTGATCACAACGGTTCATCTCACGAATCCTTCATCAAGCGACCCTGATCTTGCTGAATTGTCTCATGTGGATTCCCTGTCCCACTCCGACCCGAGACGGAGTGAGTCAGGAAATCGGCTAGGTAAGTTAGGAGATTGTTTTGTCATATATTTATGACACAGGGTAATTATAAAATAAATTTGTAATTGTATCCATTTATTGTTTTATTTAATGCTCCTAGCTACTTTATTTACATAATTAAATTTACTGTAACTGCCGGGTAAGGGTGGAGTTAGCCACCCTGAGTTAATTCAGAACTAAACCATAGCGTTACACCATCAACGATCGCATCGCTGCTTACCATAAGGCGGGATTGCGGTCAAGCGCTGGTTTATAATTTATAAATATATATATATATATATAACCGAACCCAACGCGGGCGAAGCCGCGGGCCGAAAGCTAGTATTATCTTTAAAACAAAGTCACTTTCTCTTTCCTTATGTCCCTATGTACGATTAAATCTTTAAAACTTCGCAACCGATTTTGATGCGGTTTTTTAATAGATAAAGTGATTAAGGAGGAAGGTTTATATGTAGATTATAACATCCATTATGTAGTATTATTTTTGAATAAACGTGAGCCATTTCGTAGGTGAAGTTTTGAATTAAAGCACAACAAATTTAAATAGGCAAAAACGACACCGCCATCCACAACATCATCACTTGTTAGCAAGGACCGGCGCCCCAGCCTAAGCTATAAAAGGCTCTGCCTACCCGCGCTCGCTCACTTTTGGACAACGGACGCTCAGTCTGGTAAAATCGTGCAAACTCAGTGAGACCTATATAATTATTCTATATTAATTAAGAGCTGCTGGCTATCGTTTAACATATTGTTGTGTGCTCACTGCTCAGTGATTATTAATTATTGTCTTCCTAGCTTAATTAATAAGTTCTGTTTGTAATTGTAATTCAAATGGATAATACACGAACATTGGAACGTCCTGATTTGTTTCTTTAATAAATATCTACCACTTCTGATCGCTAACACACTACATATTATAAAATAAAGTCACATTCTTTCCCAATGTCCCTTTGTATGATTAAATCTTTAAAACTACGCAGCGGATTTAGATGCGCCTTTTTTTTTTTTTTTTATAGATAGAGTGATTAAAGAGGAATGTTTATAAATGTATAATAACATCCATTAAATTGTGGAGAAATACTATTATTTTGGAGGTTTCTAATGCGATGTCGTAAATAATTATTTTTTTTTTCGCGTTTGCAGTGAAACACAGGCTGAACCCTACGAGATTTATCAAAATAATGTACTAAATATTGTACACATTGAAAAGGTCTACAAAGAACTCCACGGTGGTATATGTTTATCTCATATGGATAACCCACAATAACATTTTTTGTCATTTATTTTTTACGACAAATACTGGCTAAATAAAGCGATTTTAACCAATACATCATTAATCCTTATACAATTTAATGTCTTAAATATATTGGTAATTCAATATAGATCTATATCGCCCTATAGAGCATATGATTTAAATGAATATTCGAAGATATGACAGATTTTTAAAATTGCGGGGTGTCTCGTTTGCAGCGGTTCACGGCGCGGCGTTTGTGGCGGTTTTTTATACAACGTTCACAGTGTTTCTGTGAACGTTGTATACAAAACCCTAGTGTACCCTAGCTAGTCGCTAGTCTATTATAAAAACTTTAATTGTGACCAGAATACTTTACTTTAAAGTTATTCAAAGAGTTGAATTTAACAATAACGAAGTTCTCAAAATTTATCAATATTATTTACAGTTCAAAATATTTATGCATTTTGTTATGTCTTTTTTCATCTGCATTTTTGTAAGTCATCGTATTGATTTCAAATACCTGCCATCAATTGACGCCTCACCCAGCCATTTTTTCCACCCTCTTTGAAACCAACTTTTGCGACTTTCAACAGAATTAATATAAGCAGTTCGGAAGTTTCTGTTCCCTATTTCAAACTTTTCCATTATCTTTATCACTTTTAAACTACTGTTGCATGACTCCGCGATCGATGTCAATGCGTGTTACTTTTTGTTTCTAGATACCGCATCGCAGGTAATTTTATCCTCCACTGATAATTTATCACTACTTCATAAGCCATTCATAAATTTAGAATTAATAATAACTGTATTCCAATGAGCAGGCCCCTAGCGGCTAAACATATAAATCACCTCCCACTGTGGCCACCGCATATGCAAGTACCCAAATAATAAGTCATTATTTAGGCTCTAGAGGCTTAGCAAGTTACCTATCAGTCCATTTTGTAGTCAAAGGCTTTCATTTTATCTATTTTATTTTATTTATTAGGGACAAAGACAATTACATAGTACCTACAGCATTAAATAAAAGTAGTTATTTTACAGTGGATAAAACGTGTAACTCACGCTATTGTTTACAAAGTGGCAATTTGAGTATGGTAACATACGCGCGTTCATCATCATCATCAACATTTCAGCCGAAAGACATCCACTGCTGAACATAGGCCTCCCTCAAGGATCTCTACGACGACCGGTCCTACGCCTCCCGCATCCAGCGGTTTCCCGCGACCTTCACCAGGTAGTTAGTCCACCTGGAACGCATGTTCATGCACATCTGCACACCTGAATCCATGTTCTTCTTCTTCAGCCTATAGAGGTACACTGTTGGACAAAGGCCTCCCCCAAGGCTTTCCACAATGACCGGTCTTATGCTGCCCGTGTCCATCGTCTTCCCGCGACCTTAACCAGGTCATCGGTCCTCCTTGTTAGGGGCCTCCAGCTGCGTTTTACGGTCCGTGGCCGCTACTCCAGAACCTTACTGCCCCATCGGCCATCGGTTCTATGAGCAATGTGCTCCGCTCACTACCATTTAATTTAAGCGACTCGAAGAGCTAGGTCGGTGAGTTTGGTTCTTCTGAGGGTCTCCTCATTTCTGATTCGATCGCGCAGAGAAACTCCGAGCATAGGTCTTTCTATTGCCCTTTGTGTGACTCTCAGCCTTCGTATGAGGCCCATTGTGAGCGACCACGTCTCAGTTCCGTAAGTCATCACTAGCAACATACCCAGAAGTATATCATTAACATAAAATGAAACTCTCTGTTTATCACGGTTCATGGATGCCGCCTGGTGACAGACGGGCAATGGATTCTTAGGAATAGGACCCGGGTTTTACCCTTTGGTTACGGAACTGTAAAAATGGTAATGCTATTCTACCTACAATAAGATATTAGGTATTCAGCAGAAAAGAATATTTACATATATAGCCAGCAAAACACGTTTAAGTGTTCGATGGGAGATGTTTCATAGATAAGAAATATTTCAAAATATGTACGTTTACTTCACACTACAAAAAAACTTTTAATCTTTTTGAAGTATATTGCTAATCCATTGCTCCATATATGACAAATATTGCCTGTGTAGAGTATACCTTTCTTACTCTAAGTTAGATAGACTAAATACAGAAAGAATAAGAAAGGTATAAAACATCACATGCTAAACATTTAAAAAAGATTTTTATCGAAATTTAAAAAAAAAAAAACAAGCGGGTATGTCAACGGACGCGGCAGGTGTCCAGTTTCACTATTTTTGTTCAGCTTGCAGATGCAAAATATGTATAGAAATGTTTGTTATTTTACTTGATTATTGTACAGTTATCTGTTATTATGTAAATAAAATAATAACTTTGGTAAAAAAAATGCATTTATTTTTTTAAAATGACGTCTTTACGACTTTTAGCTAACCCTACCTTCAATTTCGAATCGAAAATAGATTCCACGATAAAACTGTACAAAACTATAGAAAATCATAGCTTATTTCATAACGATTTCAGTGACATACGGTGTGTCGAACTGCGCTCTTTAATTTCAGAGGTATCGTAGTTTTAGTGAACACAATTTCGGGCCGGGCGCACTCTGACATACCCGCGGAGTTGCGCAATAGGGGCCTAACATTTGAGAGGCCGACCCAATCCACGACAACTCTAGGAGTTGAGTAACGGACGCGAGAGTTTTGACAGAAGACTCTTAGAGTTGAGTTAACATACGCGTACATGCGAAAAATGTGTTTGCTCAACAACATAAGTAACGCAATGAATATTGTTGATCCCTTAAAATGAAATCCATTGCCACTGATGGAGTATTACGCAATCACCCTGCCTAAATTTATAAAAAAAAAACAATCAGTTAACTTATCAAATAAAATTTCGACACAATCCATCGGTTTCTCACTAAACTTCAACTATTTCCTACGACCTTGGTTACTTATCTCCTTTGACTATGTGACAAAAATCACACACACGATTAGAGCAGCACAATTCGCTTCGTCGTTCTTCAAAAGGAAGAAATCCATTGTAAGGAAATAATAATTTATGAACCTACAGACACTCCACTACTCTTGAATAGGAATAGAAATATCTGACTATTTATCTTTTTTAGAGATCCGTAGTTCACGGAACCCTCATAGTTTCGTCATGTCCGTGCGTCCATCCATCCGTCTCCGGTTTTCTTTCAAACGGTTAGTGCTAAAAAGATGAAGCTTTACATTTAGTGTATGTACCACGTTGCTTATTTTCAACCACCAATCCCATAGTGTAGAGTTTCATAAGATAGGTCATTAAAAACATTGAGAAGTTGTTAAGAGGATTTTTGTATATTTATGTATCCTTTTGCGATATGATAAACTTTTAAGCGCATTTTTTTGTTAAAGTCGGGAGTATCGTCGCCCCTCTCGCTCTGAAGGCTAAACGGCTGGCTTTATAAACGTGACGGCTATAACGGCTATAACGGCTTAGGTACTTTGTTCGTTCAGGACTTATAGAGACATTTACGTATCCTTCGTGCGTGAATCCGGATCGTATTTGATCGGTTCTGTCTTTCTTTCGTACTTTAAAAGGCTTTGACCTATATATAGTAACGGTAGCGCGTTTGTTGAATTATTATGTCATGGATACTGACATTGATTAAGATCTTCAAACAACTTTTGACAGCATGGTTAGCACAGTATTTAAGCTATTGACTGCTGCGCTGCATGACGCGGGTTTGATTCCCGCACGGAACGAATATTTGTATGACATACAAGTAGTTGTTCCGGGTCTAGCTGTTTGTGTATGTGAGTTTACATATTTATAAATGCACCCACGATACAGGAGAAATTCCTAGTGTGAGGAAAAATAACACTTCGGTGCAAAAAAAAACCTTAGAAACATTCGTATAGTATCTATAAATTAACTCCTTCCCAAGAGGGTAGGCAGAAACTGCCCATTTGGTCTGATACTGCAAAGTTGCCACCTGCCAACTTTGGATTCGGTGGATAGGCATGCGAAGAGGTTAATTGGCGACCTCCGGTTTTGTTCAAAACGGTCTCCAAAGCCTGGAGCACAGACGAAGAGTAGACAGCCAGTCGGTGTTCTATATGATGCATTTTGGAGACTATGCGCGGGTATTTCATAACTCATTTCCTCCATCTCCATTCCATCATCGGACGACCCGTCGTACGGCGAATATCCATCCTTACGTTGTTGATACCACTAGATACTATTATACCGCGTACATTAAGGGAGCCAGCGGTGGTGTTTCCGTCTGGCTAACATTTAAGTGTCTTCAAGGCTTGAGTGAATAAGGTCCTAATAAACTAGCGCGCATTATCATCAACAATTGGATCACTGCTTAGGATCAGGCGGGATTGCGGTCAAGCATTATTTTATAATTATAAAGAAATAATACCCTTTTTGCTCCGGTTACGTTCATACATCTGAAATCGAATTACGTAACAGATTATTATGTTCTCAATTAGAGACGGGCAGAGGGTTAAAACCCAATGGGTGGAAACGGGTTTTTACTCGACGTGTTTTGTAAAACACCTCGAGTAAAAATCCAAGAAGCGGGTCTTAATTAATTACTTTCACTAATATCTTGGATCGTGGACCTATCACGACTTATGTAGTTCTAGTGTTTTTTGAAGTCTAAATATCACTGATAGTGTTGCATTTAACATCACATCAAGTTAGACGACTTACTCTTCGAATATGATATTTTAACTCTATTACTTACATAAGTATTTCATCATAGTTCATTGTATGATCAAGCATATTTAAAATAATAGCTGATGTAGTATAACACATATACTCTACTGCTGATCTAAGAGTCCATCCTATGATGCGGAATTAACATTCTTCACTGTGCTGTAGCTTTCAAGGGTATCCAAAGAAAATATATAGGTACAGTGCACAGAATGTAACTTGAACCAAAATGGTGGCCGTTTCAGTTTTTGCGATCTGTTTTCTAATTAACCATTTCGCAGTTTCGGAAATAAAATGATGTTATGTGGTTACGTGCAATCCCCCGCGATAACTATATGTAGGTAAATATTAATGAATAGTACTAGAATATTCACAAATATTTACATTTACCATTTTTAAGTTATGATTACAATAAAACCTGAATTAAAATCCCGTGAGAGGGAATAAATGGCTACCTATTTATTCGATTTTAACCCAGTAACGGGTTTAAATCCGGTTGATTGACCATCTCTACTCTCGAATTAAATCGTGTTTGTGTGTTTGTTAGTATTTCCTTCGATAATTGAACTGCGTTTCTGAGGCGCGATTTTCTGGGAAACTTAGTTATAGCACACCCGTGGAATACAAAAATGTAAGAGTAGGATAGGAGAAGGGACTTACTACAATATACAGCGATGCACTCTCCGCATGGTGGGTGGAGGCCTCCACAAGTTGAAGGGGTTGTTCAAGGGGTAATTATTGATTTAAAAGGATTGTATGTTTAAAGCGACCGGCGCGCCACGATGATGATTTTTTGATGATGAAGAACTCATAGAGGTTACTTGCTCTATGGGTAAAGTATTGAAGCAGAGAGCAGTTGGCTGTTGTTTTTTTGTAGTAGTAGTTTGTTAGTTTTTCTGGCTTAGTCTCTAGCTATTGAAATTGTTAGATATAAAATATGATATCGTAAGTTAGGATGTGTACACACGTAGAGTATTAGTGACTCTGTATCAGTATCATTTATTTATTTTTGTGCAAAAATGACAAGTTTTGTGCCGAATAAGCGTCACTTCTTTAGTTTGAAGAAATCTGCTGCTGGCGCCCATCAATTGCTCATGGTGAAGCTGCTCTAAACGGGAGTTGTCGTGAGTGGTTTAAGTAGTACGTACGTAGTTTAAGACCGAAATCGTACGAAGACATGGAATTGGAAGCATTATTGGAGGACAATAGAAGGAAGAGGAAAAGCGCGCCCATTACTTATTACTCCAGACTGATATGACAATATTATTCTCCTACGTGATAATACTCGTCAAAATGTTCAAAAAAACCGGTCAAGTGCGTGTCGGACTCACGCAAAAAGGGTTCTTTACCATTGATTTATGAAATTAAAGTTAAAGTAAATTAATAATAGTTAATACCAGTTAATTATAGTTAATTAAAGTTATTTGTATGAAAGATTACGCGGTAATACGCGGTTTACGATTTGCGAGGTATTAAGAAACTACTTACTAGATCTCGTTCAAAACAATTTTCGTTGGTAGTTTTTCTAGTAATGTACATCATTTTTTTTAAGATTTTTCACTTTCTTATTTTAGAAGTGAGAGGGGGGCTACTTTTTTCCACTTTGGAAGCGTCTGTCAAGTAAACTATATGGTTTAGAAAAAAAATATTTTAAAAACCTCGATATCATTTTTGAAGACCTATCCATAGATACACCACACGTATGTGTTTGATGAAAAAAAAATGAGTTTTAGTTGTAAGTATGGGGAGCCCCCAATATTTATTATTATTTTTTGCATCAAAATCTTAATGCCGTTCACAGAATACATCTACCTACCAAGTTTCAACAGTATAGCTCTTATAGTTTCGGAAAAAATGGCTGTGACATACGGATGGACAGACGGACAGACATGACGAATCTATAAGGGTTCCGTTTTTTGCCATTTGGGTACGGAACCCTAAAAACGGCAGAAACTTATTTGTACACCTATTATATATCTTTTTCAATGTTTGATACATTTGACAATTTTTTAAATTATTTGAGCCAATAATATTATTTAAATGTAATAAACTAAGGGACGTATTGTACATAATTAAATAATTTTAACAATGATCTAAACGAACAAGAATTTAATCAAAGCACCGAACAAAAGAGCAACCGAAAACCGGAATTTAATTATCTGTTTAAATAAACACTTTGGCATTGCAAGAATCTCTTTGACAAGTCCGGAATTATAATGGCCTTCTTTCTCTCTCTTTGCCTCAATGATAGAGCAGGACAGAGTGTTCTCGGATTTCGACAAAATGTTCCTGTTAGACATTAGCTTTAGCAAGTTTCAGAGATTCAGGTGCTTGCTGAGCTGTCCTAGTTCTGAAAGCTTTGTTTGATTAATGAATGCATCAGCTCCTGCAAAAGTTTCCTTTGACTTTTGGGTGTTTGTGTTAGTGGCGTGTGTTGAGAGAACATTGATGAATATTCCATATTAATTATTCGGATTTGTGATATTTGCAGGGAACTGCTGAACTAACTATCGGAATATGGAGGATTTATTTACATTACAGACATAGTACATTCATTAGTGATTGTTCTGTACCTAGATTAACCTAACCTTTTCCTAATTAATCTCCTCGGTCACGTCCCAGTCTAACCACATTTAGCTGAATACCGGTATTTAAGATTATCAGTGGTAGACCATAACATCGGTTGCCGGCAGAAGTTACCACCCACCAGACAAAGTCTTGCCGCCAAGCGATTCATGATGTCTGGAGAAGCCGTACAGAGGACGAGTCTAAGCAGTTGTGTTGCGATGTGCGGTGGATCATCATCATCATCAACCTTTTTATCGTTTCATTGCTGGGCACAGGTCTCCTCTTATACAGATAAGGATTGAGCGTAATCACCACGCTTGCTCAATGGGGGTTGGCGATTTCAGACTAAAAGTCCAGGTTTCCTTAAGATGTTTTCCTTCACCTACGCGCTGCGCTACGCGCTGCGGCGGATACGATGCGCCAATTGTTGTTGTGTCGAGAGTTTGGTCGTGAAGGGTCTTCAGATCAATCTCCCTCTGGCGCAGCATTGTTGGTCGTTTTGGGTTTAATATTGCATCACCTCGCTCAACTGCCATCTTCCTTCAAAACAACTCAAACAAACTGAGTGAATAGGCTCTTAATAAACTAGCGCGCTTTACCATTAAAGATTGCGTCACTGCTTACCATCAGACGGGATTGTGGTCAAGCACTGCAAGCCAAGCCTAAACCAGGTTTTACCCGCGATTGAAATAGTCGACTGTCGTGACATGGCATATCAGTGCGTAGCTTCTGGAAAATAAAAAACAACAAACATTGCAAACAGAGCATAGTTGTCTTTTATTTTACAGAAACTTGATTTATACGTCATAAGTATTTTCCAGCGGTCAGCAAATTACCAGTAAAACGAGGAAAATAGGAATGCAGAAGTAAATCGAGACGAAACCATAAAATGGATTTTAATGTTGAAGTAATAAAATTCGTTTCAGAAAAGACTCTAATGTGTTTACTGTTTTTAAAATAAAAAGTTGAGTAGGTATCCTTATTATCAGCAAATTACATTATTTTAAAATACAGATCCATTTTCAGTTATCCACCGTTTACTTCGTTTTCTATGTTTTGTAATTATGAATTACAAAACCGTAAGGTATCATCATGATTGAGTCCCGTAATAACAGGTAGGAGAAATTGTCAATAACAGAAAATCGAGCCAATCTTGAAAATTGATGGAGCAGAAGGAAAATGATCATAAAACAAAGAATTATGTCGCCCAATCTGTAAACAACGACGTAAGATGAACATTATTTATAGACGTAATAACAGGTAACGAATGTGTCAAAATGACAAAGGTATCTGCAATCAGTTGAAAGTACCGATGTGACAACGTGCGCTAAATCACGACATATTATAAAACAAAGTCGTTTTCTCTTTTCCTATCCCTTTGTATGATTACATCTTTAAAACTGCGCAACGGATTATGATGCGGTATTTTAAATAGATAGAGTGATTAAAGTGGAACGTTTATATGTATAATAACATCCAGCAAATAGTGGAGAAATACTATTATTTTTAAGGTTTCTAATGCGATGTCGTAAATAATTAAATTTTTCCGTGTTTGCCGTGAAACGCAGGCTAGATACGAGAATTATCAAAATAATGTACTAAATATTGTATACAAATTAAAGGTCCACAATAACATTTTTTGTCATTTATTTTTTACGACATAATTGGCTAATTTTCTCAGCGATTTTAATCAATACAGCATTGATTCTTATCCAATTACTTGCGGCACATAAAGGCCGGCCGGGCGCCGTGCCGGACCGCTATGTTTTTGTAAGTATACAACCAACAACGTTCACAGTTTTTCTGTAAGTAGGAAGTGAATTTCGTATCAAGTATTAATATTGTACCCGTGTACATTATGGAGTTTAATGTAACCCACTTATATCTATACTAATACTAGCTTTCCGCCCGCAACTTCACCCGCATGGAATTCTGTTATATCGCGTTTTTGAATTATATTACGTCTATAAAACATAACACTGTGACCAATAGGAGCGGAGCATATAAAAAAAAACATATCGAAACCTACGCTGGTCAAACCGCACGGCCCAGCTAGTCAGATTTTTTGTAATGAACTAAAGTTTCTTTAGCAATATCTGCGTATCAAATTTTGATCACCATAATTTCTGATGCGTAGAGATCTGAAAACTGTTTAGCGCTAAAAACTCAGAATCATCATCTTTAGAGAGTTATCTAGTAAAACCTGTAAAGAAGTTATATATGACCTTATTTGCTGCCAATAAAGGTTTCTTGTTTCTGTATTTCTTCAAAATGAGACTGTGTTGCAATCTTTGCTAAACTATGTTGCCAATAAATATTTTGCCACACATAAATAAAAGACAATATAGCTTCAAACTTCACTTTATATACATTATGTAAACAAACTTACCCTTAACATTAAAATATTAGGTAATAGTACAAAATTATATATTTTTATAGTAATTTATTACATCGTCAATCTGATTAAAATACATAAAATTATTTAGAAAACAATTAAAAATATAAATAATTAAGTTTAAATTAAAATGTAAAAATATCTCACATTAAGGCATCGCTTTTGCCTTGACGCTGATTGACCTGAATTACCTACATTTCAAGAATAACGTTAAAAGTTCGCATCTTATAAGACCTATCAGCATACATTATCAGGACTATAATAATGACTCATGAAAATTGAGGACTTAGTAAAAAGTCTTATGCCAAGCGTAATTAATTCAGACTTTCTACAGAACTCACATGTCCATAGCAAGCACTAATAACTAACAGAAGACCAATATCCAAATATAAAACAAAAAATCTAGTCGCAATCTCATCTCGGCGACAATTAAAGTTAAATCATCATCATCAACCTTTTATCGTCCCACTGCTGGGCACAGGTCTCCTCCCATACGAAGAAGAATTGAGCGTAATCACCACACTTGCTCAATGCGGTTTGCCATTAAAGTCAAATAACATGATAATGAAATTAAAGATATTTTTGACAGATTGAGGCAGATCAGACTGGTAATGCTCTTAAAATTACAAGAAGTCCTTTCTGGTCTCAGTTTGCAAACAAAATCAACAGAGAGATACAGTAGCGTCATCTGTACCAAGACGGTTTTAATTATTTCTAAAAGTTTACAGAAGATGTCTTTGCCAAGTAATTTTTAACATTATTGAACAAAGCGACATCTAGTAACCTAGAATGACAACATTCTTATACAAATTGCAGTTAATTTACTGTTTTCCCTCTTTTAAGATATTAGAAGTAAGAAGCTTTAAATTAAATTATATTTAAGTTTTATTTTATAACAATAATTAGCATATAAAGCTTATTTAAGTATATTACATTGACCTGAATTTCCTTTAAGAAAATAATTTTTAGTTAGTACCTATTTTATAATTATCTTAAGCCTTATTTGACAGCAAAATAATGACAGCGCATTCCCTGTATTTATAAATTATTTTAAATTTTCATTTATCGCCATCTGGTGATAGTTTAGAACCTTTAGGGCTGTGAAAGCGTTATATTCCAGTTCCAGTTTTTGAAGATAGATGGCGCTTTTAAAAAGGATACAATAGAGGATTGTGGGTTTCTTTAATTTATTGGGAATATGAAACCACCTCAGCCACCTTTCTATCTCTCTATTTCTTTTCTTTGGCATTGATGTGAGCTGCTTAAGTTTTACTTACACCTTATGATCTAAGGTATAACATAAGCTTTTAATCGAGAACATCACACTGAAATCCACATTCTCTCCTTATTTTTATGCATAAATAAGCCAACTGTGGAAAGTTATCTCTAAGCAAATCCGACGTCTACCACGCTTCGCGTTCCAAACAAGGAATCTCTTTTGCAACTCTTATAAACTAGTATTTATTTTCATTCTCGCGGTCATTGTTTTATATCCTACTTAGTTTAATATGTAAAAGGCAATAATTTACAGAAACTGAGGCGTCTTTTGGTAGCGGTCTTTCCATCCGTTGTCCCTGAAGGACGAGGTCCTATTGGCCCTCCCGTACTGAATGCTAGGCGGTCCACTAGTTCTTCCGATCTGGTTATTACTGCTCCTGAAGGTGACAGTGGTACAGGTACGCATGCTAGACGTGTTGGATTTTTGACGTAATCCCTGCATCTGAAAGTAGATGAGGAAGTAGAAGATAGTTATTTTTTTATAATAGATGGAATTTTTCCTCCGAATCATTTTCAACACATTCTAACGACTAGTTTAGGCCATTAATACCTAACTACGGCACAGAGGATAAATTAATTGTTCTTGGTAACGAAAATACAACAAAATATGTACTCATACTTCAGTAGGTATGTTTATTGGTTCACGCTGAGCATCAGTTTTTTTTATAGTCTGTAAATACATAAACATGTTATTTTTGTGTATTTTCATTGAATTCACAAATCACACACTTATACTTAGGTAATAACAAAACTTTCAGGTTATTAATATAATAGTCAACTAAAATTATACTCTGTTCTAAGTTAATACTCCTCGTATTTAATACACATCTTCAAATACGTACGTTTATAATCTACTGTCATATAGCCACATCAAAGTTAACTATGTAAATATTGTTAAGCACTAAATCTACAAGCGTTAGACAAAGTGTTAGTTAGTTGAGAGTGGATAATGGAAAAACACATTTTTAAGAGCATTCATACATAACACCCCTCTGTTTTTGTCGGGGGGTTAAAAAAGAAAAGCAAGGGTTAGTAATATATAGGTAGTGGGGTAAGTGAAGTTTCATGCCGATGGATTAAAAAGAAACTAAAGTTGGGGCTAGAAGAGTTTAAGTAGTAAAGTTTACTTGACTTAATTTGATCATTTTACGGTCATGCTGCATCATGGGAGGAGCTAAAACTAACATTTTATTAAATAAATTGCAACATTTTGGCTTAGCATCACTTTGGGAATAACTTCAGGAGCTTGCTGTCTCTTGCTTTAGTTACACGTTTGTTTAATTCAGATTTATTGTTAAAATGGGAATCGTATGGCATTTACGGGTACATGCCACGTACGGACTTGCTAGGGGTCCAGGTTTGAAGGGGTCTAAAAATTTAATGAGAAAAGTTAGTGACAAAAATTGTTAAGTTCAGTGTTTAGTATTTGACTTTATCGATGATTTTCTGTAAACTTACATGGAAATGAGTACTAGAGTGTATGTTACCCGGATCGTGGCAGATGAGTTTGCGGAGCGACCGACGGAAGTTGCGTGTCATCAGGCAGTATACGATGGGGTTGATGGCGGAGTTCGTGTGGCCTGGAATTACATATGCAAGAGTTGGTTCAGTCTAGTAAGTAAGGGTCTTACCACAAAAATTTAACTATTGTAACTGTTACGTCAAAGTCCATATAATAATTAGTTATTTATTTTGCAGATTGATAAGGTACCTACAATATATGGAGCTCAGCCATTATTTATCAATAGGCATGCAAAAGTTCCCGAACAAGCCGGTTTCCGAAAGGGTTTCAGCACTGTAGCCACATACATACGCTGCGGCAGGTTATACAGAAGACCGAGAAGTATAACCTACCCTTTTGCTTGGCATCTGTGGACTACGAAAAAGCCTTTGAATCGATCGAGACCTGGGCTGTACTACAGTCTCTCCAGCGGTGCCAAGTAGACTATCGGTATATTGAAGCGCTGAAGGGTTTGTACGAAAACGCCACCATATCAGTCCGAATAAAAGACCAGACCTCGAAACCAATACCTCTGCAGCGTGGTGTCAGACAGGGGGATGTTATCTCCCAGATACTGTTCACCGCTGCATTGGAGGATGTCTTCAAGGTTTTCGACTGGAAAGGACTGGGCATCAACATCAATATGGCGAGTACATTACACAACTTCAAATTGCTGATGATATCGTAGTCATGGCTGAGACCGCGGAGGATCTGAGTACAATGCTCGAAGACCTCAGTAGAGCCTCCGACCGAGTCGCTCTTAAAATGAACATGGACAGGACGATAGTCATGTCTAATGCCCATGTTCTACCGATTCCAATAAAGATTGCAGACTCTGTTCTCGAAGTTGTTGACAGTTACGTATACCTGGGACAAGCTATCCAGTTAGGAAGATCCAACTTCGAGAAAGGGGTCAATCGTCGAATCCAACTCGGCTGGGCTGCTTTCGGGAAGCTACGTAGAATCTTCTCGTCCGAAATACCGCAGTGTCTCAAGACAAGACAAAAGTCTTCGACCAGTGTGTGTTACCAATAATGACTTATGGAATTGAGGCGTAGTCGCTAACAATGGGCTTTACAAGAAGTCTTAAGATCACTCAAAGGGAAATGGAGAGGGTTATGCTTGGGGTTTCACTGCGTGATCGAATCAGGAATGAGGAGAAGAACGAGAGTAACCGACACAGCCCAAAGAACTGCAACACTAAAGTGGCAGTGTGCTAGGCACATTTCACGTAGGACCGATGCCCGATGTGGCCGACAGGTTCTCTAGTAGTGACCACACACCGGAAGACGCAGCGTGACCCACGGTCCCTGAGGCCCCCGGCAAGTTGGACAGACGACCTAGTGAAGGTCGCGGGAAACCGATGGATGCAGAGGCCCAGGACCGGTCGTCCAAGGAGATCCTTGGACTCTCCCAACGATCTCCTTGGACGACCGGTCCTGCGCCTGAAAGACGTCCACTGCTGGAAAAAGGCCTCTGCCTTTTTCCAGTAGTGGACGTCTTTCGGCCAACATGATGATGATGTGCAAAAGTAAAAAAATAAAGGCAATTATAAGATACATGATACAAGATGTCGATATTACCACATCAATAAATGTGTATTTTTTCTGTGTTTCAAAATAAAAAAATAAATCTTCATAATCAGTCACTGCCAATGTTTCCACTGGTGGTACACAGGCCTCTTCTGCAAAGATTTTTTTTAATGTAACGTAGAAAAGAATCATATTTTTGAATCCATTTATTATGAATTTACGTAATAATAAATAAATTGGTTCATGTTCAGCTGTATTTAATTGAGTATAATAAATATAATGAAGTCTTCGAAATCCTCAATTAGGAGGCTAAGAATAAGAATGTCTCAGACATTTTCTGTACAACTCATAACAGGGCTTATGTGAATTAATGATAAAGGAATCATCATTAATTCATATAAGCTCTGTTATGAGCTTTAGCTAACTGTATTTAAGGCACGGTAAGATGAAAAACTTAAAGAAATTATTTCAACTTTCTGACTAATTGACCAATTATTGAATTTAATTTTAATTTTGTTAATTGGGTTATATCCTAAAAATATTTTAATGTCCATTAGATCGATTTATAAAAAATATTGAACATGATTTTTTTATTTTTTCTTTCATTCTAATACTTAGGAAGATTAGATTACTTAGGGAGATTTGAAATGTCGCATGACGTCACTCCGTGGTACAAAATATAGGTACCACGGCGTGTCGTAATTAGCCCCCACTCCGTAACTTTAATACGCTATATCTCAGTAGTTTTTGGTAACTTTGCCAAATTAAAAAATACTGGTCTTAATTTTTTTTATTATCTATAAGACGGACTAATTATTTTTTTTATTTTCACACCTTTGGATCCCTATTCCAAATTGCCTTTAAATGGTTTATTTGAAATAAATATTGTAAATTGTATTTCAATTATTTCATATTTTAATATGGTTTAAAATAGCTTAACTGTTGATGTTAGTTGATTCAAAACAGCTAAGCTGTTGACGTTGTTGATTCGATACAGCTAAACTGTTGATGTTAGTTGATTCGAAACAGGTAAACTGTTGATGTTGGTTGATTCGAAACAGCTAAGCTGTTGATGTTAGTTGATTCGAAACAGCTAAGCTGTTGATGTTAGTTGATTCGAAACAGCTAAGCTGTTGATGTTAGTTGATTCGAAACAGGTAAACTGTTGATGTTAGTTGATTCGAAACAAGTAAACTGTTGATGTTAGTTGATTCGAAACAGGTAAACTGTTGATGTTGGTTGATTCGAAACAGCTAAGCTGTTGATGTTAGTTGATTCGAAACAGCTAAGCTGTTGATGTTAGTTGATTCGAAACAGCTAAGCTGTTGATGTTAGTTGATTCGAAACAGGTAAACTGTTGATGTTAGTTGATTCGAAACAAGTAAACTGTTGATGTTAGTTGATTCGAAACAGGTAAACTGTTGATGTTGGTTGATTCGAAACACCTAAACTGTTGATGTTACTTGATTCGAAACAGCTAAGCTGTTGATGTTAGTTGATTCGAAACAGGTAAACTGTTGATGTTAGTTGATTCGAAACAGGTAAACTGTTGATGTTAGTTGATTCGAAACAGGTAAACTGTTGATGTTAGTTGATTCGAAACAAGTAAACTGTTGATGTTAGTTGATTCGAAACAGGTAAACTGTTGATGTTGGTTGATTCGAAACACCTAAACTGTTGATGTTAGTTGATTCGAAACAGCTAAGCTGTTGATGTTAGTTGATTCGAAACAGGTAAACTGTTGATGTTAGTTGATTCGAAACAGGTAAAGTGTTGATGTTAGTTGATTCGAAACAGGTAAACTGTTGATGTTAGTTGATTCGAAACAAGTAAACTGTTGATGTTAGTTGATTCGAAACAGGTAAACTGTTGATGTTAGTTGATTCGAAACAAGTAAACTGTTGATGTTAGTTGATTCGAAACAAGTAAACTGTTGATGTTAGTTGATTCGAAACAGGTAAACTGTTTATGTTGGTTGATTCGAAACAAGTAAACTGTTGATGTTAGTTGATTCGAAACAAGTAAACTGTTGATGTTAGTTGATTCGAAACAGGTAAACTGTTGATGTTAGTTGATTCGAAACAAGTAAACTGTTGATGTTAGTTGATTCGAAACAAGTAAACTGTTGATGTTAGTTGATTCGAAACAGGTAAACTGTTTATGTTGGTTGATTCGAAACAAGTAAACTGTTGATGTTAGTTGATTCGAAACAAGTAAACTGTTGATGTTAGTTGATTCGAAACAGGTAAACTGTTTATGTTAGTTGATTCGAATGACCACCAAAACTAATTCTGCAATTAAAATTAATTTGTTACGGTTCAAGATATAGCCAAATACATTGTTTTGATAAACTTCTTAAGTTGGTTAGCTACGTATCTGAGTTTAAGAAGCACCTAAAGTTCTTCCTGATTGAAAAATGCTATTATTATAAGTATAACTATTAGCATTGTACAACATAATACTAACCGAGTAGCAACGTGTAAGGCAGCATCGCGGATACAGACTCTACATTGACAGCATTTACATCTATCAGCAGCTGCAGAATATTGTAGGGCAGCCAGCATAGGGCAAACAGCACGGCAAGGAGCAGCAGTATCCATGCCACTCGCTTCCTCTCCCGAACAATCCTTAGGCGCTGAAAATGTTAAAAAAAAAGAGCTTTTAAAAGTTTTGGGTAAATATTTGCAGTATCCCAGTTGGTTAAAAGTACTGGCTGAAAAGCGATTATAAATAGCTTTATCCCAAAATGTTTTGTTGTGCCTTAAAGGGTTCCTTTCAAACAACACAATCCGCTTAATAAAGGTTAAAATAATTTAGATCGTAAGACAAACAAAGCGGCTAATTATAAAACCGTGTTTGATATTAGGCTTACTGTAAAAGGAATTTCAGACACATGTAAGCAATTAATGATCATTTGTCTTCAGGCCGGATCAACGCTCTGGGATATGGGCGTGAAAATCCTTATATGTATGTCTCTATATCGCTGGCTTACGCATAGTCATCCTACGGTTCCGTGGGATTCAAAACATGAAGGACCGAGCTCCGAATGAGAATGGTTAAATTGAAGGAGCGACTTGTATATCCAACATGTAGGGTTTTACCACGTGGTATAGTGGCATATTAACCGTGTTATGGATAAATGGCGACCTGCATCACATTGGTTAGGATCGGATGTCCGCTTATCATCACCATATGGATTGCCAACTGGGGAAGCAACATATGCGGGAGGAGTGCTTAGCTTGGGCTTAACAGTCCTGTCCCTCGTCACGACACTTAGATGATCTCTCACCTCAGTCCGTAGTCGGAAGCGAAAACGCGTGGAATGCTGTGTCTTCTTTTTACGAGAGGTGATGTTTGCTCATTCTACCCGCGTCAGATGAGCAGCCGGTATCCGGTATCCACCGTATGAAGAGGCCAGCGGGCGGAAAAATGGGGTCGTTTCGTCGCCCAAGTAGTCAGGCTCAAAGAGGTGGCAAGCAGAAATGTGCGGTCGTGATAACGGCCACCGTAGTAGAGTCAGAAAACTAGGAGTACTTATTTAGATTATTACCCACAAGCCAATACAGTGCTAGAATTATTACTCTAAAGCGCTCTATACACCAAATCCCTGCGGTATTTGCCGGCAACATTTTGTCTGCGGGTTAGGTTGGCGACTTCAGTCATTGCAAGTCGTAAAACTTTGCCGGCGGCATGTCGGCTGCTCGACATCAAAAACTTATTTGTCAGTTAAAATACTAGCACGTCACTACAGCTGAAATGCCGCCGGGCAACTGAGCGCTTGCGTACGCTAGCCGCATATGTCCGTCGGCAGCAAGCCGACGATATGTCGGCGGGCAACACGCGCCGGCAATGGTTGATGACATGCGCCTTTCAACATAAGCCGCCGGGTTGTGTCGGCGGCTGTGGCGGCGGGCTTTGGTGTGTAGTGCGCTTTAATGTCAAGGGTGACAAATTAACGCATCGTCTATAGAAAAGGGAAGATCCTCCAATCAGACGGGCGTCCAATGGACCAACGATCGATGGATGGAAGTTTATACAGAGTGGTGCTGGCAATACGACAATAAATTAAACATCGGTCTCCAAAGCCTGGAGCACAGGCGTAGAGTAGCCAGCCTTTCGGTTTTCTATAGGATGCATTCTGGTGAGTGTGCAAGGGAATTGCATGATTTAATTCCCCCATCTCCGTTCCACCATCGGACGACCCGTCGTACGGCGAGTTTCCACCCTTACGTTGTTGACACCACTGCGACCCGGACGAAGCGTTTCGCTTCCTCTTTTATACCGAGTACATCGAGGGACTGGAACAATTTGCCAGCGACGGTGTTTCCGTCACATTACAATTTGAGCGTCTTCAAGGCTAGAGTGAATAGGCTCTTAATAAACTAGTGCGATTTACCATCAACGATTGCGTCACTGCTTACCATCAGGCAGGATTGCGGTCAAGCGCTAGTTTATAATATATATATATACTAGCTGACCCGGCGAACTTCGTTCCGCCTTAAAGGCAATATCACATGACTACTTTTTAAATTAGGATAATTTTAAATAAATAAATATTATTATTCAATGATTCTTTATTTGGTTCTCCGGAAATCTTTAATGTGCTACACTACTCGGAAACAACATCCATTGGCCTCATGCGAACGTCATTGCGCTATATTATATGCGTATAGAAACGCTGCCCGATTCAAATCAGTATTTGACGAATTTCTTCTTGTGCTTCGTAAATTATTATCTAGCACTTGATCTCTGAGGTTTGCTCGACGATTTCGCATTGCCAACTGGGCCGTTTCATGGGCTGCCTCCCTTTGCTCTGGTGAGTGAGAAGCACGAAGTCGAACCACACTAAGGGTGCGCTCTTCAAGTGCAATTTCTTGCTCTTCTTCAGTTCTTTTTTTTTTTTGGGTTGTATGGGAAATCATCAAATGACCTCTCCCGCTCTGGGCGGAGCGGAAGGGCGTGTCAAACTTTTACCTAGACTAAAACCCACCCGTGTTCCTTCACTTGCCTGTGCAACGGCCAGTGCCATGGTTTCTTTTTTAACTAACCCGCAACCCCGTGGACCAGTCCTCGTGGACCCCGTCAAGGTGGGCTGACATCTCTTTGAGGCGCGTGTGAAATACAACGCGCCGTCAACTCGGGCCTGGTTCTTACCAAGAGGCGAGCTGCCTATCGCTCGCCGCCCGCAAGCCCGCGCCTGCGGTGGTCGGGAGTCCGATGTTGCCACCCGACCAGGGCGCTTCCTGCGGCGGTTTGAGGCGTGAGAGTAGTGGGATTTCCGCTCCCTCACGCGCTACGCCTCCTCCTTTGCCAGCATCACTGCTTCACAGAAGGAGGTGAAAGCTTGCCATCATGCACTCTTGCTCCGGACTATGGCCCGGACCAGGGTCGAACGCGAGAGATCGCCGCCGATCGCCGCCACGAAGACACGGCTGTGCTCTACCCAAGCCGGGCAGACCTCCACCATATGCTCCACCGTGTCCTCAGGGAGATGCACACAGTGGTCACCCTGGCATTTCCTCCCGCCTTATACGGAACAGGAACCTCCCGAAGCAGCCGTGTCCGGTGAGGACCTACGTCAGTCGTCAGTCGTCAGTCAGCCGGTGAGGACGCCGTGGCGCCTCTCTAGCTACTCCTCAAAAAGAGGACTTACCGCCGCTATTGTGGCGTGCTCTGTGCTGGATTGCGACAATCACACTTTCCATGTCGCCATGAGATCCCACCGGAGCTCTGTCCGCTGTACTGCGATTTTATGGATTGGATATGGACACAATTTAATGGATGTTATTATACATTTAGACATTTCTTTTTAATTACTCTATCTATTAAAAGAAACCTCATCAAAATCTGTTTCGTAGTTTTAAAGATTTAATCATACAAAGGGACATAGGGAAAGAGAAAGTAATTTTGTTTTATAGTATGTAGTGAAGTGGTAAATGGCACAGCAATACAATATTAGAAATTTTGAAGTTGAAGTTTGCTTTGGGGCTTTTATTAAAAAAATTAAACCGGCAGAGAGTATTTATATTCCTTGCTTTAAATGAATGCATCAACATTCAATCGGTAAGATTTTTTTTTAATATGCTGAGTAGTGCAGCAGTGTGTTTGTACCATTTTTAACAAATGAACCGCTAACTTATATTTTGACTGAGTTGTTTTGTTATTCCATGTCACGTCACACGGGAATGACGGGAACAACGGGAACGGGATAAAAAGTATCCTATGTGATATGTCCTTCTCCCAGTTCTTATCTACCTCCCTACCAATTTTGAGCCATACTGGTTAAGCGGTTCTTGAGTTATAAATAGAGTAACTAACACGACTTTCATTTATATACATAGACTTCATTCAAATCGGACCAGCCCTTTAGGAGGAATTCAGTGACGTACACAGGTACAGCAGATTTAGGAATATACCCATGGAAAGCATTGTCATCTACATTTGTAACAAAGATATCATACCTCTCTCTACCCCTAGAGCTCTTGTTTCAGTCTCTTAAAGTTAAATAAAAAATCTTAAATATTTATTTATTTCTATTTATTTTTTTCTCTTTTAGTTCATAAGTACAATTTTAGTTAAATAAAAAAAATGAAAATATTTTTTTTATTTTTTCCCCTTTTAGTTCTTATGTACAATTTTCTTTTTAAGTAACTACAAAAATTAAAAAAAAAACTATAAACTTGTCTAAAACAAAAAAAAAACTTGTGATTGCCCGGGTTTGAACCGAGGAACACCAGCCATCGCGAGTAGACCATACCACTATCGCCTACGCCACAGCCGCTATGTCAAGCCGCGCGAAATTAGCGCCCATATTATGCGTGAAATATTGCGAAAGAGAAAACTCGAAAATATGCGCTTCCCCAGACATAAAACTGAGCTAGATCAATTTCTCGTCCCCGAAAACCCCCACATATTAAATTTCAGCGAAATCGTAAGAGCCGTTTCCGAGATCACATGCTTCTTCAAGCGATCAGCGCCATCTGCCGGGCTGATTTGTAAATCAAAACCATCCAGGTCGCAACTCAAACGCATACAGAAAAATTCATTAAAATCGGTCAAGCCGTTTAGGAGGAGTTCAATGACATACACACGTACAGCAGAATTATATATATAAAGATATATATATATAAAAAAGATATAGCGAATATTTTTTTCATTATTAATTTATAACTTATAAAAAAAAATCGTGTACCTCAACACATTCTCAGTTTACCCATAATAAATCATATAAATATGTCCATCAGTTTAATCACAGGAAATAATTTTTCACTTTTTCTACATGATGTACATGTTGATAAGGAAGCGCTTACAGGTTAAAGACCACCGCATCCTGCAGTACCAAACTTTAATAATAATGGCGCGAAAAAAGCAAGTCGATACAGGACCGCGTTCCCGCCGTTCGGAGGTCAGTCAACCAATATTTTTAAAGGATGTTCTATTCCGTTTGCAATTTTATGCGATTTAGTTTGTTTGAGATTTTCATATTTTTATTTTTGATGCTAGGTTTTTTTCTATTGTTTAGGATTATTCCTATGAACCAGCATTGTTCGTGTTTTCATTTATTGTCTTATTGTCAGCACCACTCTGTATACGATGGTTGCACGATGAACTCTACTTGCGAGATGCAAGATCGTCGTGACGTCAGTATGACGCATTGTTCGCATGCGGCATTATAGAATATATCTATAATGCAATATCATGATATACACACATCAAAAGTGTCTAGGGATCAACATATATTTTTGCAATAACTTTTCTCCTGATTGATATTAATTAAAATTTTCTTTAAGGATTCATCAAATAAAGTGTTTTCGTTTGTCACAGTAACGATAAACCAAGTCACCTTTGCATTAATAAAGAAATTTGCCATTTTCCTAATAAAGGGATATTTGACATTTGAACCACTAACACAAAAGTTCGAAAAAAAGACTGAAATAACAGTTTTCTCTAAAATTTTATTGGGTAACTTAAACAATTAATAATCCGTGTTTCTACCGCGAACACTAACAACACAAGAACATCGGTTTGGCATACTCAAAATGAGTTCATCCAAATCACGCTGTGGAATGGCCGCCCATGTTCGTTGCAACAACAAAAAAAGGTCTTCTTGCGACTGGATACCCTCCATATTCGGCAGAGCTCTTCTCTGTAGCATATCCCATGCATGCTCAATCGGGTTCAAGTCTGGCGACTGAGCAGGCCAGGGCAGGACATTGATGTTAGCTGCGGCGAGAGTCTGTCTTACAACTCTTGCGGTGTGCGGTCGTGCATTATCATGCATTAACTGAAATAAGGGACCGATTTGCACTTGTAGAGGAACGATGACGTCTGATACAATCGTTTCAGCATAAATTTGAGCGTTGAGGTTGCCTCTGATCCAAATCAACTCAGTTCTTCCGCCGATCCAAATACCCGCCCATACCATGATGGTTCCACCACTATAAGGATGGACTTCCTGGCAGGATTTTAATCGCTGTTGGCGTCCAGGGGTTCTCCAGTGTCGTATACGTCTTGTATCCGGTCTCATACCAAAACGAGACTCATCAGAAAAGCACACGAAACGCCATTGTTCTTCTGCCCAATTTCTGTGTTCAAGAGCCCATTGATATCGAATCCTACGATTGTGCATTGCTATAGGTGGTACCCGTAGCGGTCTTCGGGAATGAAGGTTCACTTCATGCAAGCGGTTTCTGACTGTTTGGTCGCTAATTAAGTTCCCTGAAGAGTGATGAAGCCTCACGGCTAACATCATGGCGGTTATTGTTGGAGCTCTTCGAGTTAAGATTTGAATGTATCGGTCTTGTCTCCGTGTGGTGCAGCGATACCGTCCTCCATGGCGCTCAGCCACGGTACCAGTGCTTCGGTAACGTGTCCAAAGTCGACTGATAACACTCTGACTTGTATTCAGAGCTAAAGCCACAGTACGTTGCCGGGAACCAGCTTCTATCATTCCCACGGCTCTGAGCATTTCTTCCCTGCTTAAATGACGTCGCCGCTCCATAATAACGTTGGTTTTAATCAGTAGTAGGGAAACAGTAGCACTAATAATGTCTTCAATGCGTTGTATGTTTTTATAGGGAAAATATTGACAGCTGATTTTCATCTTTTACTCGAATTTGATTCACAGTTCCTGATTCAAATTATGAAATGCACCAAAAGGATCCATATAAATTTATAAAATCATAAATTTATTACAAAGCCACATCTCAATCTCAAGAAATCCGCATAAAAATGCTTGATCCCTAGACACTTTTGATGTGTGTATTTTCTCGGTGGTAGACCTCAACATCAGCCGCCGGCGTAAGTTACCACCCACCAGACAAAGTCGTGCCGCCAAGCGATTCGTCCTGTTCCGGCATGATGTCTGGTGAAGCCGTACGGAGGACGGGTCTGAGCAGTTATGTTGCGATGTGTGCCGGGTACGATGCGCCAAATGTTGTTGTGTCGGGAGGTTGGTCCTGGAGGGTAGCGGGATCCGAAGCACGGTGCTCCGCTGGCTGACCGCAGGTAGTTGGGGGCCCAAGTAGTGTGCCAGCCACATACGAAAGGCTGCCCCGCCAACTGCGAAAAATCCCAGGGTGGCCCCATCGTGCCGGTTGGCGACCGGACGAGAGGACCCGATGGCGATCCCTGGGGGGTTCGGGCGTCCCCGCAGTCTCCAGATCAATCTCCCTCTGGCCCAGCATCGTTGGTCGCGTTGTTGGGTTTAACATTGCATCACCTCACTCAACTGCCGTCTTCCTTCCTATTCACTCAAAAAAAACAACAAAACAAGTCAATGAAAAGGTCCAAAAAGAAAAGTAGGTGTGCACAGCGGGCGCACGTCCTCTCTTTCAAAGTGCACCTCTCTAATATTAGAGGTCTGCACTCCAATCTCTTAGCAGTACACTATCACCTTGAGACTGAGAAGCCGCATCTACTTTTCTTGACGGAGACCCAGATCAGATGTCCGCCTGATGGGGCATACCTCGGCTACCCGGGATACTCTTTGGAGCATCATTTCCTGCAGCGTGCCGGGGTCTGTGTGTATGTTCGCAATGACATCTGTTGCCGGCGTCTCCGTCACCTCGAGGACCATTATTTTTCGTCCTTATGGCTGTTGGTTGACACCGGTGTGGACAAAATTGTCTACACCTGTGTCTACCGATCGCACAGCGGTGATCAGGAGACAGCTCGGCTATTTGACCATCTCAGTGAGGCTGCTGACAATCCGCTACATCGGCACCCTGACGCTCAGTTCGTCGCTCTGGGGGACTTCAACGCCTGCCACCAGGACTGGCTCTTCCCATACCAGAGGACCGACCACGCTGGGAGAAAAGCGCGAAACTTCGCGCTTTCTATGGGCCTTTCCCAGCTGGTAGAACAAGCGACTAGGGTGCCTGATGTAGTTGGCCATACTGCCAACTGTTTGGACCTTCTGCTGACCATTGATCCGGACAGATGTGTTGTAACAGTTTCCTCACCATTGGGAACTTCAGACCACTGTCTGGTGAAGTCTGTGTCGTCCTTCTCCGCACCAGAACACGACTCTCGTGGTGAACGGCGATTGTGGCGATACAGGTCAGCGGATTGGGATGAGATGCGCCACTTCTTTGCGTCTTATCCTTGGCAGCAGGTCTGCTTCTCTTCTGACAATCCGTCGAGCTGTGCGGACGCTATAACCGATGTGGTGCGTCAAGCTACGGAGTATTTTATCCCATTCAATGACATGCCCGTCGGTGGCTCGGCTCGCCCATGGTTCAATGCCGTTTGTGTCCAAGCTGGACAGCGTAAGCACACGGCATTTCTCGCCTGGGTTGAAAGAAAGAAAGAAAGAAAGAAAAATCGTTTATTCCGCACAAACAGAACGCACATAACAATACTGATACACTTAAATAATAATAAACACGTAATAAAGAAAAAAATAACAAAGAAATATAACCTACTAAAAAGCCTCTTACTCAAAATAAAAATAAAAAAATCTGATGTCATGACCCGGGTCAAAGACACACATGTATTTGACGCTCGTGACCGTGGAGCTCCGGATCTAAGCTCAAAGAAGAGAGCCTTTAACCGTGCTGCCAAGTTCTACAAGAAGGCGCTCAAGAAGGCTCGCTTCGACCGCATCACCCATATTGGCAACAAGTTATCTGCGCAGCCATCCGGTAGCAGATCTTTTTGGTCCCTTGCCAAATCGGTTGAGGCGAACTTCTGTCGGCCCTCACTGCCTCCGCTGGTTAGGCCTGATGGAACACTGGCTCATACGGCGAGAGAGAAAGCAGGTCTCTTTGCTTCTCTTTTTGCCCGTAATTCGCGTCTTGATACTGGCAGTGCTACTCCACCTAATTTACCTCATTGCGGAGCTTCAATGCCTGAGGTTCGCATAAGGAACAAGGAGGTTCTGAGAGTACTGTGTCGTCTGGACGTGAATAAGGCTAGTGGTCCGGATGGTATACCAGCGATTGTTCTTAAAGCTTGTGCGCCCGAGTTGTCTCCTGTATTGACGCGCTTGTATCGCCTCTCATTTAGGACTGGTATTGTGCCCAAGTCCTGGAAGCTTGCTAACGTGCAGCCCGTGCCCAAGAAGGGTAGTCGTGCCGATCCTGCCAACTATCGGCCGATTTCGATCACCTCCATACTTTGCAAAATTATGGAGCGCGTATTGAACTCGCGCCTCTTGGCATACCTGGAAGGTAACGATCTCCTCAGTGACCGACAGTACGGGTTTCGCCGCAATCGGTCAACTGGGGACCTACTAGTGTATGCCACTCACTTGTGCGATTGCTGTCTCCCATGATGTCTCGAATGCCTTCGACCGGGTATGGCACGCTGGCCTTTTGAGTAAGCTTCCAGCGTACGGCATTTCCCCTAGCCTGACTGGCTGGGTAAAAGACTTCCTGACTGAACGGTCCCTCCGAGTTGTTGTCGATGGATGCTCTTCTGAGCCCATGTCAACTAATGCCGGTGTTCCTCAGGGGTCTGTTCTCTCTGCAACTCCTGCTGCATATTAACGATCTGCTAATGCCTGGTATCTATGGGTATGCGGATGACAGCACAGTTGTAGAGAGTTACCTGCTGGGTGCTCGGGCTAGTAGGGAATGAATCCGGTCCGAAAGAGAGGCCATGGTTGAGCGAACGAGTGTTGCGCTGCAGGCAGTCTCCGAATGGGGCAATGCCAATCTTGTAGCATTCAATGACACCAAAATACAGGCGTGTTTTTTCACCGCCAAAAGGAGCCCGTTCACCTTGGCTCCTACTTTTCGGAATGTGTCCTTGGAGTGTACCGACCGCCTTCAGCTTTTGGGAGTTGAGATTTCCTCGGACCTTAACTTTGTGCGGTTCATTGAGTCCAAGGCTGAGGTGGCTGCCAGAAAACTTGGCGTTATCGCAAAGGTCCGGCAGTACTTCACACCTGGGCAGCTTCTAATGTTATACAAAGCACAGGTCCGTTCGTGTGTGGAGTACTGCAGCCACATTTGGGCTGGTGCTGCCAAGTGTTACCTGGCCACTTTGGATTCAGTAGAGAGACGTGCAAAGAGGCTGATTGGTGACCCTGATCTAACTTGAGTTGGTCTCCAAAGCCTAGAGCACAGGCGTAGAGTAGCCAGCCTTTCGGTGTTTTATAGGATGCATTTCGGGGAGTGTGCGATGGAATTGCATGATTTAATTCCTCCATCTCCGTTCCACCAGCGGACGACCCGTCGTACGGCTGGTTTCCACCCTTACGTTGTTAACACCACTACGATCCGGACGAAGCGTTTCGCCTCCTCCTTTATACCGCGTACATCGAGGGACTGGAATAATTTGCCAGCGGCGGTGTTTCCGTCGGACTACAATTTGAGTGTCTTCAAGGCTAGAGTGAATAGGCTCTTAATAAACTAGTGCGATTTACCATCAACGATTGCGTCACTGCTTACCATCAGGCAGGATTGCGGTCAAGCGCTAGTTTATAATATATATATATATATATATATATATATATATATGTATATATAAAAAAGATATAGCGAAAATATTTTTCAATAAATAATTTGTAGCGGACAAATTATTTATTGAAAAATACTTTCGTCTTTCTACGACAAGTTCGAAATGCTTTGTTTTTAATATTGCTTAAAATATCTTTATATTATACTAATAGCTTTTTTTAATTAAATTATTGGCGAACAAGAACAAGGGAAAATAAAAAATATATAACAAGTTCTTTGTAAATTGAATGAGCTATTTTTCAGTTATTAGGTATATTCTATAAAACAAGAACAAAAAATTAAATTTATTTTCTTAACACTGCTACGGATGACAACACAATCGGCAACACATTTTTGTCAAATGATTGCGACTAGTCGGGATCAGTTGGGATCGTTCGGACCGCGCATTGGTCCGTTCGGTCCAAACGATCCCAACTAGTCGCCATCATTTGACAAAAATGAGTTCGCCAATTAGGGTGCAGGTCAAGGTACCTTGTCCGATGAAGGCCAGCCCGCGCCGCAGCTGAGCCAGTAATTATAATAATGTCCCAACAATGACCTCTGAGTTTGTTTCGGCGTTTCTTCTCAGAACTAGTACTAGGAAACGCCGTGGTCATCAAACCATTAAGTATAACTTTCGATCCTCTCTAGCGACGCCCTAAGCCGAGGTTCGTACCCCACAGGGGGTGCCCTTAGTGCGTAGTCGCCTAATTTTAAGTTAGTTTTAAGTGCCCCTGGCTGGAGGCTTTAATTTTTAATTAAGGCATCCACAAGAAAGTCCGGTTAAGTAGTTACGGCCTCTAATGGCCACCTACGAGATGCCATATCAAAAAAAAAAAAAAAAAAGGTCAAGGTACTCGAAATTGTCAAATATTCCTAATCAACCTTGAGCCTTAATGATTTAGTGAAAAAGTTGAAAATCCAATAAAAAAAACAAACCTTACAGATTGTAGTAGCTTGATGTGCTGTCGTCTGTACAAGAGGCATTTTTAAACAGAACTTGATATATTTACGCAAATATCAACAATGCAATGTTAAGAACAGGTTGTCATTATATTACTCGGTGGTAACCATAACATCGGCTGCTGGCAGAAGGTACCACCCATCAGACAAAGTCTTGCCTCCAAGCGATTCGTCGTGTTTCGGCATGATGTCTGGTGAAGCCGTGCGGAGAATGGATCTGAGCAGTTGTGTTGCGATGTGTGCCGGGTACGATGAGCCAAATGTTGTTGTGTCGGGAGTTTGGTCATGGAAGGTCTCCAGATCAATCTCCCTCTGGGTTTAACATTGCATCACCTCGCTCAAATGCCGTCTTCTTTCTTATTCACTCAGTTTTTTTGAGCGAATAGGCTTTTAATAAACTAGTGGGCTTTACCATCAACGATTGCATCACTGCTTACCATCGGGCGGGATAGCGGTCAAACACTAGTTTATAATTATAAAAAAATGCATATTTTAAATCCAACAGAAATATAATATTATTTTGCGTAATGCGACGACATTATACACGCACTGACTGTGTGCTCGCACATTTCATTACAACTTAATCGTTGGCATGCCACTGGAATTTTGAACATTTTCTGTCTAGCTAGAGTTTTCAGTATAAGTGTATGTATAATTATGTGGTCACCGATCGATATAATAGTAACATCGCATATTAACCAACGGTTTCTAACAGAGTAAACTGTATTATAAAAGTGGTTCGATGGCTTAGCGAGCGTCTCAAATCCTGAACGATTTACTGTTGTTACTATTATATCGCTCGGTGACCACATAATTTGCGGTATTCAAGATACTCTCAAAGCAAAACAGAATGTATAATCAATAATTCTCGAATCATCATATAATTCTGTTTGAGAAGATATCCCTTCCATAAAGGCAAGGTTTAAAGCAAGGTTAGACTGAGGGCTTCTATGTTTAATAAAATACTTGAAATAAAATTAACTTCATTATTTTTCAAACAGATGTAGGTACTTACCTATTATATATTAAGTAATTTCTCACACATATCAGAATTGCTTTCATAAATTAATTCCTGCTCGAAAAAATGACTCCCACTCACACTAATCCAGTCTTTTTCAAAAAGAAAAAAAGGAAAACATTTGTTCACTAATTTGCGATACACATGACGCAAAATAAAAGGAATGGTCAAGTGAAACATACTTCACATCCACGCAAAACGGCAAAATAAAAAGAAATAGTAAAAGAAAGAAATAAGAAAATAAAATAAAAGAAAGAGAATAAGAATAGGTTTTTAGAGAAAGAAATTTTTGCCCAAAACCAATACCATTAATAGTGATTAATGGTGGTCGTCCGGCTATAGTGATAGCCGGAGGAAATTATTTTATTTATTTATTCAATCTGCATGTGTGGTAGTGGTACTGCAGTGTTCAGAGTTATAGCCGAAGCAAACTTTAGCAGCCGGACATCAGCGAGTAATTAAATCAGTATCAACAAAACATTTGAGCGGTTTATCGATTACGATCGACGTTAGATACACAAATTTATATTATTTTAACTTTGATTTAAACAAATAACCAAGACTGTTCTCGAAGGAAATTGGTAACAAACAATGTTATGGGTTGTAAAAGTCAACATTAGCTTATGCGTTCCGTACGGAGATTGAAAGAGCAGTGCATGGTGGCTCAGGGGCAACGGTCCTAACTTACGAGTTGTAGGTCGTGAGTTCGAACCCAGATAGGCGCTTACTCTGTAACAATCTCATAACGATAAAGAAAAACATCGTGAGCAAACCGCGTGTCCTGGAATCTAAAATTCGAAGACTTATTACACCAACCCTACTCCCCTTCGAGCAGATGGGGTCTGTGTCCCAGAGTTGGAAACATTATCGGCTGATTATAGTTATGGTACGGAGATTGAGAAATTTATGACAATAGTAAAAGATCAAACAAAATACGTTTATTTGCGGGAAACATAACGCAAAGAAATAAAACACCCACAAAAAATATGACGCATTGATTCTCCATTGTAAACTTGTTCACATTCATATTCACTTGTAGCTGCCTTGCTCCTCATAATGTTACAACCCCATGTGCGAAATAGCCCCAGCGCTGGGTTTCAACCCATATTTTTTTTTATGCAGTTAGAGGTCCCCTACTAGAATACTGTAGTTTGACATTGTGATTGTTTTGTGTATTAAGTTTATTCATCAAAAAGTAAAACTATAATGAGACGCATTCGGCGAACTACAAAACAAGCATCGCTTGTATCTTTTATCTCATGTATCACACATACTCACACACACACACACACACACACACACACACACACACACACACACACACACACACACACACACACACACACACACACACACACACACACACACACACACACACACACACACACACACACACACACACACACACACACACACACACACACACACACTCATACACACCACTTTAAGATATATCTCTTAATTTATTACTTCTTTTATATATTTTTATTGTTTAAATTCACTTTTCTTTTAGTAAACCACTTTTCACTTTTACCGTTTCATATCATATTCATCATTGAAGAGCGGGCCTCTGAACTATGTAAGATTTACTGTAAAAATTGTGCGAATTTCTGCAATAAAACTTTATTTGCTGTATTTACGGAACGTTTAGGAACCATCCCACTTGTGACAACATTTCACCTGTTACCTTGACCAAAGTCGACATTTAATGGTCGACAATAATGTGGACATAAACCTGATGAATAAGGGATATCTTCTTTAATTTACTGGCGTTACGGCCCATCTTGAGTTTATTTCTGGTAACAAATCTAGCTTTATTTTATTTTTTATTCGCGAAAGACTTTTATTGGTTTATCGGACAATGGCAGCTTTAATGTTGAAAAGATTTACTTTTATAGGTATTTTGGTAATAAAAGTAAGTTTTATATTTTGTTATTGCATTATACTTTATGAGTCGTATTAATTTCAGAGTAATGAAAATACTGACTGGCTGTTTTACCGTCTGTATATTTTAGCTTTACGAATCCATTGATATAATATCCACGCGTAGGGAAAAATACATAAAAAAATATATTTTTTGTGGGTAAATCCACAAATAATATAATATTTTTCCTACTCCATATTTTCGTGAAAAAATTAAAGGTCTGGCTGATTGAAATAAATTTAAAACTGCATGAATAGACAAATAATTTCTTTTTAAGACTCAAAGTAAATAAGTAATGTTCGCTATTCTCGAAATTACAGTTGAAAATATAGAATAGGAAGTCATTCCATATAAAAGCCTGGTTATCAGCTGCGTTTGGTTACACTGTAAGCCGATTCCAACATAGTTGAGAAAAAGTGAGCAGATGATGACCTGTTCTCGAAGTACCTCGGCAGTACAGTTCACAGTCTACAGTTTCAATTTTAATGAATAGACTAAGAGGTATTAAGTACTGTTACTATAAGCCTACTCCTGTACTTCTACTGTACTATGACAGCCTTCGCGACATAGCGGTAGCGAACGCAGCCGATTGTCGACTCCTCCCCCTTTGACTTCCAGTTTTCTCAGATTATCTCTCACAAACACTTCTCTCGGTGGTAAGCCATAACATCGGCTGCCGGCAGAAGTTACCACACTTGCCGCCAAGTGATACGTCGTGTTCCGGCATGATGTCTGGTGACGCCGAACACACCTGACAGCCGAAGGACGGATCTGACTAGTTGTGTTGCGATGTGTGCCGGGTTCGATGCGCCAAATATTGTTGTGTCGGGAGTTTGGTCGTGGAGAGTCTCCAGATCAATCTTTCTCTGGCGCAGCATCGTTGGTCGAGTTGTTGGGTTTAACATTGCATCACCTTGCTCAACTGCCGTCTTCCTTCCTATTCACTTAGTTTTTTTTTAGAGAAAAGGCCCTTAATAAACTAGCGCGCTTTACCATCAACGATTGCATCACTGCTTACCATCAGGTGGGATTGCGGAAGGCAAGTAGGTCACCGACCGATGACGCCGCAGATGCACAAAACGCGACGTCAACGACGCGTTTTGTGCGCCACGCGTCGTGGTGCACAAAACGCTTCCATCTGCAGTTTCGAGTTGGCGGCTCGAATGCGTCACCAGCCGCCGAGAATGCATGCGTTGCAACGCGTGCCGCCGCCGTCCCTGCCTCGACACCGGTGGAGACAACGACGTGTGTAATTTCGTCGACCCCAAACGAGTCTATGCTGCAATAACAGCCGCTAGAAAGCCTGTTGAATCACAAAACTCGCAAGTAATACGAGCGGGAAAAACGATACGGGGTAAACAGAGCCGGTTGAAACCAAACCTGGTTTCGAATAAACTGAGTCCAGAGAAGGACACAGTAGAGAAAAAGAAGAAGAAGCCTCCTTGTCGGAACCAGTGCGGTACTGCGCTGGCAGGACCTAACATGCTGCTGGGTCCAGCAGTAACGACGACGATGTTATACGTGATGCTAGACTGCATCACTCCACGAAGGCTGAGGAGATAATGGAGTATCTGCTCGTCAAGTCTAAATGGACTGTGAGGGTCGAGGTGTTGGAGCCGCGCCACATCACGTCAACAGTTCAAGTCGTTCGTGGTACGTGTTCCGACGCATGATCTCGACAAGTTCCTGAAAGAAGAGCAATGGCCGAAGGGTGTTGTGTACCGCCGGTTTCGTGGCCGGCTGCGTGACACCAGTCAGCGAATCACGACGCCGATGATCCGTGTACAGCAGTTTTAGTTGTTAAGTTATATGTATTTATACAATTTTTTAAGTTTTAATAGTATAGTATTGTATTTTTTGTGATATTTTTCATATATTAGTTTACAAGTATTTTTATTTTACAGTTTGTATTGTATTTTCTATGGGCTCTAGTGGCTTGAATTAAATAAATAAATAATGTTTAAATAATTATAAATAATTATAAAAAAAATTTAGCTACATGTTTTGGACACATCTTTTGCTTATAATTTCATGATGACGTCCTGTGCTCGTTTATAGCAATCATCATTTTTGTAAAATTTAAGGTAATAATTATAATTTTATTCCTTTTTCCATCCAGATTTAAAGCTAAGTAGGATCACTGATTGTTTATTTTAAAACCCAAAAGAGAAAGTAAGAAGTTTAAACCGTGCAACATTTATTTTAATCTCACATGACATGTACAGAGGCGGACTTAATGCCTTGGGCATTCTCTACCAGTCAACTACAGGTGGTGAAGAGAGAACATTATGTTGTAACAAATGTTTACAAGCTTTATACACTTTCTATCGTGTAGTCGATGATTTAATCGTTTAGTATAATAGTAAAATTTATTATTCGACATTTTCTTTGAGCGTTTGGTTTCAAAGCACCATTTAAGCTAATTTGGTTAATGTGATAGATAGCACACCGACTACATTCCGGGATATTTTTAAAATCCCCGTATCAATATTAAACGTTTCTTTTTTAGGTAAACAATAGTGTACAGTGTGTCGCTTTAATGGCGACATTAATTTATTTGATAGTTCACAGTAAACGCTCAAAAGTCCAGTAGCATGCAAGTACGTACTACATTGCTATTAATAGAATGGGCCAGTGCGTGTGCGTCTCTGGAGCTTAAATACCTAAACTTCCGAAATTCGATTCGACAAAAGTAAAATATGAATATGCCTTTCGGTCCCAGGTAGCGTTACTAAAAAAGGTCAAAAGTTGTTGTAAAATATATTCCAAACAGCTCAATATATTTCCTATCCCACACTTTGTGAGCGCTGATGGTAAAATATCTATTTGATGTTTTTTTTTTTTTACAAAAAAAAAAAATAAGTATTTAAACCATATTTTACTAACGTAATTTATCGATTAACAAGGTTTTTGATTACATTTGAAGTAAAAAATCATGTGTGTAAAATTATAGAAGCTCCGTAATTTCCGATCTCTAGTGATGTCTCAACGTTTCACGGATAACACAGTCGAATGAATTGTCGCACTAAGCAAAATAACATTATATTTTTGTTGCATTTAGTTAGAGGGGACCTGTTTTACTATTAGTGCTAACGTTAATATCACATCAGCGGGTGAAATTAATAAACACCTTTTTTGCCAAGAAGGCCTTTTTAGCCGATCTTCTGTTAGGCAAGCCTTCAGCGTGGGAGACACGGTGTGTAGTTTGACGGTATATTCTCGCTGCGCCTCGCTAATCAGCAACAGCCTTCCACTTTGCTGTCGACTAGCAAGGCTATATGAACTGTCTGTGTGCCAATTTCATCCAAATTCGTGGTTTGTGCGTGTTAGAGTAACAAACATCCTTACATACCTACATCCTCACAAACATTCGCGTTTATAATATTAGTAGAATTACTATTTTTTGAAAGGTTGCCCCACATTAGGATTTTTTTTTAAATAATTATAAACTAGTGCTTGACTGCAATCCCGCCTGATGGTAAGCAGTGATGCAATCGTTGTTGGTAAAGCGCACTAGTTTATTAAGCCTATTCACTTAAAAAACTAAGGAATAGGAAGGATGACGGCAGTTGAGCGAGGTGATGCAATGTTAAACCCAAGACCAACACGACCAAACGAAGCTGCGCTAGAGGGAGATTGATCTGAAGACCCTCCACGACTAAACTCCCGACACAACAACATTTGGCGCATCGTTCCCGCCCCACATCGCAACACAACTGCTCAGACCCGTCCTCCGATTAATTACTCCTGTATCGTGGATGCGTTTATTAACAATAAAACTGACATACAACCAGACCCGGAACAAAACTACCCGCAACACATCACTGCAGTCGATCGCTCAGCCTTTGCGAACCGTTTCACCATTACTGGCAACTTGCCCTACTCGTGTCTTAAATAAATGCCACGTTATAATTATGTGCGCCTTAAAGGGATGATATGCGATCTTGGCATCGGCCGTACTTGCCGGTCAGGTCCCCCGACTCAGGAACAGGAAGGAGTAATGATGTAGACAAAGTGGTTGACATGAAAATTACTTTCTTGACAAAAACAAAAGTTAAAGTATCGTAAATCAGTTTTAATGATCTAGTTGTGCCCTGCAGTTACACCCGTGTACATGCCGCAGCTAGCCGGTTTAATGAGCTGTTTAACTAGCCTTAAACTACATAAATAATAGCACGTCAACTGATGGCTTGAATGATAGTCAATAAGTTATAGTTTAGGTTAAGTACTGCAATACATTAAGTGCAGACCATTTGGCCAAGCCCTGATTATTTAGTCACCTCGCTCTAAAACTGAACCATAAAACTGTGACCAACTACTTACTCTACTTTCAAGGGTCTGGGCACTGCATAAATAATAATAGATATACCTAGTGGGTTCAGAGTCTTCAGAGATTATCTTTTCAAACCTATATATCACTTTTCCCTGTAATATAAGAACAGAATGAGACCAGCTGTAGTACAAAGCTGAGAGGCAAAAATATTATTCATTACATATTAGATACAGACAAAACTCCTTTACGAATCTTTTGATAATATAATAAGTTGCGTTATTAATTTATTTCGCTAATGGATTTACTAAGTGTTCAAACTGCAGCTTAATTTTATCGTTATTTATATATAAATTTAAGTAATTTAATTAAAACAGTCGCCATAGCAACTTTTCAGGTTAGTACAGGTTTTCCACTTTATACCTACCTAATGAGTAGGCTCTGACCAAAGTTAAAAGCATCCCTGGGGAAGCAAGATTTTATTGAACCAATCATGCGAATTTGGTACCCGAGGGTTTCAACCACAAACGGCTCTAAAATATAAATACCGATGAGCATTTATACTTTCACCACTGCTAGAGTGGTGAATAACCTTATCGGTATTTTTTTTTAACTATAAACTGAAGCTTGACCTCAATCAAGCTTGATGGTAAGCAGTGATGCAATCGTGGATGGTAAAGATTGCTAGTTTTTAAGAGCCTATTCATACAAAAAGACTGAGTGAATTGGGAGGAAGACGGCAGTTGAGCGAGGTGATGCAATTTTAAAGCCAACAACACGACCACCGATGCAACGCCAAAGACCCTCCACGACCAAAATCCCGACACAACAACATTTGGCGCATCGTACCCGGCACACATCGCATTTATTCACTCTAGCAGTGGTAAGTTGCCTTATTAGTATTTATATTGTTTTACAGGACAGATGCTTCCATAATAGTATTACAAAACGTTTTTTGATCATAAAAGCGTTGGTTCTTTTTTTTTTTCTAAATACAGGATGAGTTTTTAAGCACCGTCCAAATTTCGATATATTAATCTTTGGCGAAAATCATTGAATACGTGTTTTTTTCTTTTAGCATCACTCAATAGAAAAATATTGAGATATCACATCACAAAGTCATTAAAATTTGATAAAAAATATAAAAAGTTGATGTGTGTTGAGGCCAGCCCGCCCTGTGCTCCGCCAAAGTTCATTGAACACAATCGTTTTAAATCAGTGACCACGCAGAGCAGATAATTCTTGCGAGAAAATAATTTAATATGAAAATTTTACGCATCGATTTCTTTTTTCATAAATGGAATTAAGGTAGGTGCGGCTAATAAGGCCTAGCTAAGCGCGAATTAAAATAAAAAACAAAAAGTATTAACATGAAGCAACAAATTTTAATGTTTTTGAAACATTTATATCAATTAAAATCCGTTATAAATAAAAAACTTGAAGATTTTCCACAAAAATAGTCAAAATAAAGTATTTATAAAATCACAATATTTAAGCCTAGTTAAACTACGATAGGGTAATAAGGCCTAAGAGTTTAACATACAAAACCAAACAAAACATACGTCTTATATTTAGAGATTGAGATCAATAATTAATGATTAATTAATAATTACAGTGTTCAGACTTAAAAATAACACATTTTTTATTAGTTTCGTTCAGGACACTCAAAATTGCAAATGTCCGCTTCTGACAAACCATCGCACTCCTCATGATAACACTTTCTGCATTTAAAACATTGCTTCATAGCAGCGTTTTCGTCCTGCTTACATCCGTGATAGTACCAACTCTCATGGTTTTCTTTAATGCTGATATTATCTCTATTCTTTTTTATTTTTTTTTTGGTGTTTTTTCTATTTCGTTTTTGTAGAACAGGTCTTTTGTCACTGGAGTTCCTCTGTAATTGATGGCCTCTCTTCTTACTGTTAGTGTCTTTTCAGTATTTTTAACTGTGGTAGGTATGAGCTGCTTAAACGCTGTTCTTTTAAATTGGGCAAGCGGTATATTATCCTTATCACCGTTGGAACTGGAACTACCATGCTCAGCCGTCTACACTATACAGCTCATACCGCTTCCAGGTTTTCCTCAGACCACAATGCTCGTTTCGGGGGTATTGTTATTATATGCCCCAAAAACAATAAACAGAAAAATAAAAAAAAGCTGAAATACAGTCACTTCAAGATGAAAAAGTATAATAAGGCCTTTACACGAATTTTGTAGGCCTTAATAACACAATTCAGTTTACATTATACTATTCTAACACGACAGTCTACTGAAGCATGAACTAATTGACAATTAAGCAATAAAATTATGTGTAAAAATATAGTATTACAAAAAATAATTACTGTTAGATTTCCTGCCGTATTATAATTTAAACTAAGCATCCGTTGACCACGATGAATGTGGCAGCACTGGTGACAGCAAGCAAGCTAGCGAATCGTGCGGCACGACTCGTGCCACGTTTGGTACGCCATCTTTTAGCTACCTACGACTGTGACCACGAGTGATAGCGGTAATTTTAAGTTGTATTTTTGTAATTTAGGCTTTATTACACGACAGGCCTTATTGGCTGCACCTACCTTAGTGAATGATACCTAATGCCTAGAAAAAATTTGGACGGTGGTAAAAAATCAGAGTAAAGCGTATGAAACACAAGAATTTAAAAATATTAAAACGAGGCAGATGTCACTTAAGTCTCACCCTTTATCAGTTTTTCATAAAATTTGTTGACGTTAAAAGTCGGTCTTCAAAATTTAGGTTTAGTAGGTCTTACATATATTTATGAACCATCAAAGAAAATTGCCAATATCACTTACATCTAAGGTTACGTAAAAAATTGTTAATATTTTAGCACTGAGAAAATATTTGGATTGATTCAAGTACCCAGGTAGGGACCCAGGACCCGATGGAGCAAGGGTGTATAGTATTATCTTAAAAGCGCAAACATCGAAAACAAGAGATATTGTTTTATCAGTCCCATTTTAATGTTTGTAAGCAAATGTTTGCGCAACCTACATATGTTAGTGATGGTATTAAATAATGCCTTGTGGATCTTAAGGGATTTGTGTTATAAATGGTTTATTTTCTCTAAGTGGGTTTGGACTAACAATTTTATTTATAATTAAGTACTCTGAAAAGAAAGACCGAAATAAACTCAGAGATCACAGTCTCCTTTAAAGTGTATACATAATCTTGATCAGATTATATGAAAACTATTTAGATCGGTGTTTGAAATGGTATTGTGAGCAAAGAACTACAGAAATTGAGTGGACCTCTTCAGTCAGTGCACGTGTTTGTTACAAATCGTGCAGCTCAACTCAAAAATTGAGGAGCTCAACGATTCAACGAATAATATCAAATATTCCTTTGAGAATAACGTATTGTGTCTTTGTATTAATTCTATTTAAAAAAAGGATAAATCATCTTTGATCCTAACATACGCGAGATAACTCGAAATGTGTCTTATTAGATGGGAAACTAACATCTACTTCTTCTTCTACTTCCCAGCCTATAGAGGTCTCCTGCTGGACAAAGGCCTCCCCCTAGGCTCTCATTCCATTGGGGGGCATTGCCATAATACCCACGCTTGGAAGGCTTGGGAGGTGGATCGCAGTAATTTGTTATTTTAGGAGGAGCGCTGCTGGCCTCTTCCCTGGTGAGTTCCCTTAGTCGTCTCTTACGACACACACGGGAGGATATGAGTTGGTACTATTCTAAGCCCGGTACCACTAACATCCATAAACTTAAAAATTAATTGCGTTTTGTTTTTGATCGCAATTTTTTTCTGATCATACATATTTCTAAGAAAATATTGTTTGAATTACACAATAATCTCACGAACAAATTGCATAATTTGTACAAAAACAAATCAATTTTAGTAAGCGAGGTGACAGATGTTCGATCCATTTTCAATGATAACTTTTACTAACCCAGACTCCAAAGCTGAAAAAGCTGCGGGTGCGACTGGGATTAACGCTGAGATGATGATGATGAGTTTTACTAACATTGAAGTATAAACTTTAAAAACAAAAGTATGGAAAGAAAAATAAAAGGAACTATATTGATGTTTTTACAAGTAAGATTTTCTAAACATATGTTGGTATTTTTATGTAAACAATTATCATCGAATCTATGACTATGCCATCGAGATATGTTGTTATTCCCTTATGTAAATTAAATTATGATCTGCTCATAATGTTTCAGAACGAACCTTTGGTTCATAGCTAACTGAAATCAAAATATACAATAATTTATTTTAATACAGTTGTAAATGGTAACGTAATAACTAATGGTAGATGAAATGTTTCTTACCATTTTATATTATAATTAAAATATGAAATCACTTATTTAGAATGATTCTCTAAAGTCTGAAAGGTTGTTAATATCGCATCTAGCTTTGTATACAGCTTATAAATGAACAAGTTACTAATTGTAATAGTATCTTAATAAGATTTAAAACAGTTTTATTATATTTTCAAGGCCTATTCTTAGCTATGCTAAAAGTTATTTGTCAAAAGGTGATTGCTCTTTGCTGATTGGTTTAAAATTGCGGAGTTATTTGTTAACATTGTAATCTTATTAAAATTAACATATTTCATGAAAGACTAGCTGACCCGTGCGAAAAATTCGCACTATATAAAATAGTATTCCATGGTACCAGGGACGAATATCTGTCGATTGGTGGGTCGGACGTTCAGATTGGTTCGATAGAAAGAGAGAAAAGGGGAGAAAACGGTTTCAGACCCTTGGAGAAATAATATATGTTGATAATGAAATTTTGATGTATTGCTCAATGATGCGCATATGATTATAAACAAATCTTAAGTTATAGAACTGTCTTACAGTTCTATAACATAAGATTTGTTTGTAATCACGTATGTCTGAAGATATTTCAGTAGTATTAGTTATTCAGTAATATTAGTATTAGTTAGTTCAAAAAGAGCGGAACCCTCGAAAGGTATATAAGGCTAAGATATAGCGGGCTCTACACAAGGGAAAACCTTAGTTAAGTAATTTTTTAACACCCTTGCTCGTAAAGCTGATGTAATCCCACCGGTTTTAAATATGTAAAGCGGGCCATAACAAACGCGTGTGTTATCAAAGCAAATAGTTAAGTTATAGTCCATACAAATTTCATAACAGCATTATTTGTCATTTCAAATAATTATGGAACTGATCGCCGCCGGGTGGCTCTAGCCAGTGAGCAGCGCGCTGTTCCATATTTGAAATGGCAAATAATAATACTAATGGCGGGAAAGCAACAGTGAGCATTCACAGATTGAGTTTATTTTAAATAACTGATGTCATATTTTAAATAAACAAATTTGTATTTGTTTGTATTTAAATGAGTACCTATTTGTAAAAAAAAAAACAGTTTATTCGGTAATTTAAAAACTTGACTGCATGCTCTAGCATCTTTGCCAACATTTTCACGCAGCTACGGCAGAAAATAAACCTCGCGCCATTTTTCTCAAATTTTCTTTTCTTTGTACTTGTATTCTGAATATCTTTTTTTCTGTTTCCTCGCAAGTGTGTTAAAAAATGTCGTACGATATACGTGCGTATTGGTTATAACATGCTCGGCTCAATTACACCCTCGCCTTCGGCTCGGGCTGAAATTCCGCCTCGCGTGTTATAACCATCATTACGCACTAATATCGTAATGTACTATTTCATTATATATTAGTTATAGATTTATGACTCTTATGTAATTTGTGTCTTATTTAGGTTAGGAATACTTTCCTGGCTAATGGTATTATGTTTCTTTGATCCACAGTTCTTTTGGACTATTGTCATCGAAGGAAATATATTTCAAAGATAATAATGACAAAGCAAAAAACGTATTGATAGAATACGCTAATACTGTTTCCAGGGAGTTTATTGTTTTACCTAGATTACCTAGTTTTGTGATAGGGAAACTAGTTTTTTTATAAGTTCCTGACAAGTCAAAATAAAAATAAAATACCTATCTAGTCTTGTCTGGCTGTGCATCACTTTATTAAACCTTTTTCCCTAGTTAGAATATAATATATTCATAAAAACATTCACACACTGTAAATAACTAACAAGTAACTATTCTGGTACACAAAGCTTATTTATTTAGTTGAGTACCTACCTAATCCTGACTATATTAATATTATAAATGGGAATGTGAGTTTGTTTGTTCCGTTTTCATGCCGTAACTACTGAACCGATTGCTTTGAAATTTTGCAGACGTAAAGTTAGAGATCCGCATTAAATAATACGATATTTTTTACGCGCGATACAATTGAACTCCACGCTAGTTAATATATAATTGTTAAACTATTACTAGTATACTTATATATACATATATCTTTATCTCAAATCTTATAAGAGCATCACTTTAGAATGGCTTGATCGACTTGATTGAGTTATTTATAATATACTCCTATTCAACTTTTACGGAAGAAAACTTCGTAACAAATATCCGGTAATATTGAATTTTCGGCACAAACTTTACTGAATACTCAATATCTTTAATGTTTTACCATAATGTGTAGTTGAGTGGCAACTTCATAATGGCCTCATTCATATCCTAAAGTAATGGGACGTTAAGAACATCTTTTAACATTACGGAAACAAGTTATCGGCAGTTACGAGATGACTGTGTTAAGAAATACTTAATAGAATTCGGTTATAAAATCGCGACAGCCAACTTTCTAGTTCTTACGTCCAATTTATTTTAAAATATATAACCAAATATTATTACCTGTTGACTATTCGCGCTGCCTTCCGTCTGGTCGAACGGCGGGAGCACGGAACACAGTCTGCGCCCCATGAGGGAGTATGACACCACCACTATGCAGCCTGGAATGTAACAGTAATACTCTTTAGTGACAGACCTCGGCAATAAGCAATACTTAAGGGCTTTGTTTCATCTCGATGGGTCTTTTAGAACGCAAAAAATGACGCATATTCTGTGCTGAATGTGGACACAACATGCGTAAAGTAAGGTTGTATTAGCGGTGACTAACTTTAGCAATCTAACTTTAGCTAACTTTACTTGCGTGATAATAGCAATCTAAATGGCTAGATTGCTATCGACACGCTAAGTAAAGCACGCTAATTACAAAACAAAGCTCCGCCTTATGAGAAGAACTTCGTATCAACTATTTATGGCTACATAAGTATCTAAGAAGCTTAATCTAATACCGCAGCAATAATCGTATCAGAGGAAAAGAAATACTGCGCGTCGGAACCATAAGCCGTAGCTTAAGAGCGGTATAATTGAATTTCTCTTATATCAACTTAAGTTAATATATCTTCGGCAGTAATGAATACTGAATATACCTAAATTAATAAGGTTTTATGTCAAAATAACGGCCAAAGTCAGACATCAAACTGAAAGTAGCCTTAAAGTATTGTGATGTCATTTTAAATTGTACCTATTTCAGCATCTGAAAGACTTTGAAGGACTTAATAACAAAATAATGTTGGAGTCTAATGTTGGAATCCTACTAGACTACTAGAAAACTTTACAATTCCTTATATTACCATAATTCAATGGCCCAGGCGGTACGTGTACAATGCTGCAACCCCGATTAGAATTTTCCATACCTGGAAACCTTCTGGCTATGGATATATTGAACGTCAAAGTTCCAACACTTTTTTTCACGAAAACAAGTTCAACATCTCAGCGTCAATCCCAGTCCCATCCGAAACTTTTTTCAGCTTTGGAGTCTGGGGTCCGCTTTACCAGTCTAACTGCTGATTTTGGCTACACTTTGATATTTTTCGTGAAGCGACTGCCGTCTGACCTCCACAACCCGAAGGCGATGTCGAAATATTACATTTAGACCAATTGTTGGACTTTTGAGGGCTCCAACAACCCGTAATGATTGCCACTAGATATTCATATGGCAACCGGGACCAACAGCTTAACGTGCTTTCCGAGGCACGACCAGACCAGTGCAAATATTCATGTTCATGAATATAAATATTAGCACTGCGCGGGGATCGAACCCGATCGCAAATTAATATTTTCATTATAATTATGATGGTAAAATAAAGTAAAAGAAACGAATATATGTACTATCAGCTGTAGAAGTCCATTCGCACCTTAAAGACTACTGTCGCCTGCGCTAAACCGGCCACGCACACTACCGCATTATTTTTTTATCGCAGTCTCCGTCTTTCTTTAAAGTAATGCAAAATTTCGTTACTTCATTTGAAGTTAAGTTAGCGGCCGCACTTAACAATGGTGCTATCATAAGCGAGCGATTGTGGGTTCGATCCTTAATAAAGGCAAATCTTTTTGTTGTTTCATATAATTTAAAATTATGATAATTGATTTGTATTTTAAAGTAAAAATGTTTGCAAATATTATTTAAACGAATAGGAAAATTTATTGAATATTTATCCCAAAAAAGGTTTTTATTATATGTTTTAGTTTACTATAGAGGTAATATAATAAAAAAATATATTAAAATAAAACAATAAGCATATTATAATGAAATATACTATAAAGTTATATATTATTCGGTATATATATACTTATACTAACAAATGAAACAAACGTTGAAACGGCAGCATTGTAATATTTTATATAAAAGTAATCCTTGACAAACTTATGATATTGTTATGGTAAAAAATACAAAAAACATTTTTGGTTGTTAGATATGAAAATTATGATATTATATATATAATATATTATGATTAAAGAGGTTATAGCTTAATTATTCATTTTCTTAAAGAAAAGAGGATTGAAGCTTAACCTGAATATTATTGCAATCATAAAATAATCTATATATATATATATTAGTGTATAGCATCGTACTAGTGCTGTCATCCCGCAGTGACTTTTTTCGGAGTTTGATGGCATGAGATTATAATCTTCAAGCACTTTCTTAGTTAAAAAGTAAACGAACTTATTTCTTATCGAATTCCGAAATTATTGTTTTTATAATTTACCAAAAGTAATTTGTATTGAAATTGCAAAAGGCGACATCTGTTAGCCATTAAGCCAACCGAACATATTACTGTCACTTAGCTAAATTACTTTAGAGATGGTTTAGAGTCCGTTATTAAGATATTTATTGGTATATATTTAAAACACTCTGTAGGACACTTCTGCACTGTTTTTGTTATAAATAGTTTTTTTTTTTTGTTTAGCTCGATAACACTCCACCAGCCTCGCCAATTTATTTTTAAACCACAAATGCAACCTATCTTCTTCGCACGATTTAGAAGTTTATTCAACGGTAAATATTGTCGTTTCGTTTCACTTGTCTCGACAGCTACCTTCGTCCTCCAACCTCTTGACCTTGACCTCCAACGGCTTACAGTATTTCTCTAAAACAATAACAATTTTATTATAGACTTGCAATAAGCGATTAGTTTGCACCTTAACACAAATAATAACAAAAACAACTTACACAAAAGCCGGTTTCATATGATATTTGAGATATATTGCTGCATATGTCTGCATATTGATTTCAAAAGTAAAACTAATAACACAAACTGGTAACTATATGTTCACCAACTAACAACAGCTAAGTAATATTATTTGACTTATTGTAGCTAATAATAGTTATTGTAGGTAGCGGAATATTTTTTGTGAAGGAATGATTCAGATTCTTTCAAGTCTACCGTCATCTTTTTATAACGACTCTAATATAGAAAAAATCTTAAAATCATCTTTAAGTTGCGGATCGGTATTTTTAGATATTTTTGTTGTCAGCATTCACAACTCACCAATAAACATTTAAAAAATATTTTGTAAGTTATCAGATTTGAACTCGAACCACCTTGAACGCCTATCAAGGCGAAAACCGTTAGGCCATTGAAACACTTACTGTGGACGTTGAAATTAGTAAGTAGTACCTAACAATCATAAGCGGGCAGCAAAGTGTATGAGTGTGTATCAAACTTTATTATAGAAGAAGGTCGTAACTACAACTAGTATTGCTTGGCCATAGTTTTGTGAGATTGCAACTCGACTTTTGGTCTTGACTGTACATTTATAATGGTCACGCTATCTTTGGTGTTTTGTAGGTATAATCATTGTTGTCACCGACTTCTGAAATTAGTTATTTTGCATATTGTAGTGTTTTTGTCTGGTTCTAGGTTATTTTTTTTTATAAAAAGTTTTTTGTTTTGCTCTTTTTATTTGTAAAAGGTACTGGTCAGCTGCATCCAGTCAGACTGGACGCTGACGCCGACATAGTTTGGAAAAGGCCTACAACCAACGACGTAATTTATTAACGTTAATTTTTACCCGTAATTTTGGTTTGAAAAGCAATTGAATGGATTTTTATAAAATTCCTATGGAACTAAACTGAAATGATGAGCATTGCAAGAGATGACGCAATTACGCAACTTAAATTCAGTCTCTCGCGTTTTAACACCACTACGATCCGGACGAAGGGTTTCGCCTCCTCCTTTATACCGCGTACATCGAGGGACTGGAATAATTTGCCAGCGGCGGTGTTTCCGTCGGACTACAATTTGAGTGTCTTCAAGGCTAGATTGAATAGGCTCTTAATAAACTAGTGCGCTTTACCATCAACGATTGCGTCACTGCTTACCATCAGGCAGGATTGCGGTCAAACGCTAGTTTATAATATTATTAAAAAAAAAAATCATTAAAATCGGTTCATAAATGACGAAGTTATCGGCCAACAAACACAAAAAAGAAAACACATACAAAGTAATTTTAATTATTTTAATTTTGGATGAATCTTCTTTCTATAATGTTGTTGCTATTTTATATGCTACTAGCGGCCGCCAGCGACTTCGTTCGCGTGGAATTAGTCATGCTCAGCTCCTATTGGCAATATGTACGGCTGCGTTAGCTCCCGTTTTCGCAACATTTTTTGTTACTGCTCTGCTCCTATTGGTCATAGCGGGATGTTATATAGCCTAAAGCCTTCCTGGATTAATAGGCTATCCAACGCAAAAAGAATTTTTCAAATCGGACCAGTAGTTCCTGAGATTAGCGCGCACAAACAAACAAACAAACTCTTCAGCTTTATATATTAGTATAGATGCCTATGGACCATGGTCTGACAGTAAAATTTATTATTATTATAAAGTGGTGATAACAATACGAAAATAAATTAACCATCCTGTACCTCAACACATTCTCAGTCTATCCATAAAAATCATACAAATATATCACAGGAAACACACACACACACACAGTAAATTAGTCACAGGAAATTATTTTACATTTTTCACATTAACTACATGATGTACATGTTGATAAGGAAGCGCTTACAGGGTAATGTCACCGCATCCAGCGGTACTAAACTGTAATAACAATGGCGCCAAAAATAGCAAGGGACAATACAGGACCGCGCTCACATCGATCAGATATCAGTGAAGCAATATTTTAAAGGATGTTCTATTCCGTTTCCAATTTTATACGATTTAGTTTTTCTGATTTTTTTTTATCCTTTTTTGATTTTATGCTTTTTTCTATGGTTTAGGATTATTCCTATGAACCAGCATTGTCCGTATTTTCATTCATTGTCGTATTATCAGCATCACTCTGTTTGATTGTACTCTCTGGTCAAATTTTGTAACCGACTTCTTATCCGTAAAATATTGCCTTTCTTTCAATATTAAAATTGCCGAATTTTATATATTACATACTAAAAACAGACATTAGTCAGCCTAAATAATCACCTCAATTCATACTAATTGCTTATTGTCATTGCTCATACGTGGAGATTTGTAGTCTTCGTGTCAGGGTTTAGATCTGGCCAGATGGGAGCCCGGGACGTGTGCCATCAATCATCCCTAAACCGGTATATACGGTAAAATGGTATATACGGTTGAATAACCTCCTTCTTTTTGAAATCGCTTAAAAAATGACAGTTGAGAGTTTAGTCAATATCACAGCTATCGTTCGTTCTATAATTCTATGATTTTTTGTTTGTGTATGTGAGTTTTAAGGCCGTTGCCTCGAATCTTGCGGGCAGCGGGGCGGCGGCGGCAGCGGCGAGTGAGCGGCAAGATCTTATGCGTAAAATCAAACGGACCCGAAAACAGCGGCGCGGCAGCGTGGCGGTGGTAGGTAGCGAGTAATGTACTTCTCGCGCTCGAATCTTGCGGGCAGCGAGCGGGCAGCGAGCGGTGATCGAGCATTAGGAATAAATTTGAATCAAAAAGATGTTTCCACCATTGTTCAGACATTTCTTTTGCGAATAAAAGCAAATATCTCGTTGACACAATCGTGAACACAACCCTACGTGGCTATAGTGACGCGCGATCTGCCCGCTAGTTTCGAGAACGGGTCTTCGATGCCCACTCGGCTCACGCGCCGCTGCTGCCGCCGGCCCGCTGCCCGCAAGATTCGAGGCAGCGGCCTAAATGTTTGCAAACGCACCCACGAGACAGGAGTATTTTCTAGTGTGGGGCAACGTTTTTCTTTAGCATAAATATGACTCTTGCACTTTGCTAGTCGTTGCTGCGATTTCATAAATGTTATGCAGGATGAAAAGTAAAAAGCCGTTCTTCACATCATGTTTTACACATGTGCCGATTTTATACAAATCCATTTAGCTGTTATAGAGTGAATGCGTAACAATCAAAGTTGATGGTGAATGTGTTGTTTTTATCCACGACCTATGCGCTCATTTGGATTGCGAAAGAAACTACGGAGAAAACAAACTTAAGTAAGTACTTTTATTTGAACATGCCACGACTGACCGCGATATCTTTGTACTCGTACAGCGAGACAGACACAAACATAAGACGCGCGCGCACTTCGCTTGGCGCAACTATTGTTTCAAGTCGCATCACTACGAGGTCTTATAGATTGATCACTCATTGGGTCTAGTGCATAGTTTAGGGGGAATTCACGTGCAGCTGGTGGCTTACCAAATCGCCACCACCACTGTCTGGGGTTGCTAAGACCCTAATACTAAGACCTCACCGTCGTCTGTCTGTCCGAATTATTAAAAACAGTTCTTTTTTTACAGAGATAATGGTACAGAACGGAATCGCTCAACGTACCAAACTAAATATTTACTTTACTAAAAAAAACTGTTTCCAATTTATTCTCACTCACCTCTTACCTAATAACAGAACCATCAAAACTTATAACGCACACCCCCAAACACCCCAATTAGAAATAAATAAAAAAAAAAATAAATAAATATTATGTTAAATCATAACAAATACACTGAATTTTTAACTTATCATGTACCTATATTATTTTTAAATTGTTATTTATTTAATTAGTTATACTAATTCTTGGAGAACGAAGATCTTAAAGTTGTATTGGATGATTCAATTTGTATGAATACAAGTAAAACTTCGATTTTAGAAGTCTGTAGAAACAACAGGGTTAATATGACAGTAATTTCCGAAGTGTTTTTTTTTAAATAATTATAAACTAGCACTTGACTGCAATCCCGCCTGATGGTAAGCAGTGATTCAATCGTTGATGGTAAAGCGCGCTAGTTTAGTAAGCCTATACACTTAAAAAACCTTAGTGAATAGGAAGGAAGTCGGCAGTTGAACGAGGTGGTGCAATGTTAGACCCAATAACACGACCAACGATGCTGCGCCAGAGGGAGATTGATGTGGAGACCCTCCACGACCAAACTCCCGGCAAGTTTTAATTATAATATATATGAGAAAAAAAATAATCTATATTAAAAAAAAAAGATATAAACCAACTCAGTAAACGATTCTGAACAAACTATTTTTAGGAAGTGCGTTCATTATTTTACACGTACATAAGTATGTGTAGTAAATACCTACTTCCTCACAGTAATGCGATATCTGTCGAAAATTGCGTTGAAATGATTTTATTCGCCCAAATTCCAAGTACCACATAATTCTATCTATTTTATGTACATACATATATAAATATGACACAACCGAGGAAGATGTCGAAAAGCCACAATCCCGTTCCCAGAATATTGTAAACGATTGTCGGAAAATATGTTTGTGAGCTTGATATGTCACGTGTGACGAATAATACAAGATAATATTATATTATATATTACGTTTGCTGTATGTTTTTCCAACTGATATATTTTTTGTTTTCTGTATTCAAGACATTTCTAAATACTGCTTACCTAGAACGATGCCGTATCCGCCGCAGCTGAAGTTAATGTAATTTCGAACGTATTTTAAATAAAATTACAACTATTTTTTGCCATTTTTTCAGGACAAGCATTAGACTGTCCTGTGTGCTAATTGCATAATATACTATCAGTAGCAATGGGTTTCATTTTGACAGTAGAATAACCTTCATTGAGTTATTAACTTTATTGAGCAGACCCATTTTGGAAAACATGGAGCAATGGATTAGCAATATGCTTCGAAATGATTCCATTTGATAGTAAGTAATAGTGTGTTACGCAATTAAACCGTTGTATCACCCATAGAAATTAAGTAAGTCAAAGTAAATTGTTCCATAGATGGTTTGTGCGGTCAATCTCAATGGGGATTAGCTGTTGATGCGGATCACCTGAGGGGATTATTCTCGTATTTTAAAAATACGTTTACTATCTGATCTTAGTCTGTCATCTGTTAAAAATACCACTGATTTAACTATGTTTTAGTCAAGTTTACATTTCTTTGTCTTCAAGATTGAGAATGACTTTTTAAAGTTTTAAATAACGAAAATCGGCCTTCTGGTGCACACTTTCATGAGACAGCATGAAATCTGACACGACTGAAGAGAGTTTAGGTGTAGCATCAATGTCTTAACGTGGTTTCCGAGCCCGAGGGTACCAATCTGCCAACTCGAAACTCCGGACTATCGGACTATGAAAATATTATGTGCGATACGACTATTTTTAAATCTGAATTCGTCCATGTAACGTTTCCTCCATGTGTTTGTGCCAGTTCTGGTTACTGTCAACCTACATCATTCACTGCTGGGCAATGGCCTTCTAACAATAACGTTTTTTAGTAGAATATGTTAAACAGAATTATGTACAAGAATCCTGGTTTTTGCCTTGCATAAGTTGGTATTTCATAATCAGGTTATGTAATTCTGAAATAGGACTTGGGGCGTAATCCATCAAATGGGCTGTGTGCGGGTCGGTAGATGTCTTGAAAGTTTCAATTCTGTTTCATCACAATGATTTACTTTGTTTTTGAATAATTATAAACTAGTGCTTCACCGCAATCCCATCTGATGGTAAGCAGTGATGCAATCGATGATGGTAAAGCGCGCTAGTTTTTTAAGAGCCAATTCACTGAAAAAAAATTGAGTGAATAGGAAGGAAGAATGCAGTTGAGCGAGGTGATGCAATGTTAAAACCAACAACACGACCAAAGTTGCTGTGCTAGAGGGAGATTGATCTGGAGACACTCCACGACCAAAGTCCCGACATAACAACATTTGGCGCATCGTACCCTGCATACATCGCAACACAACTCAGACCCGTTCTCCGTACAGCTTCACCAGACATCATGAACACGACGAATCGCTTGGCAGCAAGACTTTGTCTGGTGGGTGGTAAGTTCTGCCGGCAGCCGATTTTATGGCCTACCACCGAATAAACTTCGCCGTTCTTCAGATCTTTAGTAATGATATACTATGCTTTACTAATTTCTTGTCGAATTTTGAAAAATAATTGACCCATAATTGGGCTAGAGAGCCCGCGCGTGCCCTCAAGCAGTATTTAAGGGCGCGTGCACTCAGGTGTTAAACAAAGTCAAAGAAAAATGAACTATTTTTATTTTAAACTAATTTCAATAACTATAGAGTTCGTTTCAGTACGACTATCACTATTGAAAATTAATGTATACATACGTTTGATGTTGCGGCGTAAAATTTTGAAGAAATTAAAGTTATTTTTCCATTAATTCATTATTTTTTAAATTTTTGATGATATGTCACGTTCTCATGATATTATAAACAATATAGATTAGAAAAACAAAGCCTGCGTCTGAGCATCGGTGAGATCGTGTCGCACCCAGCGTGAAACTATCCTCTGCAACAGAAGATGCACGTGTAGAATTTCGTGAAGGCTTCCTGTTCCAATCTGCAGTTTATGCTGAATTTCTTGATATGTAATTTGTCTATTGCCTTTTATTAAACTTTTCACTGCTAGCACATTTTTTCTGTAACAGCCGTCAAAGGGCGACCACTTCTTTCTTCATCCCCCAAAGTTAGTCGACTGTGCTTAAATTCATTATACCACTACCATACACGGTTGCCTTTAAAGGGCCTTCAATAATGAATGGCATTTGAAGTCTATCGTACCATTCGTCTTACAGGCGACTTTTGGTGATATTATTTTTTTTAATATATTTTTATTTATCACTAGCTTTCCACCCGCGGTTTCGCCCACGTGAGTTGGACGGAGTTCAGTTATATCGCGTTTCCAAGAGAACTTTTCAAAAGTCTGGAATCAAAATTATCCTATGTTATTTCTCAAGGTCAACTCTATCTTTGTACCAAATTTCAATAAAATCAGTTCAGTGGTTTAAACGTGAAAGCGTAACAGACAGACAGAGTTATTTTCGCATTTATAATATTAGTAGGGATTATTATTTTATGGTATTTAGTTGTAATGTGCGTTTTGTTTGTGCGGAATATAAAATATTTCTTTCTTTCTTTCTAAAAATTCATAGCGCGAAAATGATCTCGACGCAAATCCATTTTTCAAAGAAACACGATAATTTTCGCAAAACTGTGGAGGGAAGTTTTGAATTTGGAACGTACCTAATATTAGTTATAAATAATCAATTTTTTAAAATAAATTATAACTGACCGGTTTCTCATACATGTTTTTTTTTGTCAAAATACTTTCTGAGTGACCTGGTATTGCAATAGTTATCATCTATCAATTCAATTTACAGAAACTTCAAACATGTAGTTTAACCAACAAATCCAATAATAAATCAATTCATCGTAATATTAATAGTTTTAGTTTAAACCGAGTTAGAGTTTGTGGAACTTACCGCAAACAATTCCATAAGGGTGAAGAGCGATCTATCAGAGGGTACACTTTTAACTGCCCTTGGGGTCGTAAAAGGGGCTGGCCTTCATTGACTGAGAACTTGTACTTATAAACTGTTTACAATAAATGACTTCCAGTAGGTTGATTGCTTATAATTAGATTATATTTCCATTGATATAATATTAAACAGATATGATATGCTCTAACAAATTAACCAAAATAAATGTGCCTATCGGAGCAACAGCACACATGCAAATTTTTTATTCTGCGTACATTTCACACGTTGGTACAGTGTGAATGAGATGGGGCGCAATCTAAAGCACAGAGAAGAAAAAGATGGCTAGTGTTTGTCGTTTGCGCTGTCAGTGTTTGTCGTTTGTTTTTATTAGTGTATCGAGAGTGACTAAAGCGAGATACTGGACTTACCTCCTTTTGTACGCTTCATTTTCAGTGCGCTAGTGACTTATCTACCTTAGTTTAATATTCTATCAATGTATATTTCAGAACAGTTCAACAAAATTTAATGCAGTATTTACGTAACGTTGTTAAGCCGACCATTATTCAAAAGTATAAGCCAATACAACAGACTGAGTAATTTTGAAGGAGAACGCTAATCCAATGATTAGCGTTCTCTTTTAGCGTTCCTAAATGCGTATGTATTTCAGTTGGTTCCTGAGAAGAACTTATAGGCATTTCAAGTTAATGTACATTTTCTTCAAAACACAACATCATTTATTGTTTAAACGAAACCCGAAACACGTGTCCAGTATTTTTAAGTAAAGAATCTATGTGCTAAATTTCTAAAAGATGTAATGAAAAATCACAAAGTTGTGAGCTTAAAATTCTACTTGGTTGTCCCAACAAAAATATGGTCAAAGTTCCGCTTGGGCGGGCGAGCGCGATGCGTTGACCTCTGGCATTAGCTGTGGCGCGCGTGCAAGCACTATGATCTATCGTTCGCCGCTCGGTAACCAGTCTGCAACAATTTCTAAATGTATTTGGGAAAAAATATAACATGGTGTAAAAATGATTGGAATCAATTCAGTTACTTATTCTGAACCAACTATTCAGGTTTCGCAAAAACAAAAATTAACGTTGTATAATTTAATTACAATATACTTTTCTATGAATAATTATAACAATTTGAAACAAGAAGTTTTGCGATACAAATAAATGTATTCTGTTTCACACAATAGATTTGTGTCGGCTGTCTGTATTGAATATTTTTCAATGAAATGAATAAAGATTTTGGATGATGAAACACAATACTGCGCTCCAAAACAAAGATGGCTCAAAGGCTGCCCGAACTTACATGGGACTAGGCAGGACATATTTGGCGCAGCCGGACTATGGGAGATTGATCTGGAGACCCTCCACGACCAAATTTCCGACACAATAACATTTGGCGAAACTTACCCGGCACACATCGCCTATAACTGCTCAGAGAATGAAATAGAAAAAGAGAAGCGCAATAAAAAACGAGCCTTTCTAGCAGTATATAATTTTTATAATACCATTAGATAATTTAATCTCAGTTTACAATATTCTTATGTTGGTACTTCGCGTTATGACGACAGTAGGTAAGTATACTTATTAAGGCGGCTCCAGAGGAAAAACACACCGCAAGCCGTTTTTATGTAGTTTTTCGGAGCTATCTACTCTTTATCCAAAAGAAATATCAACTTATTAAAAATACGTAAATTTTCTCCATGATCTTGGCTCCAAAATTGTAGATTTTTTTTTTTTTTACTAAGCATAATGTTTATATAATTCCTTCACAACGAAACCTCTGACAAGAGAAATAATTATCAAAAACGTGCATCTCCTCGAAAAGTAAGCATTATTTAGATTTCGTTCTTACACTAATGGATAGGCAATTTCATGACGAACATTATTGTAGAAATATTTTTTTAAAACGACCAAAACAAAAATTTTATTCAACAATCTGAGCGTATTCCCCATCATTTCTCTTGCCCGAGCTATTGAGATTAAGTATGCCACAAGCTCTCGAAGGGGGAACCCGTGTCGTTCGTCATCGCGCGGTCCGCTAGCATAGCGGGCGGCGCGTGAGCGAGAAAGCATCTGCTTGCTCGCTCACGCACCGCATGTCGCATAGAGTATAACACTATCATAAAGTGTCTCTGTTATTGATGTTCATTTTGGTGTTCGTTTTTTTAACCGATTTCAAAAGGGAGGAGGTTATATGTTTTTTATGGTTGTTTGCGGATAACTTTACTATAATATAAATAATAGGGTATTTGACTAAAAAAAAACTAATTAGTCCGTCATTCAGATTATATTAAAATATTGGATAGGTTTATTATATACGTTTTACATTTCCTATATTTTGTTTTATCAAATCTATAAAAATGACAAATATAATAGGCATCAAAGATCAGGAGTGATGGCTGGTGACGTCACTGGCCGCTAAAAAGTAGCGTGCAGTGACGTCACACGAGTTTTCAAAGCACTGTGGCGTATTCATTTTTTGTTTATATGAAAAAAGAAAAAAATTGTTGTGTAGTATTTTTTGGGTAGGCCCCCGACAAGGTGGACCGACGACCTGGTGAAGGTCGCGGGAAACCGCTGGATGCGGGAAGCGCAGGACCGGTCGTCGTGGAGAACCTTGGGGGAGGCCTATATCCAGCAGTGGACGTTTTTCGGCTGAAATGATGATGATGAGTATTTTTTGGAAATCTGACTGACGGACTAATTAGGTTTTTTTAGTCAAATACCCTATTGCATAAGTTGATAAAAAATGCTATGCAATAGCTTTACCGCGGCAGTTCCCGAGTGCAACATATTTTTTTTTTTTATTAGAAAGATTATATCTTCAAGGTAGTCTCATGTTAAGGAAATTAGGGTCTGATGATGGAAGACTAAGGAAACCTAGGAGAAATTTAAAAAATCATGGGGGCGCCTAGGGCATTTCTATGTTTTTTCATTAAGTGTTTTAACGCACTACAATTTAGTAAAGTTCGGTCTTAATGATGGAGCCGGGAGACAGCCGAGGGATCTCCTTAACGATTCACATCAGCTGCCTCGTGTTTGTGCTTAATAAATTTATATTGATAAGAACTTTACACCTAAATGAGTTGTGATTGTCATTAAAGCTCTGATGATGAAGACAAATGCCAGTTAAGGGAACTCCTCAAAGGTTTACAATAGTTACCTTGTGTTTGGACTTAATTCATTTATATTGATGAAAACTTTACACACATATAGGTTTAAATGAAGGTCTGCAATAGATCTGATGATGAAGCCCATAGACAGTCGAGGGAATTCCTCAACAATTTACAACACTATAGGTACTTTAACATAGTACAAACACTACCTACTCGTCATGCTTATGCAAAAATCAATTAAAATCAAGAGACTGAATTTAATTTGTGTTATTTCATTGCGTTATTTCTAGAAATGTTCATACTTTCATTGTGGTCTTATAGGAATTAAAGCAAACGAAATACGTCGTTTGCTTGCACGCCTTTTCCAAATATGCTGCCGTCAGCGTCCAGTCTGACCGGATATTGTATTAGTCAGATGTTTATTATTTTTCTGCAAAAGGAAGCTTTGTGTAAATAATATTATAGTATATGTATTTAGTATAGTTTTTAGGGTTCCGTACCTCAAAAGGAAAAAACGGGACCCTTATAGGATCACTTTGTTGTCCGTCTGTCTTTCTGTCGGTCTGTCTGTCTGTCTGTCTGTCTGTCTGTCAAGACCCTTTATCTCAAGAACGCGTGGACGTATCAAGCTGAAATTCACATGAAATACTCGGGTCTATTGTCCCTTTAAGCTGTGAAAACTATCAAACTTCTAAGCCAAGCCAATCAAAAGATACAGCCGATTATGTCGATATTTTCAACAAATTTCGACACTCGCAAAGGAATCAAAACCTACAGGATACTTCCCGTAAACTCAGAATCTTGAAAATTGGCATGAAGTATTGTCATATAATGCAAATATAGGAAAACTTGCGAAAATCACTTTTTTTTAGTTATATAATATAATAAACATAAACATAATATAGATAAACATATTTTAATAAAATGGAACTTACTACCTTATTTCTCACGAACGAATAAAGTTATCAAATTGAAATTTATACCAAATACCTAGGTCTATTGTCCCTTTAAGCTGTGAAAATATCAAACTTCTAAGCTAAGCCAATCAAAAGATACAGCCGATATGTCGATATTTTCAACAAATTTTCGACACTCGCAAAGGAATCAAAACCTACAGGATACTTCCCGTAAACTCAGAATCTTGAAATTTGGCATGAAGGATTGTCATATAATGCAAATATAGGAAAAATTGCGAAAATCACATTTTTTTAGTTATATAATATAATAAACATATTTTAATAAAATGGAACTTACTACCTTATTTCTCACGAACGAATAAAGTTATCAAATTGAAATTTATACCAAATACCCAGGTCTATTGTCCCTTTAAGCTGTGAAAATATCAAACTTCTAAGCCAAGCCAATCAAAAGATACAGCCGATATGTCGATATTTTCAACAAATTTTCGTCACTCGCAAAGGAATCAAAACCTACAGGATACTTCCCGTAAACTCAGAATCTTGAAATTTGGTATGAAAGATTGTCATATAATGCAAATATAGGAAAAATTGCGAAAATCACATTTTTTTAGTTACATACTATAATAAACATATTTTAATAAAATGGAACTTACTACCTTATTTCTCACGAACAAATAAAGTTATCAAATTGAAATTTATACCAAATACCTAGGTCTATTGTCCCTTTAAGCTGTGAAAATATCAAACTTCTAAGCCAAGCCAATCAAAAGATACAGCCGATATGTCGATATTTTCAACAAATTTTCGACACTCGCAAAGGAATCAAAACCTACAGGATACTTCCCGTAAATTTAGAATCTTGAAATTTGGCACGAAGGATTGTCATATAATGCAAATATAGGAAAAATTGCGAAAATCACATTTTTTTAGTTATATAATATAATAAAAATATTTTAAAATGATACTTATATTAAAATGATACTTACTACCTTATTTCTCACGAACTAATAAAGGTATCAAATTAAAATTTATACCAAATACCCAGGTCTATTGTCCCTTTAAGCAGTGAAAAAATCAATCTTCTAAGTTAAAGCTATCAAAAGATACAGCAGTTTATTCCGACACCTTAGACGAATTTCCGTCACACGCTAGGGAATCAAAACCTACAAGGTACTTCCCGTGAACTCAGAATCTTGAAATTCGGTACGAAACAACGTTATATTATAGTACAGACAGATAAAGGAAAAATTGTGGAATGATAAATTTGAAGTTACATAAAATATTAAAATATTATTTTTGCTTACATGATATAAAATATTTTTTTAATAATTATAAACTTACTACCTACCCCTTTTCACATGAACGCGTAGAGATATTAAAGTTGAAATTCATATCAAACACTTCTTAAATCTAATTGCCTCTAAACTGTGAAAAATTCTAAATCAATGCTAGTATTATAAATGCGAAAGTAACTCTGTCTGTCTGTTACGCTTTCCCGCCTAAACCTCACAGCCGATTTTGATAAAGTTTGGCACAGACAATCTTTAGAACCTGAGAAAGAACATAGGCTACCTTTTATCCCGGAAAAATTTGATGTTCCCGAGAGGAATTTAAACAGCGCGATATAACCGAACTCCACGCGGGCGATGCCGCTGGCGGAAAGCTAGTACGTCATAAATTGTAAACCGCTACGTTTGTACGGCGGAACCCTCGGTGTGCGAGTCCGACTCGCATTTGGCCGGTTTTTTTTATACGATAGTTTTGGTTTTTACAATTTACGTATTTGTTTTATTAAACGAGAATAATAATATAATATCAGTCTTGCCTTAGCCCAAAAAAAAAACATCAAATCTTTTTTTATGTAGGTTTCCTGTCTGCAGAAATTTATTTGACCCTGATTACGTTTTCCCTTAAAATAATAAATAATGACAAATCAACCTTTATTATATTATTTTTCTATCCCTTTGACCATCTGACTTAGCTAACTTTCAATCTACAAAACTAACTCCCAACCCTGAAGTTACAGTCATAACATATTTAGTTGTAAAGCTCTAATCAATACAAATTAAGTAAACCCAAACACATTACAGTTGCTTTCGATGAGGATTCCCTTGATTCTTTGTCATCTCCATCATCAGGTCTGGCCCAAATCTTCACGGTTTTATAGTATCATCCGATATAAATACGAGTATCAAGTTTTCACCCGAAGCATGCCTACAATTTTCGATAATTGGCCTAAATTTCTTAGAATTTCCATTATCGACACTGACGTGGTAACAATGAGATTACATAGGCAGCATACTCTTTCATATAAAAAAGAATGGTCAAAATCGGTTCATTAACGATAAAGTTATCAGCGAGCACACATAAATCGAATTGAGAACCACACTTTTGGGAAGTCGGTTAAAAAATAAAATACGCAAAATTTTTATTATGAAGTATCGTCAACATTTGTTTCAGTCTATAATAACCAAAAGTATTTGGGCGCACCAATAAACAAAAATAAAAGTGCCATGTCTGTTACTTCTGTGGTCTATGAATTTAACTTGTATTTGTAAGTACTTCGTCCGCCAGACGGCGCTAGTAATATTTTGCGAAGTATTGTAGAGGTGGGGCGCGGTGAAGAGGGAGCAAATGCTCGAGGTCATTTGGTGAGGGTACGACCTTAAATAAGGACAAAATTATATGTTCGTTGTTATTTTTCTAGATCCATACATATACATATAAATTATATTATAATTGTTATTTTGATTTTCTGTTATCTACATCTTCTATCCACCTGTAAAAATAATGTTACAAGTAGATGCTGCAAAAATTATTCCCAATAAATAAGGAAGACGTAAGGTACTCGAGTCGGGCACTTCCTAATGAGCGCTTATTCGTTTAATCAGAACATCAAAAGACGAAATTGTAGTACTAAAATAAATATTTATATACGTATTTAAAATTACAAATTTATAAATTAGATAAATCTCTTCTTGTAAATTCTATTTCTAAAGGCTGTTCAACCTTTCATTTAACGTCATTAATTTGTTGTAACTAGCTAACTTCTTAACAAAACAAATAAATTAAACATTCTGATTTTGTTAGTAGTTTTCTCTTAAGTTTGGAGAGTGAACAGATTTCCATATTATGTGATTTTGTGTTTTTTTATTTAACCATTTATGTACACACATATACATATAATATGTAAAGAAAACCCCGTCCGACCTAAAAGGATAACAAAGGTTAGGTAAACACATGACCAAATAAAAAATGAAATTTTACATAATCATCATAGTAACTTTACTAATTAATTTTGAAATAATCTTTTTTTCCGCGACTTAATCCAACTTCCCCAAAATTCGGTATTTTTTTAAAAAGAGACAACCGAATTATAAACTCATTGAACTATATTACTAGCGTAGTAGTAATACCTCAGTGTATAAACAGTATTATTATGAGTGATGAGACCACGTGCCGCGTGCTCTGCTCCCTTTGCCCGCGCATGTATGCCCACCGTGTTGCCTACCGCACATGGCAAAAAAATCAAAAGTCATTTATTCAAACTAGGCCGAGAATCAGCACTTTTGAACGTCAATATTACATAAGACAGTCCCCCAAAACGCCAACCCGTCGACACTTCCTAAGTGCTTTCGCTGGGAAGAAGAAGTGGCGGAAGAAACTCCCCAGCAGCACAGCTGTCTGTTCATTTAGAAAAAACACAATAGTTTATGTAGGTATAGTAATACAAGAAAGAAATAATAAAAATATACAAATATGGCAGCTAGCCACGCCAAAATACCAGAAAAGCAAAACAAAAAATAAAATATCACTGAAATGTAAAAAGTAAAAACTTATTACAAACCTAAATAAAAGCCCCTGGCATAAAGGGCGTGACAGCTCACATATTTGTGCATTGTAAAAAGCAAATTATATGAATTCATATAATATGTCAGTAAGCTAATTCTGGAGAAGGAACACAAACATTGTCCTGAGTTAATCAGAGCGACCAGCTATTCTTAACATTTAGATAGTCATTTACAGAATAATATGCCTTTGAACAAAGCTTGGATTTGATTTGTGCTTTAAATGCATTGTAAGGCAAGTTTAGCAAAGCAGAGGGTATCTTGTTATAAAAAGTTATACCAAGCCCAACAAAAGAGTTATGGACCTTTTGAAGTCGGTGAAAAGGGGCTCGCAGTTTGTCCTTATTTCGGTTGTTATTGTTATTGTATATGTATTATGTTACCTCGCTTTTTGGAAATAGTATTTATTTTATAAGGGTGATTTTTTTAAGATTAGCCCGGCTTTGTAGGCATTAGTAGAATCAGTTATCGATACCTAACAATACCTTCACGGATCGGACAGGGTCTTCTTTATAATTATATTGTATAAACAGACAAGAAAAAAGGAACAGAAAAATGGAACAGAGGTAATGCTTGTTCCTTAAAAAATCTCTTCCAGCATGCCTGCAAAAGGATAGTAAATACCTACAGAGAAATAGACACCGTGTGGAAAAGTAAAGGACAATAAAAATAATACAGTAATAAAAAATTTATAAATGTATATACCATAACATACAACATACATAGTTACTTACTTTTAAAATGAATAAAGTATACACCTCTGAAGAAGTGGAAAGATATCGATGGTGGATAAATTTAATTTTTACTCTTCTTTTGAAACGTTAAAATAATAGTTTGGCAGACCCTAAATTATCAGTGTCATGGTACTAAGTATATTGGCATCAAGATAGAAAGCAAGTAAGAATATAGCATACTTTATTTCAGATCTCAAAATACAACTAAAAAAACTTCAGTATTTACAGTTTCGTGTATAGAAACAACTACTTTCCTAGATAGTGGTAGAACAACTAAGTACAACACTATTACTGATGAATGACGTTGAGTTACCTTTCTGCAACTCATCTTTATTTGCTGTAACACGCTGTTTTATGTATATTGAAAGTAATTTGTAGAATTCGTTGTTAAATATTATACAGCGCCATTTTTTTTTTTATTTGGATACTGTCATAATTATGTAAAACGCTTAAGGCAGAATTTATATAGCGCCTAGGAACAATAGAAAAGTTCTTAAAACGCAATTTAGACGAGAAAGCCTTTGAGAATTATCAGACTCATTTAACACACTCATTTGTCCATGAAATCTGCTGAGAAATAAAGGGTAGTCATTTTTATAAATTTATTATTTAAACATTTGAGAGGTTATAAAGTTAATGAACGGTAATTTTATTTTTCAATGGCTTCTAAATTAGTTTGACCGTAATACATTATGCTGAGTAATAAAAATTTCATTATAGCAGTAATAAAAAGAAAATTGGTCGATTATTTCACCATGTCAGTACCAAATATATTCAAATAATGGCCGGTAAACGTTTTGGAATGGACAATAATTTTATAGAAACGCCGCATGTGGCGGCAACGTGCCTGCCACGAAAGATTTTAAACAAGATTCAAGTGGACTGTATTAGGATAGCAATATATTAGCAACTATAAACAAATATATGATAGAATGATCCTTTGGAGTATATCTCTCCACCTCTCTAACCTCCAACCTTCAGATGCGGAGGTCGTAGACCACCAGACTAGGTCACGAGAAGACGCAAGTCGACACAATTCACTGGCTGGCACTTTATTTATTTTGAGGCCTAAATTCCCTCCTGGGGTTACTTTAAATACATAAATTTGAACCGTTAAAATAACGTGGCCATGACCCGCAAGCTTGCCAGTTCGACAGCGAGTGCGTTCGTCACGCCGTGCAGCGGTCAGCGGAAGCACGCATACTATGGTCTCGTTCCGTTAACTTCAAATTTTCGGCAGCGTTCACCGCCGATAAACACAAAAATCAAAGGAGATATTCAACAACGCATATACGAACACAATGACGAATTATACAATCTGCCTGTTTCGTGTATATGTATAAAAAACGGGTAAACAATTAACAACATATACACTGTATTTTTCACATTTTCCATAAACTTTAACAAACATTTCTAAAGCTTTAACAAATCAAATTTATCAAAGTAAGTTAGTACATAAAAGGCTTCGCTACTTTTGCAAATTCACTTACAGTAAGTTATTTAGCATATGACGATGCTTAATAAATAATACATTTATCAAAGGTTTTGGATAAAGAGAGAAACCGGCATGTGTATCGGGTGATTTACGTCAAGGTATTCAGGTATAAAAATAACAAATACCTTAATGAGGACAAATTTTGTCTCCATAATTCAAATAGACATATTTCTATGCTCTGTTTTTCTGCTCGAAGTTCGCCGTTTATCGTTCGGAACAAGGTACCTATATAGTACAATTTTGATTGTACCATGACTTATACAACGTGTAACATAAAAGGCATATACATACCAAGGGCATGGCATCTTTACGTGATATCAAACGATATCGAAAGGGTATCAACTCAAAATATAATACTCAAAAAATTGATACCAATCTCCGGTCTCGTGTTTTTCTTAAATTAAATCATAACAAACGTGGCATCACACTACATACGATAATAACTACTACGTTACACATCACGTTACTTGCCAAAATCACGATAAATGTCTTCAATAATTCTGTGCGCCTAGTATGGTAGTAGCCTATCACAGGCGGTGTTTTTTCTCATAACTTCCTAACATAAAAGATAGGATTAAAAAACCCTTCCAATATCGTTTAATATCATGTAAAGATGCCATGCCCTTGGTGTGTATATACCCTTTATGTTACACGTTGTATACTACTAAAATACATTTTGGTCACAATATCTATGCTTCACAATAACTAGTACTACTTCAGAAAAATTCAGCTGTGCCGAATATTTGCGCCATTTTGAAACGCAGCTGTCTATACGAATTCTCTCGACGATACATAGAATGTGTGACGGATATTAATGATGCTTAACCTCTTGGAGTTTGGAGACAGTCAATTATTTATATTCTGTAAAGAAGCTCCTTGGGAAATTGTTATAGTACCCATTTGTCTCTACATATAATAAATTAGTAACAAACTCAACTGCACATTGAATAATTTTGAAAAAAGTTCTGTTACTTTTTTTAAATGTTTCAGTCATAGTGGGGCCACCGCTCATCATCATCATCACAGCGTTAATCCCAGTCGCATCCGTAGCTTTTCAGCTTTGGAGTCTGGGGTCCGCTAAGGCCACCACTAACTGGTGTTTGAACCATTAGGTAGTGGTTAAACCACCAGCCTTGAGTGTGCGGTTTCGATTCCAGGTCAGGCAAGTACCAATGTAACTTTTTCTAAGTTATATGTATTTTCTAAGTATATCTTGGACACCAATGACTGATTACAAGGTGAAGGAAAACATCTTGAGGAAACCTGGAATTTTGAGTCTAAAATTGCCAACCCACATGGAGCAAGCGTGGTGATTACGCTCATTCCTTCTCTGTATCAGAGGAGACCTGTGCCCAGCAGTGGGATGATAAAAAAGGTTGATGATGATGATTATATGATTCAAGGTGCAGTTGTCGTTATCGGCATCCAACCTCGTAACAGTTCGAGTGGTAGGGTCGGATGCCGATAAGGTTGTAAAACTGGATTTATGTTCCGGACTCGTGCAAAAACGAAACTGAATGAAATTCAGCACTCACATAATTTATAAACCTGGCTTAACACGTACTCTAAATCCTTATATTACGTTCCCGTGACAAATATTCCGTCATCCACGCAGGCGAAGCCGCTAATGAATCATAACTTACGACCCACAGTTTTGTATTGCCTACAAAAATGTTTTAGCTTTTTTACTGCACATGATACACTTTTCTGACTAAAAGTTACCTTTATGTGAAAGAAACCATGGCCCTGGAGCACAAGCAAGTGAAGAAACATGAATGGGTTTCAGTAAGTAAAAGTCTGACACGCCCTTTCGTTTCGCCCAGAGCGAGGAGGCCATTTGATGATTACCCATCCAAAAAAAACCTTTTAGTATAAGTCTACTGAGTATCAGTACTTGCTGTAATTTAAGTAGGTGACGTTAAAATGATCTAATTTAAATGAGTGACCACAATATACTGAACAAAAAGATTCCATTATATTGGAAAACTAAAACTTTAACTAAAAGCAAAAATACTTAAAGAATAACACACGTATAGAATTCAATATTCTAAAAAGAAGGTATTTGAAATACTTTCTTTTCAGATTCATAAATTAGCAAAAACTCTGAAAAAGAAAAACTAAAAAAAAAAACGCAAAAACTCTGAAAAGTCCAAAGAACAGAAATCAACTTACATTAGTATTGATGAAATTTAAGTAAATGTAATTCATTGTCGTAGACGCCTACGCTACGCTGCTACGGGCTACGAAAACACGTAGCAAAGTAAGTGATTTGCCAAATGAGAATCAGTAGAACAGCTGTTACGTGTACAGCATTACAAAAGTAATAAACTTGAAAATAATGGTAGGTAATGATACTGAAATGTATTGTCAGAACGTGAACAAAGTTTAATAAGCCCTTTAGGATAATAAACATGTTGTTTATGTAATAATTAATTTCAGAAATTATATTTTTGCTAACTGCTTCTAAAATGAGTTATTTTCAATAAGTTTTAAATAAGCCGCGCACATACTTAATACACATTTAAAACTTATAAATACGGGTTTTTTATAACGCACTATACGGGAAGCACCAGCTTTTAAATAAAAAAGAGAGTTATGAAATTCTGTTTCATCATTAACTAGCCAAACCTTCTGATGAAAAATACAATCTACTTGTGAACCTCCTCTTTTTTTTGGAGCTAAAAACCGGCCTAGAGCATGTCAGGTCACGCTCAGTGTAGGGTTCTGTAGTCTCCCGTACGTCACAATAAGTGACCCTACTTATGAGTTAAATAAGAGTTTAAAAATAGGCTATTTATTACATCAAGCTGACATACTAAGTACAAAATCCTATATACGGACCTATAAATAACGGTGATAACTAAAGAAAGATTTTTGTTACTTCCAACTATTCTATAGCTCTTACCCATCCGGACCACATTAGCTCAGGAAAATCTTAACACCGCGAGGTACAGCGCCATCGCTCGGCAAATTGGGTTATTAAATTATACAAATTAGACGGGTTACGGAATTTCGGTGGTAATTCTGGGTTGCGTGAACGGAATTTATTTTTTTTTTATTTGAAAGAATATACGTTGAGAATAATAAAATGTATTAATTAATATAAAAAAAATGCTTGCATATAATATGGTTAATTCACAAAACGATTTTGGAAAATATTTTGAAATGTTTTTTAAAAACTGTTCAACCCTTCAAATTCAAATTTACCTAGAAATCTTTTAAGAATTTTTTCAGATTTTTCAAAAGTTGGAGGGGGTGGAGGATTTTATTTTTACATACTTTCGGAGCGATTAATTCCGAAAATATTAACATTATCAAAAAATGATTTTAGTAAACCCCTATTCATTTTTATCTATAAATTATATCTATTCAACAATATATATATTAGGTACTATTTTTTACAACGCATAAATATGTGAGCTGTTACGCCCTTTATAGCTGGGGATTTTATTTAGGAATTGAATTTCCATTTTAATGATATTTTTTTATGCTTTTCTCGTTCCTTTTTTGGCGTGACTGAATTATGATTATGTTAAATAATTTCATTGTTGTTGTGTTTTCTTGTGTTCCTTACTATACATAGTACTGTATAAAGTCATGTTTATTTTTTTTAAATGAACAGACATCTGTGCTGCTGCGGAGTTTGTTCTGCAACTTCATCATCCCAGCGAAAGCACTAGGATGTGGCGTAGGGCGGGCGTTTTGGCGGGACCACAGAAATCGAACTGTCTTATGTAATACTAGCTTTCCGCTGCGGCTTCGCCCGCGTGGATGTCGGTTATATCGCGCTTTTTAGATTTCCCTCGGGAACATCATATTTTTCCGGGATAAAAGGTAGCCTATGTTCTTTCTCAGGGTCCAAAGATTGTCTGTGCCAAATTTCATCAAAATCGGTTGAGAGGTTTAAGCGGGAAAGCGTAACAGACAGACAGACAGACAGACAGACCGACAGACAGACAGACAGACAGAGTTACTTTCGCATTTATAATATTAGTATGGATTGACGTTGAAAAAGTGCTGATCATATTAGCCTAATTTGAATTAATGACTTTTTATTTTGAATAGATTTATCAAACGTTAGGGTAGAAATTACAAAATAATCGCTTCCCACTTTATGTGTATAGGGGTAGGTACCCCTAATAAAACATTCTTTTCCACTTTTTATTTTAGCACTTTGTCGGCGTGATTAATATACGTACTGGTACCTTTCAGCTCTCTAGTTCTAACGGTCGGTGACATTATCCACAGACGGACATATAGACAGACTTGGCGAACTCAAAAAGTTCCGTTCCTAGCTGACTACGGAACTCTAAAAACGAGCATTTCTTTTAAATTGATTTTATATATTCTCCACGCTTTAAAAATCAATTTTAGTACCTATATTTTTATACATTTTAAAAGCTTATTTTATCTACAATTTTTTTAAACTACATTGGGCCGCAAATATTCCGGGTCGCTTATAAAAAGTGTGATAGTTTCTTAAATACATAACACTGATCCGACATAGCCAACATAACCGACATAGCTGAGAGGATTAGCAAGCTGAAGTGACAATGGGCTGGTCACATATGCCACAGGTCCGACAACCGTTGGGGTAAACAAGTCCTCGAGTGGAGACCACGTCTCGGCAAATGTAGCGTAGGGCGCCCTTGGGCGAGATGGAGCGAAAGGTGGCCGGTAGTGGCTGGCGGAGAACTGCTCAGAACGAACTTGTTGGCGTGCCATGGAAGAGGCCTGTGTCCAGCAGTGGACGAGTAAAGGCTGATGGTGATAATGATGATGAATCCGTGAAACTGTAGTATGTTATAGATGACTGACTCATAGGTACATAAAATAAAATATATAACATGTTTATAAACTCAACAATTTTATTTGAAATATAAAAAAATTATAATTGAACTTTTAACTTTTCACAACCAAAATAAACAACACAGTTAATTTACAAATAGAAAGCTTTTTACCAGGCATTTCAACAGCTTGTTTTTTCTCCACGAGCCTGTATCACTTCATTAAGACGATGTGGCATGCTGTAAACCTAACTTCTAATACGGTTTTGGACTATGTTTGACCATTCTTCAACTAACGCACTCCTTAACTTAAGTAAGGCAGCTGGAGAGCGTTGTTTATCGCATCTCCCGAGCTCGTCCCATAAATGCTCTATGGGATTTAAGTCTGGGCTACGAGCTGGCCATTCCTTGCGGGTGAGACCGACGTCTTGAATATACGCGTTGACCAAATGTGCACTATGTAGTCGGGCATAAAATGAAATTTGCGCCTATATTCACCAGGAAAGAACCAACATGCTCATTCAAAATCTCCTCTACGTATCTTGGAGTCGTCAAAGAATCTTGTTCTATAATCACTCCATACAATTCTCTGAAGATGTCCCAGCCCATACCATTATCAACCCTTCACCGAATGGCACCTTTTCTTCAAAACACGCTTGACGATAATATTTACCTGTGTGCCTGTATACTCTACGTCTCCATCGTGTGTGAATAAACAAAATCTAGACTCATCGGAAAACATAATTAAGAATCAATCTTCATCTGTCCTTTGAATGTGTTTTCGAGCAAATCGCAACCTGGCAACTCGATGTTCTCTGAGCAGTTTGTGGTCATTTTTTTTTTTTTTTTTTTAATACTTATAAACTAGTGCTTGACTGCAATCCCGCCTGATGGTAAGCAGTGATGCAATCGTTGATGGTAAAGCGCACTAGCTTATTAAGCCTATTCACTCAAAAAATTTCAGTGAATAGGAAGGAAGACGGCACTTGAGCGAGGTGATGCAATGTTTAACCCAACAACACGACCAACAATGCTGCGCCAGAGGATGATCTGGAGACCCTCCACGACCAAACTCCCGACACAACAACATTAGGCACATCGTACCCGGCACACATAGCAACACAACTGCTAAGACCCGTCCACCGTACGGCTTCACCAGACATCATGCCGGAACACGACGAATCGCTTGGCGGCAAGACTTTGTCTGGTGGGTGGTAACTTATGCCGGCGGCTGATGTTGTTGCCTACCAAATTACCTATTTAGGGCCTATATGGCTTTTTATCAGCTTCAAAAAGTTGCCGCAGGATCATGTCAGAACTCACTTTGTTGTGGTGAACTTCTTGAAGGGTATTTCGGACCTGAACAGCCGTGAGATGTCGATCTCTTACCATAGTGCCCACGATGAATTGGTCTTCTCGTACATTTGTGCACCTTGGTCTGCCATTTCCTGATCTTCTGATGTTTATGCTGGTCCTATGAAATTGCTGGAGTACTTATTGGGCCGTGGATAAAGTTACGCCTACAGTTCTAGCAGTACTCCCCTGACTCCTTCCTTCTTGTACCATGGTGATAATTCGTGTACGTTTTTCAAGAAATAATGACATATTGGTGCGCAAGACACTGTGACCAGACCAAAAAATTGTTTATAAACAGCTCAATTTGAAAACAAAGCTATAAATATTATTTAAAGCGAAATTTTTCTAATTGACTTAATTTGAAAAGATTCGATTGACCCGAATTTCTTTTTTTTTAGGCTACAGCTTATTCAAATGAAACCTTCTTACATGCTTTTTATTAGCTTCACTTGTATGTTTGCTTGTTTATTTGCTTGATTGTTTGTTTGTTTGTCCGTCTCTAACTCTTTGGATTACGAGTGAGCAACTCATTACTGTAAAATGTCCCACCGTTTTTAATACGATCGTCCGTTCGTTTTTTTTTTGTTTAAAAAAAGAATATCGAACTAAAAAGTTAAAAATAATTTAAAAAATGCGTGAGGCGCGTAATATACAAAAATTAAGGCACAAAGTGCTTCACGCTTTTTTAAAATTATTTTTAACTTTTTAGTTTAATATGTTTTTTTAAATGAGCGCCACTAATGTGCCTATAACATATTATTTATACATGTATTTATTGATCTATGTACAGTAAGGGTCAAAAGTGGAGTAGCACTTTAGACACTTATTGTTATTGCAATAAAGTTCAAAAGTGGTAATAGCGTTTCTAAGTGACCCGTAATTTTGCGGCCCAGTGTATATTTTGTTACAAGTTTAATTAAGTTTTCTTGTTTTTATTAAACAACTTGCATTACATATTATGCAATATAGGTACAAAAACCGGTTCTCTTTGAAAGACAGACAGAAATAGAAGCATCGAGTCAATTGAGTTTTCACGATACTAACGTAAATATAACCAGCTTAAATAAAGAAATAAATAAAAAATGTTTATCGGTGCCGTAAAAACAAATCGTTATACAAAAACAAATATGGTTACTCAATATAAAACATAAACGTAATTTTCCTTTGAACGAAATAAAACATTTTTTTTTGTTTTACTTTTTCAAACACTGTTTTAGATGAACCAAGACCTTGTCTTTAAACTTTCTCTCGACTTTTCTGAATATATTTTCCAATGTTCAGTAACTGTCTCTGGCAAGTTTCAGTGAACAGCGCTACAGTATAGGTATTATATAAGGAATAATTTACACTAAGTAGTTCTAGATCTTCAGTGAGTGTTTGTTAAATAAAAACAATTCAATTTTAATTTTTAAATATGGTTACATGTTCATATAGAGAACTAGTCAGTTTTTAGTTTACTAGTAAGATTCGATCCCCGTGCAGTGCATATATTTGTATGCATGAATATGAATATTTGCACTGGTCTGGTCGTGCCTCGGAAAGCACGTTAAGCCGTTGGTCCCGGTTGCTATACGAACATGTAGTGGCAGTCGTTACGGGTTGTTGGAGCCCTCAAAAATCTAACAATTGGTCTAACTGCAATGCTTCGATGTCGCCTTCGGGTTGTGGAGGTCAGACGGCAGTCGCTTCACGGAAAATGTCGAAGTTTAGCCATATCAGCAGTTGGACTGGTAAAGCGGACCCCAGACTCCAAAGCAGAAAAGGCTTCGGATGCGACTGGGATTAACGCTGGGATGATGATGATGATGAATATGAATATTGGCACTGCTCTAATCGTGCCTCGGAAAGCACGTTAAGCCGTTTGTCCCGGTTGCCTTACTAATATCTAATGGCAGTTGTCACGGGTTTTTGGAGCCCTCAAAAGTCCAACAATTGGTCTAGCTGCAATGCGCCTTCCGGTTGTGGAAGTCAGACGGCAGTCACTTCACGGAAAATATCGAAGCTTAGCCAAAATTAGCAGTTAGACTGGTAAAGCGAACCCCAGACTTCAAAGCTGAAAAAGCTTCGAATGCGACTGGGACTAACGCTGAGATGATGATGACGAGTTCTAGATCTTTAATGAGACTTTGTGAATTAAAAACAATTCAATTTGATTTTTCAAATATGGTTACACAAGACATGCTCATATAGAGAAATAGTTAGCTATATTTAAAATTTGTACGTTTTTTTTACCAGGAGCAACCGACGTAGCTTACAGAGTTCAAAGTGCATTGTGTTTCAATAAGCAAAACGCTTTTAAGTCTGAATGGAAAATATAGTCACTCAGAATAATCTCCGCATTCTCTCAAACACAGGACTGCTACCATTCCAAGCTGGTATTCCGTAAAATAATATCATGTAACAAATGGCCCTTTCTTGTCCCAGATAATGCCAATTTATTCGAAGGAGAACGATGAAAGGACTTCATTTTTTCCGGTGGATGCCCCTTAAAGTTTAAATTGAGTGCTGTGTTTGTGCACTTACCTACAGGAAAAGTGAAGGTCTTTACATTTTTGTAGGGTATCGCCCTAGTGATATTAGGTACGTTATCGATCAAATCCAGTCAATATACCAGCCTAGATTTTGAATAGGATTGATTAGAGGTGGGATTCACAAATAAATTCAGTAATCGAGTTTTGTGAAGCTTTTGTCTTTTTATACTTGTGTGTACTTATGTATAGTTAAAGATACAAAGTTTGTGGTGGTAGATATATTATGTATACAATATGTAAAGAAAACCCTGTCCGATCCATAAAGGTATTGTTAGGTATCGATAACTGATTCTACTAATGCCCACAAAGACAGGCTAAACTTAAAAAAAATCCCCCTAAAAAAATAAATATTATTTCGTAAAAAGAGGTAACTTAATACATGTGCGGTAAGCAACCCCATTCCGCGGGCGGCGGGGGGCAGGGCACGCAGCACCTGTGACGTGGTCGCGTCGCTATTCGCTTATAATAACACCGGCGTTGTCACTTTTTTAAAAATTACCAAATTTCGGGGAAATTGGAATTAATTCCCGGGAATAAAGGATTATTTCAAAATTCATTAGTATTGTTACTATGATGATTATGTAAAATTTTATATTATATTTGGTCAAGTATTTACCTAACCTTTATTATCCTTATGGGTCGGACAGGGTTTTCTTTACATATTGTATAGCTTGCATGTCAAAGATAATATGTATATTTGACAAAGCCGTTTTGCTTCATTTGTGTCCATTTCTGGGCCAAGCTTTTATGTGATGAAATCCTCCTCTTTAGTACTGAATAAACTTATTGTGAAGTTAATTCGTTGCGAAATATTATTTTGTAAAGTTTACTATTGTTTATTTGCATTATCTTGTTATGGGCAAATTAATGTTTCTATTTCAAACGTTATTATAAACTCAACACAAAAGAAATACAAAAAAAAAAAAAACTTCAAAAACATGAAATAACTCTTCAGATATAATGAAATTCTTTAAATAAAAAAATATATTGGATTTTTATAAAAATTAAATTATTTAGGTAACTGATTTTCCATTCCAAGAAGTTTTACATATTTTAGTAAGTTAACAACTTTTATTTTATTGCAATGTTATTTGTTCAAGACTTAAACTTTAGTGAGTGTTAACCGCATAACTTAAGTAGAATAACTTTAAAAACTTAAAATTCGAGATAATATTTACAAAATTCGTGAAATAAAAACTTAAACATAGTTTTGCTCGTTTCACTACCTGATGTAAACATATGGTAAACATTACATAAGTACAAGCAATGCACTAAATCTGCTATTAAGAAAAACATGTTTATATTTTCTGCTTTCAATAAACAAGATAAGTATCTTTTATCTCTTATGAAAGTTTCATTCAGTTTTTACAAAAGAAAAATCACTTTGTCGGTATCACAATGCGATGGTTTTGGTCATTAAACTTTTGCGGTGGGATATTCTTTCACCATCACGTTCGTGGTAAGCAGAGGAACTTTAAAGCTCTGTTTTCCTTAAACGCCTAATTTTTTTCAGTTAAACAAAGCGAATACGTTTTCGTGATTTTTTTCTCTTATACTCTTAATTTAAATATATAACCTAAGTATCTTTTCTGTTGTTGGACTCACGTTGTTGTAGCGATTCGAAGAACTGTAGTGAGATTTTGTCACCCAAACCTATCATCCTGAAGAAGAAGCGTGGGATGATGCAGCCTCTTTTTGCGAGGAGGTGATGCATGCAAAGAAGGCTGCGGAGAGGGAGAGAGAGCATGCTTCTCCCTCCACTCGAACCAGAAGAGCAGCCGGCGTCGTAGGACACTATACGATCCCCGGCCACGATAAAAAAGATCATGTGAATGACAAAATCGGGACCATTTATCATCGCTCGAGCGCTAACGCTCAAGGAGGGGACATGCAGTATGTGCGTCTTAGTGGAAGGCAGTGCGGTCGTGGTAACAGCCGCACTTGGTGATGGCGCCCGCTAGGGCTGGCGGGCTGATACCAGACGGGGGTGCGGCGAATGTAGCAGTATCTCCCGGACCCCCGGACACATGGTACTCGAAGGGATAGTGGGGTTTTGGTCGGTAGGAGTCCGATATAACCTTCCGTTATTCCCAGATGGAGGGTATACATGAGGATAGCCCCATGAAAAAAAAGGAAAAAAAAGCCAAGTGAACGTGGAGTGAGTTATCATTTCAGCTACTGCTAAGAGATTGACATTATTGACATCTTACTCCACCTAACTTTTCTCGTGAGGTTTTTACAAAACAGACCAGCACATTTATAATACGACAATGTGTCTAAAGATTTCATAAATTTGAAGACTTTTCAAAAGGGTTTTTAGAGTTTTAGCAATCTATGTGAGGAAATGGTGTAAAAGCCAAGGTCTCAAGTGTTCTTTAATTATTTCTTATCTCATTGTGTCTTTAATAACTTGTTAAAACTAACTTAAGTTGTTAAAAGTAGCCCCTTTTATTCATAAACGTTGCTTAAAATTAACTAATTTTAAGCGACTGTTTAATCATAGATTTTTGAAGTTTGAACGTCACTTAACTTTAATCATCGTTTTTTTTTTTTATTGAACAGTCACTAATCACTAGCTTTAAGCAACACTTATGGTTAGAGGTGTCTTTGAATAACTTGTTAAACATAAACTAGAAATCAATTCCCGTATTACTGACATACCATTAAGAAAAAATACTTCCGTAAAACAAACCGACCTTCGAAAACATGCAATCTGATCGGCACACAGACAAAATGGAGCCACTCCATGTTAAAACACTCACCAGGTATCGCATACACTAGGACGAAGCTGAACGCGCCAAACAATTCCTTTTTTATCGAGTCCGGCCATTTCTCTGTACAGAACTCGATGCTGCGCTCGATCCAGACCTGTGGAAATAAAGTTGTGGTTTAAAACGGAAAAGGAAATCTTTATGCTGTTCATCAGTTAAGAAATAAAGAAATCAGAACGTCAAATATAAGAATTGAATGAAGAATAAGAATGTGCAAAAATGTAGTCCAATCCCATCACAACAACATATCCAATGTGAAAAAGTTAACAAAAATGAAGGCAAAGTTGTTTTTGTTTACATGAAGACGGATGTTAGAATGTAAACGTTTCTCAAAAATTCAAGAATGCTTTTATTCTTTTATAAATTACAAACTAGTGCTAGACCGCAATCGCGCCTGATGGTAAGCAGTGATGCAATCGTTGATGGTAAAGTGCACTAGTTTATTTATTCACTCTATAGAGCCTTGAACACACTTCTAATTGTAGTCAAACGGAAACACCGCCGTTGGCAAATTGTTCAAGTTCACACAAAATCCAAGTACACGGAGAAAGGAGCTTAAAAAATAAAAAAAACACATTCTTAAGTATAAGATTATTAAACTGTAGAAATAAATGATAAACTGAACAATTACATGATTTTTACTGTCTATTATATAGAAAAAAAAATTTTTTTTTCTCTACATTTAAATAGTTCCTCATTTTTCTTAGGAAGATTAGAATTTTAATCTTATAAATATTTTGCCTTTATGCAAGATACAAAAGCGGTGTCCTCCTAAAGAATTTATATTACGACCGCTTTTGGAACCATAACATTATAAAGTACGTCTTTTACACAACATAACCAGCCTATAACGTTCCGTCTCCTAGGACACATGCCTCCTCTTGGTTAGAGGGAGTGGTCCGTAATTTATCAGGCGAGCCCAGTGCGGGTTGGTAGATATCACAAGTCTTCGAAGTTCTTGGCTCTAACACATGCCGATTTCCTTTAACGTTTTGAGAGCAGTCATCATCATCAACCTTTTTTTTACTGTCCCACTGCTGGTCACAAGACTCCTCTCATACAGAAAAGGATTGAGCGTAATCACCACGCTTGATCAATGCGGGTTGGCGATTTCAGACTTAAAGTCCAGGTTTCCTCAAGTTGTTTTCCTTCATCTTGTAATCAGTCATTGGTGTCCAAGATATACTAATAACTTAGATAAGTTACATTGGTACTTGCCTGACCTGGAATCGAACCCGCACACTCATACTTGAGAGGCTGGTGTTTGGCAGTGGTGATGAAATAATTTACACAAACTAAAGCGCCTTACTGAGCTCGAAACTACAACTTACAGCTGCTCTCATTTTGTAGCGAAGTAAGTGACTTTTAACAATGAAAAACTGACACTTTGGTACATATACTCTATTTATCTTTGGAAATTCTAATGTGATGGGTTTTGATGAAACGAAAAACATATTACAGTTTTTTATCTTTTACTTATTTATTTAGAGTGTTTCGAAATTGCAGTATTAGATTTAAGCATCCATTATATCCAGTTTATTTTCAAACCCATTTGTTTACATTTTAATCAAATCAAACTTTTGGAACTAACCGTAAATATTAGTTTTGCCAACTAAAGCCATAGTGCTATTTCAGCCTCTAAGCATATTACATATGCAGATGGGTCTGGAAATAGCAGTCACAAGGGAAATCTAGACTGTATTTCGTGAAGGTAGTATACTGAAACTGTCTGTACCTAACTCTATAGTACCATTATGCCTCTTTATTAGAGTAAGTAGAGTCAATTCGTTTTTAAAAGTTGAAGCGCTGGCCAAAAGTTCAACAAGGAGCTAGAATTGGTTAAAAGGGATACAATATGTAGAGAAAACCCTGTCCGATCCGTAAGGGTATGGTTAGGTATCGATAACTGATTCTATTAATGCCTACAAAGCAGGGCTAAACTTAAAAAAAATCCCCCTAAAAATAAATATTATTTCGCAAAAGCGAGGTAACTTAATACATGCGCGGGCGAGGGGGGCAGCACGTGGTCGCATCACTCATAATAATACCATCAAAAATGGTGTTTGAAGTTGGAATTATTTGGCGAAAAATAAAAATTATTTCAAAATTCATTGGTATTAATGATGTAAAATTTCATATTTTATTTTGATCATGTGTTTACCTAACCTTTATTATCGTTATGGGTCGGACGGGGTTTTCTTTACATATAGTTTATTTATTTTTATTGGAATTTTGGTTATTAATTCTAAATTGGTGCAAATCGAAGCACTTCAGTATAGACCCAGGATTCACACTTAAATGGGTTCAACATGTCTTGATCAATCAACTTTGCTGGCTTTACAAAATCTAACTGGCTTATTTCAACGCGGCACCAACATAAAAGGATAATTATTCATTTTACATCATCTTGAAAATCCTAGCCGAAAAATACTGTTGTGGTCAATATAATGAATAAAACTACAGTATATTGCTTTCTTCTTTTTTCAAAAAATGGGTATTAATTACTCCTTGTATAAAACGTCGATAATTATTATTTACGTCCATCATTTGCATTTTATTGAGCAGATAAATTTAATTAAGACAAAAGCATAACAAGTATATGAGACGCGACCATATAAAACGCGCACAGATTGTAAAAGTGAGTGTGTTAATATGAGTATCCTTTTTAGTGCGTATTTATTCAGCGATACGCAGATGTCGCGTTCAATTTCCAAGCGTGTTTAACGTTATTGCTTTTTGCCAGTAGGTACTCATATACAGTCATTTATGTAGGATTTTTTTATTAAATAGATAAATTTCGGGAATTGTTCTTTTTAGGATAACAAATTTCATCTGTTTCTTTTTTATGTTATTCTAGTTGTGGACTGCGAAGCCACTTGATGGTAAGCAGTGATGATGGTAAAGCGTAATAGCTTATTGAGCCTATTCACTCAAGCTTTGTAAACACTTACATTATTATCGGATGGGGAGACCGCTGCAGGCACTTAATTACTTCTTGATGTATACTAAATGTATAGAACCACATACACTTATTCGTAGACGTATCTATAGCTGACAGTAGTGATAGTATGTAATTACATATAATTTTTTGCAAAGCTCTTTGCGTCCAGATTTATTTTAGGTACAGGATAGAACACAATGTGGAAAATAGTACTATAGTAGTAAACGAAGTAACACCACAAATAGTACTATAGTATTAGACGAAGTAACACCACAAATAGTACTATAGTAGTAAACGAAGTAACACCACAAATAGTACTATAGTATTAGACGAAGTAACACCACAAATAGTACTATAGTAGTAAACGAAGTAACACCACAAATAGTACTATAGTAGTAAACGAAGTAACACCACAAATAGTACTATAGTATTAGACGAAGTAACACCACAAATAGTACTATAGTAGTAAACGAAGTAACACCACAAATAGTACTATAGTATTAGACGAAGTAACACCACAAATAGTACTATAGTATTAGACGAAGTAACACCACAAATAGTACTATAGTAGTAAACGAAGTAACACCACAAATAGTACTATAGTAGTAAACGAAGTAACACCACAAATAGTACTATAGTATTAGACGAAGTAACACCACCAAATATACCTTTCATATAGTAGTAAACGAAGCAATTGACCACAAATAGTACTATAGTATTAGACGAAGTAACACCACAAATAGTACTATAGTATTAGACGAAGTAACACCACAAATAGTACTATAGTAGTAAACGAAGTAACACCACAAATAGTACTATTGTATTAGACAAAGTAACACCACAAATAGTACTATAGTAGTAAACGAAGTAACACCACAAATAGTACTATAGTAGTAAACGAAGTAACACCACAAATAGTACTATAGTATTAGACGAAGTAACACCACAAATAGTACTATAGTA